>CM019701.1:15272281-15710374 GCA_009760885.1 Achatina immaculata | reverse complement strand
GAGATCAATTTGCATGCCTGAGCAGGTCAATAAACATTCTCCTTTTCCACGACGCAGTGGAAATTTATCTTTTCGCTTATTTTAATTACCCTCTATACTCTCTGTGTGCCCATTTACCCTATCACGATTCTGCTACAGTACTACCGAAATTACGCGATAAAAGATCAGTTGAAACATCCCATCCGAAAGTCATTTCTCAACAAAGAAGAAACAGTAAAGGAAAAACGTGTACCATGTTTGTATTTTTCTTGGCCGCAATTATAGCACGGAGTAACATCTGGAAACTGGAAAACAAAAGTAGCAGTTTCATTTTTCTTTTTTGCGCGGCTCCAAAAATTTTGTGCGCGGTATGATTTTTGTTTCTGTGCGCGGCCGCGCAGCTTAGAGGGAACATTGAATCGTGGTACCCCCTCTCTCTCTCCTTTCCCTTACCCCATCCCCTCTTTACTACCAACCAGTGAGGTCGGTATTACACCCAACAAGTCTTCATGTTAACATTCACAATATTTCACACACGTGCAATCTTAGACACAGCTTCATGTAAGTCACAGTTAACTGCTCCTTTCAAAATAAAGATTCTTATCTGTTAGATCATTCATTAGAATTTATATTTTCTCTTCTTTTTCCTGTTTCTTTGTTCTGTATGTTTTTGTATGACCACGGTGTAGACCCAAGCGTTACAAATGTGTGCTCGTTAATTAATAAAGCTGTTCCTACTTCTTTTTTTATAGTACTTGTACGAACTCCCTGTAACTGCGAGCTGTTCTTTGTAGCCGATGCTGTAGAGATGTTGAGGAACAGCATAGTATTGGCGTGAGAGCGGGTTATGGCGGCTACTTTTTTCAGTCCCAGAGTACAGCTAAAAAGCAGGGGGGTGTGCAACGCTTCTTTAGCAGACTCCACCACCATGGGGGACTATGGCGATCCCTGCCCCGTTAGCCAGGCTAGGCCTGTTACTGGGAGTGCCAACGGAGAGGTGGGACAGAGTCTTGGTCAGATATGGGTCGCTGATTGCCTCATTGGACAAGCGTCTTTACTCCCCCCACTACCTTCTGTTTTACAGTAAATACTTGTAGTAGTCTTAACATTTTGTTTCACAGCTTTACTGCAGTGCCTTTGTGTATATTTATATATTCAGTTTTACATATACAAAGACAATGTTGGATTTAGCAGTCCATAGCTGACATGGTTGCGTCAGGGTTGCCGAATCACGGCTGGCATGCTTGCGTCAGGATTGTTGAATCACAGCTGACATGCTTGCGTCAGGGTTGCCGAATCACAGCTGTCATGCTTGCGTTAGGATTGTTGAATAACAGCTGACATGCTTGCGTTAGGGTTGCCGAATCACAGCTGGCATGCTTGCGTCAGGGTTGCCGAATCACAGCTGGCATGCTTGCGTCAGGGTTGCCGAATCACAGCTGGCATGCTTGCGTCAGGGTTGCCGAATCACAGCTGGCATGCTTGCGTCAGGGTTGCCGAATCACAGATGACATGCTTGCAACACGGTTGCCGAATCACAGATGACCATGACCCTGTCCCACCTCTCCGTTGGTACCCCCTCCCCCAACAAGTCTTGCCTGGCTAACGGGGCAGGGACCACAAATGTCTCCGTGGTGGGCGGGATCTGCTGCACGGTACCTGATTGTTAGCTCCTCCCATGGACTGATAAAACGCAGCCACCACAACCCTCTGCCACGCCCACATGACGCTGTGCCTAGATACCCTCACTGTGGATATTGTACAAGAACACCATCTCGCAGTTCCAGAAGGAAGAGGAAGAAAATGGAGGAAGGTGAAGAAGAAGAAGAACTATTCATGTACTATGTCTTGGTCTGCCCCTTGCTTTGCCCCTCCCATCTCTTGTATATATCTCAGTCTGGTCAGAAGGAGGTGATTAATAGTTCTCTGTACAAACTTTCATGGTGGAGCTGATTAACAGTTCTCTGTACAAACTTTCATGGTGGAGCTGATTAACAGTTCTCTGTACAAACTTTCATGGTGGAGCTGATTAACAGTTCTCTGTACAAACTTTCATGGTGGAGCTGATTAACAGTTCTCTGTACAAACTTTCATGGTGGAGCTGATTAACAGTTCTCTGTACAAACTTTCATGGTGGAGCTGATTAACAGTTCTCTGTACAAACTTTCATGGTGGAGCTGATTAACAGTTCTCTGTACAAACTTTCATGGTGGAGCTGATTAACAGTTCTCTGTATAAACTTTGGATTTCTCTCTTGGTTCTGATTCTCCATGATTCCACTGTCATGTTCTCTGATAGAACCAGAAATTCTTTTTTAAGATTCAGTTACAAAATATTGTATTTTTTCATCTGTTTGAAAATATTAAGAAAATACTTACTGAGGTTCTATTATTTGTTTTGTTTTATTGTAATGGATGATGATGTGATGAGTGCCAAATAAATCAAGCATTTCAGGACTGTTAAATTATTTCATGTGGACGAAAGTACTCATGGACTCTGCAAGAGACAGAACGTGTTGACAGATGAAACTGAAAGTGTTTAATATATCACACCTACACGTGATTTACATTTGATTTTCCAAACTGGCAAGTACAACAAATGCAGGTGAAATCAATTAATATTCATTAACAACAACCTATACAAAATTTCAACATCAAAATAAATAAACAATTTAGTAATATCTTTGGATAAACAATCATCATAAAAAAAAAAAAAACAGCATGATCAAACATCCAAACATTATGTCACAATCAACAGTCAATAACGTCACTTCTATGACACGTCTCTATTAAGCCTCCATCATTTTCAGCTGTGTCAGAGCATCGCTGGGAAGAATTTCTAGGAATTTCTCCTTATTTTATGGTCTTCCATTCTTTCTGAATATCACCAAACTTGACGATCACAGAACTGAGAGTCATGACTTTAGAAAAAAAAAAACGAACAGACTTTATTTTCAAAGAATTAAGAATTGGGCACAGAGGGCTCTCTTCCATTCTGCCCTTCATCATACAGCTTTCATTCAGTCCCAGATATTCAGCATTTGTTACTCAACATAATATGCATGAAAATGCAAAAAATGAATAACTATATAATAAACCCTTTCTTTCTATAACTCTATATTCTGATTTATGCAACTACATGAAATAAACTTTATTACATTCTAACATTAAACTAAGAAATTTTTCTAACAGCAATATAACAGATGCAACAATCAACCCACACTTTAGATTAAACTAATTTAGACTCTGATAGTACACACACCTATACTTTTCATAAAGCAAATACATACAGATGCATACATTCACACATACACACATTTAACACATATATACAAACATATTCACACGTGTACATATACATACATACATCCACATGTATACACATAAAGACATGTGCATACACACACATATGGGAAAGATAGTCAGCTCCCTAAAATGTTTGAGAGTCATGACTTCAGGGAAGGATAGCCAGCTCCCTAAAATGTTTGAGAGTCATGACTTCAGGGAAAGATAGCCAGCTCCCTAAAATGTTTGAGAGTCATGACTTCAGGGAAGGATAGCCAGCTCCCTAAAATGTTTGAGAGTCGTGACTTCAGGGAAGGATAGCCAGCTCCCTAAAATGTTTGAGAGTCGTGACTTCAGGGAAGGATAGCCAGCTCCCTAAAATGTTTGAGAGTCATGACTTCAGGGAAGGATAGCCAGCTCCCTAAAATGTTTGAGAGTCGTGACTTCAGGGAAGGATAGCCAGTTTCCTAAAATGTTTGAGAGTCGTGACTTCAGGGAAGGATAGCCAGCTCCCTAAAATGTTTGAGAGTCATGACTTCAGGGAAGGATAGCCAGCTCCCTAAAATGTTTGAGAGTCATGACTTCAGGGAAAGATAGCCAGCTCCCTAAAATGTTTGAGAGTCATGACTTCAGGGAAGGATAGCCAGCTCCCGAGAATTTTTGAAAATTATGACTTCAGGAAAAGGATAGCCAGTTCCCTTAACTGCTTGAAAGTTAAGACATCAGGGAAAGGTATCCATCATCCTAAAATCTTGACACTTATGACTTCAGGGAAAGATAGCCATAATCCTAAAATCTTGAAAGGTATGACTTCAGAGAAAGACAGCCATCATCTTAAAATCTTGAAAGTTAAGACTTCAGGAAAATGATAGCCAGCTACTTTAACTGCTTGAAAGTTATGACTTCAGAGAAAGATAGATGGCATCCTAAAATTCTTGTAAGTTATGACCTCAGGGAAGGATAACCAGCATCTTGAAATTCATGAAAGTTATGTCTTTCGAGAAGGATAGCGATCATTCTAAAATCTTCAAAATTATGACTTCAGGGAAGGACATCATCCTAAAATCTTGAAAGTTATGACTTCAACAAAACACAGCCAGCTCCCTAAAATGCTTGAAAGTTATAACTTTTGAGAAGGATAGCCATCATTCTAAAATCTTGAAAGTTATGACTTCAGGGAAGGACGGGCCAAGGACAGGCATCATATTAAAATCTTGAAAGTTATGACTTCAGGGAAGGACAGGCATCATCCTAAAATCTTGAAAGTTATGACTTCAATGAAAGACAGCCCCTAAAATGCTTGAAAGTTATGACTTTTGAGAAGGACAGCCATCATTCTAAAATCTTGAAAGTTATGACTTCAGGGAAGGACTGGCCCAAGGACGGGCATCATACTAAAATCTTGAAAGTTATGACTTCAACAAAGGACAGCCAGCTCCCCCAAAATGCTTGAAAGTTATGACTTCAGGGAAGGACGGGCCAAGGACAAGCATCATATTAAAATCTTGAAAGTTATGACTTCAGGGAGGGTCATGTATATGTCATGACTCTTGAGAAAGATATCTTGGGAGCTACCAGTCTGTGAATGGACAGTTATACCAGCTTCTGAAACACTTGACAACTGTGATCAGACAAAAGCCAACTTTTGGGAGCCATGATTCAAGGGAAGAAGTACTAGGCTCCCTAAACAACAATGGAGTTTAGATGTCCAAAACAACTCTTGTGGAGACGGGCGTATTTCAGCACCCAGGAGTTTCCTACATGTGTGCCACAATTAGAGAACCTGTTAAGATTTTAATGCTGTTGCTACACAAATCAAAATATCAAATACAGAATAAGTGTGACAAATGCTTTGTAGGTTGGCATTCTAAATAACAACAAAAATATGTACACGACATTGTTAACTGTAGTTGCATGTCACATTGTTAACCGCAGTTGCATGTCACACTGTTAACTGTAGTTGCATGTCACACTGTTAACTGTAGTTGCATGTCACATTGTTAACGGTAGTTGCATGTCACATTGTTAACTGTAGTTGCATGTCACATTGTTAACTGTAGTTGCATGTCACATTGTTAACTGCAGTTGCATGTCACACTGTTAACGGTAGTTGCATGTCACATTGTTAGAAATGCTACTGTAGTAATGGTAAGAAAGAAGTGATCTAGATTGGGCACTTGTAAAATACAAATGACTGTGTGATATTGTGTTGTAATGTACATTTGAAATAAGGTGACAAGAATACATATACGTGACAACGTGACGGTATATTCTGCTGTAAAGTGACACTGTGTTCTGTAAGAGACACCCTCACACGCAGACATCAGTGCCGATAATAACGAGAAACTGAATTTGCTCACGATTTCACCATTTTTTTTTTTTAAACTTATCACGTGGTGTGTGTGACCGAACACCCTACTGTTATTTATAGCTGGGTCATCAAATGTATCACATTCACATGACCATCACACTGGAAACCATCACAAACCAAATTATTCCTTTTTTTTCCCCTCCCTTTTTTCCATCTTTTTTTTTTTTTTTTGTCACTAAGTAAAGATGGCTGCCTAGTTAAACTTTATGTTTCTCTTGCCCTCTCTGCCACTGGTTTCAACATCTTCATCCGAATACTCCTCATCATCCTCATCTTCGTAGTCCTCATAGTGATCCTTGGCTTTCTGCAGGTTCACCAAGCCAGGCCAATGTGGATTATGTGGTAAACGGTTTCCTTGAAGGAAAAAGGATGGCAAAAGAGAAAAAATGAATGAAAGACACCATGTAGAACCAGGCTAATGATTACATTTATATCTTGTTTCATTAGATAGACCACAGGGTGATTCAAAATTGTCTGGGGTTTCTGCGGCCTATAATTGTCAGACCAGAAACAACAAGAAAATAAAACTGCTCTAGGAATATGAAAGTGTTAATCAAAAAATTGTAACTGGCAGAGCGGTGCTCACTGCGGCGGTGTCTGGGAGAAGACATGATGTCATACGTCAAAATGGTGACTGTTAAAGAGAGATCATTGTGCGTTTTTTTGGTTTTCATAAAAAAATTCTGCTATCAATGTAATGTTCTGTATATCAAGAGACTGTTCCATATATCAAGAGACTGGTAATGTTCTGTATATCAAGAGACTGTTCCATATATCAAGAGACTGGTAATGTTCTGTATATCAAGAGACTGTTCCATATATCAAGAGACTGGTAATGTTCTGTATATCAAGAGACTGGTAATGTTCTATATATCAAGAGACTGGTAATGTCCCATATATCAAGAGACTGGTAATGTTCCATATATCAAGAGACTGGTAATTTTCTGTAGTAAAAAATGAGTGAGCACTTTGTAGGAAAGTGTTGATCAAATCCACAAAGCATTTTATCACACCCTACAAAAATCAGCTATAAAAATCTCACCTTCGCCTCAAATATCAAAACCTATTACATCTATTCTTATCTTATATCCTTCCCGTGCCATTAAACGTCACATAGAGCTCGCAAAGTATTTTGCTAATTTATCCTGTTTATCGCGAGCTTTTCAACCTCATCAAGGGATTTTATGCCTCTTAATTTGGCCTCTCTTAACAATGTCCTCTTTAGAGTTTCATGTGATCTGCCTCTTTTTCTTTGGTCTGTTGTGTTCCACGTGATAGCTTGTTTTGGGATTCTCTGATCGTTTCTTCTCATCAAGTGACCAACATACGTCCATCTCCTTTTCCTGATCACCCATGAGACTGGTTGTTGTTCAGTCATCTGTCTTATCTCTGTGTTGTTCTTGAATTCATTATACTTGATGCTGAGTATTTTCCTTAAGCACTTGTTTTCAAAAGAGCCTAATTTCTTGTCTATTTCTTTAGTTGTTTTCCAGCTCTCACATGCATAAATGAGGGTGAATATTACATTTGAATTGAATAGTCTTAACTTGGTTTTTGTGCTTGTAACTTTTGAATTCTATATATTCTCAAGATTCTTGAAGATTGATGCTGCTTTTGCAATTCCAACTTCCTTTCTGGTGTCACCATCCTGGTCTATGTAGCGCCAAGGTATGCAAATTGATTGACTTCTTCAACATCTGTACTTCTATGTGTATTTTTCCATTTTGATTAAGGGGAAGTTTCATTATTTTTGTTTTGTCCTTGTTAATTTCAAGTCCTATTTTGCTAGCCAGAGAAGACAAGATATCTTTTTTTTCTTGCATGGAATTCACATTGTTACTGATAAAAGTTATGTCATCAGCAGAATCAAGATCTTCTAGTTGGGTCCCATGTACCCAATCAATACCAGTGCAGCATTTTTTCATTATGAAGTCCACTGCAATTCCAAAAAGCAAAGGAGACAGTATAAATCCTGGCAATTACATCTGATGCATCAACCTAAATAATTTATAATATCACGAATTCACTAAATTCTTAGTTTTTTGGCATTATTTATTTATTTTTTTTTTTTTTTGAGTACCAAAAATCTCTAGCAAGACAGGAGAGATAACTCACTTTGTCCACTCTGCAGAAAGCAATCCTTACTTTCTTTACACTGTCGTAGCTTCTTCAGATCATCATGTAGCTGATGCAGGATACCATAATTCAGCTCTGTTACCACATTTCTCAGCTGGGGACAGAAAAGTCCGTGTTTAATTTCATTTCTCAGTACATCAAACAACAAACACAACCTCTCATTCAAAACATGCATCCGCACTCTAGCTTGGATGTCTGTCTTCTCCTCTACCAAAACTGCCAAGACCTGTACTCCAGCTCAGCTCTCATTCACATGACCAAGTACGCAACATTAAGCCCCACTGCTATGATAAACATGTGCTGATGCAAGACTGATTAAGCTATGACACATGAGTAGTCTACTAGAACTCTGCTATCTCATCACAGCAAGTGTCAGTGATTCTACTTCTTCATTTCGTGTGGTTCTTTGAGTTTCTAACTACACCAGCAGCCTTTTTTTCATTTTCCATGCCACATGGTCTTTTTCTGTTAATTTTTCTAGTAAACTTCTTTTCTTTTTTCCCTTTAGTTTTCTTGTGATTATCATGTTCTCTAAGTTCTGATATATAAGTTATAAGTCACAGGAATTTCCCACTGTCTTTTTCTTATGGTTTCATTTAGTTTTCAGTGTTCTAGAACTCTTATAAGAACTATTTCATTTGTTTTTTCCTGCTATCAAGGGTAAGAGCCTGGACAGCTAATTGGATAAAGCTTTCACCTGTTGTGTAAAAGGACTTGAGATCAACATCTGCTGGCAGTGTTATGCCGTTCCTTGATCTCCTGTATAATAAAACTTAATGCCTAGCCTCTAAGTTATGTGAAAAGTGATGTACATCATAATTCTTCTTATTCTCCTGTATTTAAGTACTCTCTCTCTCTCTGAACCTAAAGTGCCCAAGGCACATGGGGCTTCCGCAAGGGTTTTCCACAAACGCCTGCCCTTTGCCTTTTTTTCTGCTCTTGCCCAGGTGAGCCCTCTATTGCTCAACATCCTTTCTGTTGTTCTTCTCCATGTCTCTTTTGGTCTACCCTTACTTCTGTTCCCCTGTGAGGTCTATCTCAGTTCTATTTTTGGTAGTGAGTTGTCAGTCATTCGTATGTACTAGGTCATGTTAAATCTGGAGTCCCCTCACCAGGATAAAGTCTCCAGCTTTCTTCAGGTTTAAAAAAAAGTACCAGAGTTTCACCTCCAGGCCTATGTTCCATTTCCACCCCCCCCCCCCACCCTGTCCCCCTCTAGTCCAAGTCTACCAAATGCCAGGATCTGGCAATCAGCGACCCATGGCCAATATGCTTACGTCAGGACTGGTGAACCACAGCTGACCATGACCCTATCCCACCTCTGCACTGGTACCCTTTGTAACAGGCCTAGCCCGGCTCATGGGACAGGGGTCTTGCCAGTCACCATGGCGGTGGAGCCTGCCAAAGAAGTACTGCACACCCCCGTGATTCTCAGATGCACTCAGGGACTGAAAAAAAAAAAAACAGCTGCCATGACTCACTCCCAGGTCAACACTATGATGTGTCTCAACATCTTCACTACATCACATGCAAAAGAACACCACACTCTTCAGTGTCCAGTTTCTAGATAGTATAATCAACCCACAGCTTCATACTGAAAATGCAGAATTTCAGAAAATATAATAACCCATGTTTAAGAATCAGAACACAGCTAAACAAGCATGCAAAGCTTACCTGGAATGGGTCAGCTCTGAGATTGTAGAAACTCATGAAGGTTGTGATGAACTCACAGTAGAGGAAATCATGTGTCTGGTTGATGGTACGCAAGCACCAGTAAGTATTGTTGTTAGCATTGGAGCAGAAACAGAATGGGCCATCTGTTGGTAGAAAGACAGCACTCCTTTAGCTACTCCCCTTATCAAACCAGTGCAGGGAACGATGGTTCTATGGGATCAGTGAACTAGCTTTAGTTCAGTTATTAGTGCTTGATGTATGTGATACGTGGATAAACCCATGAACCAGCTTTAGTTCAGTTACTGGTGCTTGATGTATGTGATACGTGGATAAACCCATGAACCAGCTTTAGTTCAGTTACTGGTGCTTGATGTATGTGATACGTGGATAAACCCATGAACCAGCTTTAGTTCAGTTATTGGTGCTTGATGTATGTGATACGTGGATAAACCCATGAACCAGCCTTAGTTCAGTTATTGGTGCTTGATGTATGTGATGGATGGATAAACCCATGAACTAGCCTTAGCTCAGTTACTGGTGTTTGATGTATGTGATACATGGAAAACCAGGCTTAGTTCAGTTATTGGTGCTTGATGTATGTGATACATGAAAAACCAGGCTTAGTTCAGTTATAGGTGCTTGATGTATGTGATACATAAATTAGGGTTACGCCTAGTAAATTTCAGTATATCATGTATGTGATATGTAGACAGATCTGTGGTACAGCCTCACTTGAGTTATTAGCAGCTGGTGTGATATGTGGATAAATCAATAAACCAGCTCTAGTACAAATATAATACTTAATGTATGTGATATATGGATAAACTTGTGGATCAGCCTCAGTGAGTTATCAGCAGCTTGTGTAATATGAGGATAAACTTGTGAATCAGCCTCAGTAAATCAGCAGTAAATGAGGGATGTGATACATGAAAAAAAACTTCTGATAAGCAGCACAAAAAGAACCAAAAAGACAAAGAAACAGTCACTCACAGTGCCAGTAAGGCGGAGTTTTCCAGTGATCGTTATCATGAGTAAAGCAGTTCATGCTTTGTACGTTGCACTCCTGACCGCTCTTCTTGCGTTTCCGTTGCTTCGTTAACTGCCGACGCTTTTCCTGCCCTTCTAACCTACCTTTAAGCCTTGTACTCTTGTTTTCCTCTTTTCTGGAAATAAAATGTGTAATTTTCCATAAGTTTTTTTTGTTTGGGGGGGTTGGGGGGGGGAGAAGAATGGGATAGGAGGGAGTGGAGTATGGAATAGGAGAATTCTTCTGTGCATGACAATCTATCTATCTATCCATTGCCCTGTCAGTTGGCCATCATGCTTTCCCACAATTCCTTGCTCCGAGTGCTGGTTACAAGCTGTGCTGGTGCTCTTGGTCTGTGCCATCTAGTTAGTTCATCCAGCATTTTCTCTCTCTCTGTCTACCTCGATCTCTTTTGCCTTCTATCTTTCCTGTTGTTCAATGCACAATGTATTCTAGCTTGTCTCACTGCAGAATGTCTCCTAAGAATTTGGGCAGTGTTTTTCTGACTTTTGTTATTGATTGTCTTGTCTTTCCAGCCTCTCTCAGAAATTCCTCATATGACTTCTTTGCCGTCCATGGTATTCTTAGCATTCTTCTGAGGAACCACATTTCAGTTGGCTTCCAGGTGGTGCTGCACTTCATTAGTGACTGACCATGCCTAGCACCTGTAAAATAAAACCTGATCGATGCAGCACTGGAGAACGTGCTTTTTTTCTGCTCATACAGCAGGGACAAAGACACATCAGGGTGAAAAAAGATAGTGGTCTGTGACCCAACGCTGACCGCTTGCATCAGTTGGCCAACCAATGCCAGCCAAAACTTTATTCTACTCACACTGGTGCTGCTTGCATCAGAGCTGGGCAACCAATACCAGCCAAAACCTTATTCTACCTCCCGTTAGTGCTGCTTGCATCAGAGTTGGCCAACCAATGCCATCCAAAACCTTATTCTACCTCCCGTTAGTGCTGCTTGCATCAGAGTTGGCCAACCAATGCCAGCCAAAACCTTACTCTACCTCCTGCTGGTGCACCTGGAAACAGACAGCAGTTGCTGAGTGAACAGGGATCACAGTGGGATGACAAACACAGTCGTAAAAAGGTGTTGAGCCAAGGTCGGATGTGTTGGGCCAGCAGGCACATAATCACAACACAATGCAACCACCACTCTTTCAAGGGCAAATGATGAAGATGATAACATAATATGATGCTTTGAACTAAGTACTTTTATGAAATTCTCACTCTAGTTAACAGTTTTAAAATGTACAAAAACTGACGGCCAAACATAACCAAGACAGAGAATAAATCTAGACATTTAACTATCTCTTGTTGGTTGTCGTCGTGGTCATCGTGATAGCTGTCTTGTGTAGAAAATGACAAACAAACATACGAATGTCCCTGATAATGGCTCACCTCCCACCAGTGTTCACGCTGCTGTCCTCTTCATCACAGTCACAATCTGCATCCGCCTCATGAACACCAGTCTCACTCTCATTTTCATCACCATTGTCATAATCATTATCAATGGCATCTAATGGTTTCTGCTCCCTCAAGTGCTTGCGAATATCCTGAAACAAAAATAAAATGTGCCTGTTTCTATCACAGTTATCTTCTTGCACCTCAGAGCAGAAAGTCACGGTGGTCAGTTCTGTGGGAAAGAACTTGGGGTAAAAAGCATCATGCAGTAACTGGAGTGTGTGTCTTTCTGGCTTCCCATATCAGCCCAAGGGGGTTGATTAGGTAGTTTGTTAGTTAGGATCATCATCTTGGCACCCCAGACAACATCTATGGGTGCTTTGATCTCCTCCTCAGTATATCTTTTGATGTAAGAGAACACATATTGTAGGATTAAACCTAGGGGTGGTAGTTGGCTAAGTCGATAGTATGCTGTTCTCTCGTGGCTAGACAGCTGCTCGTCCTACCTGAGTCCGTGTTCGAATCCCAGGTAATTCTCTTGTGATTTTTCTTTCTCTCACGTCTCACTAAAGTGCTTTGTCTATGATTTTTTCGAGGTTTAATCCTACAATATGTGTTCTCTTACTTTACCGTACCAAAACCTCGTAGTTTCCTATTTATAAAAAATCTTTTGATGTAGAGCTGGGGGTTCTCTAACAGTGGGGAATTTTCCCTCCTCCTCTAGTGGGGAGGGGGGTATTTTAGGGCTGGGGGGTGGGGACTGGGACCAGAGATTGACAGACTCAAACTGTTGGAACACACACTATTTGAAAAGCTTTTTTGACTCTGATAAACCTTTGAGTGGGGAGGTAGGAAGAAGAGAAATAGCAGTACACAAGTTACTAGATGTGTTGAGGCAGTTCAGGCCTTACTACAATACCTATTCAAGCAAGTGACGACCTGAACTGTGGTCATTTGGTTGTGTGTG
The DNA here is from genome assembly GCA_009760885.1 of Achatina immaculata. NCBI lineage: Eukaryota > Metazoa > Mollusca > Gastropoda > Stylommatophora > Achatinidae > Lissachatina > Lissachatina immaculata. Next base: position 15,697,524 of record CM019701.1, on the reverse strand, counting down.
ACTGGGCCGTTAATGAACCTGGTCACGAGAGAGGTTTCTTTCAGAGAGAGAGAGCAGCTGTGTGAAAGCTAAAGGATAGATGTATGGAAGTGTGTGAGGTCTTTATCTGCCTACATGAGTGCTGAGAAAGTGAAATCTTGGCGCTGGGCTTATGCTTGGACCTGTTCTTCAATGTCATTTCTGAGTCACAGACAAAGTCAGCGTGAGGTGTTTTGTCTGGATGTTGTTACATGTTGAGCTGTTACTACTTACAACTTTAGTCATCATATAAACACTCATACACCATTAGATTATGCTGTACACAGGGGAAAGGGGAATCATATTCTGATGTATGAAGTAAAGCATGCATGGAGCAAAAAAAAAGAAAGGCTGAGAACCTCTGATGTAGAAAAAAAACAGACTGAGAACCTCTGATGTAGAAAAAAAACAGACTGAGAACTTCTGATGTAGAACAACTGATGACATCTACTCTGCACTGATCTACACTTATTCTTGCTATCTTTAACCTGGAGTTTGTGACTGCACACAAAATAATAGACAGCAACACTTACTCGTAAATCTTCTAGAGCTTTACGGTATTCCCTGATCATATCATCAATCCGTTCCTTGTGCATCTCCCACTCTGAGACTTTTCGATAAATGTCAAGGTCACACAGCACCGACTGGTTTGCCAGGATGCGGCATCGGTGGTTGAACATGGACTCTAAGCCACCTGAGTTTGTGATTGAAATTTCTTTTAACGTCGACTTCAAACCACATGAACGAATCATGACAATGAATCGTGCTTTAAATCATATGACTGAACTATGAAATTTCTAACACTGACCACATGACAGAAATATTAAACTTTCAGCGCTACTGTTAAACCATAGGACTGAAATCAAGATTCAGGTGCAGAGAGAGTGGTCTTGGGGTTAGACATTCGTCTTTGGTGCTGGAGGTTACGCATTCACCTCCCACCATAATGGAAGATAGAGGTGTCACCATTTAAGGAAGGGATTTTTTTCCCTTGTGAATTCCTCCAGCCCATTAAATTTCCCCTGTCAGTAACCAAACAGGCTGAACATGCACGTTAGAAACCGCTTACCAGTCTGATGACTGTTGTCTGATGACTGTATGTCTGATGATTGTAGAAAGCAACAAAGAAAATCAAAGTATGAAATAATGCACTTCAACTTATATGTGAAGATTTTGCAAATGAAGACTGCACCGTGCATCATGGTAAATTTCCAGATCCTCATTCATTCATTCATTCATGTGACATGTCCTTTCCAGATATTGTCCCTCTCACAAATGCAATACAGTCTCGCGCAAGTTGACCAGCATCTTGCAATGTCACATTTAGGCTTTCCATGGTGGTAGAAGCGAATGAAGAAGAAGACTTTCCATGATGGCCTGAGTCCACCTGCGGTGAGGTCATCCCTCTTCTCTTTTGCCGGGCACTTTGGCTTCTACCATCAACCTCTCCAAGCTGTTGTGTCTCTTGTTGTGTATCTCAGCTTTCTAATTTTTATGGTGTTAACGAGCCAGTTTTCTGCGACACCTAATCCCATCAGTATCTCTTTATCTGATTTTCATTTCCTAGATCTTAAAGGTAAATGTAAAATTCCCGTTTCCGTGCCATTAAGGCATATTGGGGAATACGGTGTTAGGAGGACCACATTTTCCATGACCTTCGGCACATGAAAGTGTGATGTGGTCAGTATCACGCCTGGCCGTTTTATCTTCCCAGATTTCTCTGGTACCCATTTTTAGAGGCTGTGTGTATCCCAGGGCCTTTTTTCGGTGTGCACCAGAAAAAAATCCCACTGCTGGGACTGAACCCAGTTCCACTTGATTAGTAAACCAAGCGCCTAACCACTCAGCTAACTAGGCCGCCTTCCCAGATCTTAGGATCTGAAAACTGTGCTTGGATTAAACTGAGAAAAGAAGATTAGCAGGCCACAGGACATTGAAAATCATCAGCTCGTGTGAGTCTTACCCTGAAACACTAAGAAATACCCTCGTGTAATATCACCGAGGTATAAAGAAGATGTGGCATTAGCGGACATTCTTTCCTTTTCTTGTTAGTACAATAAATGTGGTCAGCATCACGCTCAGCTGCCACTACTTCTTCAGTTCCAGGAGCAGCCAGGTACCATGTCTACAGCTGGGCTGACATCTCTGACCAGCATCAAACTACAAATCTTTGCCATGACAATCAAGTGAACTAACCACTTTGCTACATAATTAGAGGATGATCCAAATCACGACAACCAAGTGAACTAACCACTGTGCTACATAATTAAAGGATGATCCTTCTTCTTCTTCGTTCACTTCTATCACCAAGACCGCCCCATGATCCTATTGAATTTACTCCTGTGGTCCTTGATAGGTCCCTGAAAGGACCACACGAGATCCCCGAGAGGACCACAAGAGGTTCAGAGGATCGCGGGGCTTGGACTTGTATTCTCGGTGGGTTGCAGAAGCAGGATTGCATGACACCATGGTTTTCATTGCACCAGTTTAATCTAGAGTTGGACTTTCTCACTGGAAACCTTGACATGTTTTGGGATATCCGTGTATGCCCATCGGGTGAGAGGTGGTTGCCCATCCAGTCCAGTGTTTGACTTTCTCACCAGAAAACCTCAGCGTGATTAGGATACACATACATCCCCGCTGAGTGAGAGGTGGTTGCCTATCTAGACTGCACTAGTCCAGTGTCTCCAGCTTCAGCAGTTTGTGGTCGTGGGCGCTACCCTTCCTAGTTGTGACCAGGACGGAGCTTTTGTCCAGGAGCACGAATCCTCGCCACTAGTGACTTCCACCCCTGGGTGAGCCGGTTTAGGCGTATTATCCCAGTATGGGCATGTTTGGGACATGACCGACATCTGCAGCAGAGGTACCATGTCATGAGTAATCATCAGTTTCACCCCCGGGTTAAGCTGGTTTAGGCATATTTCACCCGTATGGGTGTATATAGGTGGCCGGCCTCTAGAGCAGAGGTGCTGTGGTATGATTAGCTCTCACCACGAGACTACTGGACATACCGATTAAACTTCGCTTTTTCCTTTCCATCACCTTTTCACAGTGGCGCCGTCCGGCAACCCTACTCGCATTTTCTTCATTGGCCGGGAGGAGTTTTGCTCCACGCACGGCAGCTGAAGAATCTTACCACCAATGTCTTAGTTTAACCCCTGGGTTAAGCGGTTTAGGCAATCTGCCCCAGTATGGGTGTTTATAGGATGTGGCCGGCCTCTAGAGCAGAGGTGCTGTGATTTGAGTAGTCCTGACCTCGAGACTACTGGTCACTTTACTTAATCCTTTCCTTCACCTTTTCCACAATGGTGCCGCGCAGCAACCCTAATCATATTTTTCTTCACTGGCCGGGAGGAGTTTCACCCCACGCACGGCAGCTGAAGAATCTTGCCACCAGCAGGTTTTAAATCAGTCTTCCTTCTCCTAGATGAGCTACCAAACAAGACTCTCATCTACCCAAAGCGTCTGGTTGTCAGGCGCCAGATATTCGCCTTCCCCCCTTCTCCTGTCAGTTTTAACAGTTCTGCCACGAAGAGGCCAGGAGCTGGAGTGGACTCTCAGAGGATATTTGAGACGCACGCCTTGGAGACATTTAACTGGAGTGGAGAGCGTATCCCCCACCCCACCTCCGGCTATAACTGTCCTTAGAACCAAAGGATGATCTAAATCACAAAGGAAAAATGAAAATACATACGAAGACAGAACCAAGATGACTGAGCCAGACAGGCCAGCAGTGTCTAAAGGCCAGTAACACATATGAGACTGAATAACAGATTATTATCACACTTACTGAAGCCTCCACTAGAACTTGTTGCATTCAGAGCAGTGGTTGATCTTCTTATTCTCACAGATTTGGGCTTTAAATCTGAAACAAAGTGAGGAAAATCATCATCATCATCATCATCATCAAAAAAAGAGCTGATGCAAAAACTTTATTCAGTCCAATCATGTACCATGTACTGTACAAGAACCACCCTCTATGTTGTTATATGATGCCACTGGTGGAGATTCTCCGCCATCTACTTTGTTTTTCCTTGCACTTACTCATATTGACTGAAAGGCCCAGTTGCATGTGCATTTGGCATTTGCTATCCTCTCTAAGCTCGAAGGCTCTAATCCACTGCTTGTTACATTTATCTTCCTCTCAAACTACTCAACACCATTTGACACAAAGAGACGGATCAGACAAGGATGTGTCCTTTCTCCAAGTCTGTTTAACCTTTCTACAGAGAAGGTATTCAAAGAAACTAGCGAGATGCCTGGATTAAACATTGATGGACCAGCAGTCAGTAACCTGAGATGTGCGGATGACACCATGCTGATGGCAGAGAACCAAAAAGACCTACAGAATCTAGTGACGTGAATAAACGATGAAAGTCAAAAAAGTACGGACCGGAAATAACTATCAGAAAGACAAAAGTCATGGTAATCAGCAGAGAAGAAAGAAAGCCAGCTAAATATATGGAGAAAAAAATGGAGAATTACAGAAACAGGTGAAAAGCTTCAGGTGTCAGGGGCATATGATAACAGAGGGTGGAAAATGTGAAACAGAAATTAACAAAAGAATAGGATTGGCAAAAAAACATCTTCAGTAGCATGAGGAAGATCCTTACATCAAAAGAAATATCACAGCAACTGGGACTACATATCCTAAAATGCTACATACATTCAATATTCCTTTATGATGCAGAAGCCTGGAGCTTGAATAAGACAACAGAAAAGAAAATCAAGGCCCCTGAAATGTGGATATACAGAAGAATAGGCCATATCCCATGGACAGAAAAGAAAACAATAAAGTGCTAAACCAGCTAGAAGTGAAAACAGAAATATTAAAAATCATAAAAACAAGACAGTTAAGATACTTTGTGCATGTCAAAAGGCACATTACTATACTGAAGACCCTTCTTGATGGCAAGATTGAAGAGAAAAGAACAAGAGGACAACGGCGACATAGATGGGTGGACAACATCAAGAGATGGACAGGGACAAGCTTGGTTGAGTGTTCTATGAAGGCAAGAAGCAGCAGAGTGGAGATGCACTACAGTCTACTTTCCATGGGGGGATGGCATGAAATGATGATGATGATGAATCTTTCTCCCACAGGTGTTATTCTTACTTCTTCTTCTTCTCCTTTGTTCAGGTGCCAGGTCATGTCAAGTCTGGGATCAAGGCACCAGAATGAGGTTCACATATATCTTGAAGTCTTTACAACAGTCCCATAGCTTCTGTGTCAAAACTTGGCCAGATCTACATGCAGCTGCTGAGTTCTGCTAATGTTTCAGTTTCCTGAATCTTAATTTACTCTCTGGCATCTAGAGAATGTCCTCCTTAAAGGTCTCCTAAGCCGGTCTCAACTACTTATATCTTATATCCTTCCCGTGCTGTTAAACGTCACATTGGCCTCGCAAAGTAGTTCGCCAATTTTTCCTGTCTTCGGCGAGTCTTTCAACCTCATCAAAGGATTTTATGCCTGTTAATTTGGCCTCTCTTAATAATGTCCTCTTCAGAGTTTCATGCTGTCTGCCTCTTTTTCTTCGGCCTGTAACCTCTTCGGTCTCAACTACAGACACTCACAATGAGAGATAAGTGCACTACCAATGTTACCATTCAGCCACTCTTGATATACTTCAGTAAATCTACTATACAAAAAAAAAAAAATTCAGCAATTAATGTGAAAAATAATACATTACAAAAACCTGCAACTCAAGCTTAAACGCAAGCATGTAGATACACTTAAACTAAAACTACAAACAAACTTACGTTTTAAATTTTGCTTTTTCTGCGGCAAGCGATGACTTTGCTCTTCCGGTCTGCTCGGTTGTCTGGATTTACTTCTCCGACACAAGCATGGCTCACTCTCACTCGGAGGGTCTCTCTGCATCCCATCATCCAGCACGGTGTTGCCCCGGCACTTGTGTTTCCGTAGATGTCCGTTTTCTTCCACACAGTACCACTTCTGGTATCGTAATTTGGGCATAGAGTAAACAAATGAAGCTATTTTTTGTGAATGATCATTTCAGTTCTAAGATGGTTTTCCTGTCTTGCCCTCCCTGCTCTAAAGAATATTTTAAAATCTGATGGTTATATTGTTGAACATATAATTTTTAGAGATCCACGTCAAGCAACTTTACACTTTGCACTTCAGAGATAAGAGAGATGATGACTGAGGTAAAACTTCAGAGATAAGAGAGATGATGATTGAGGTAAAACTTCAGAGATAAGAGAGATGATGACTGCGATAAAACTTCAGAGATAAGAGAGATGATGACTGCGATAAAACTTCAGAGATAAGATGATGACTGCGATAAAACTTCAGAGATAAGAGAGATGATGACTACAATAAAACTTCAGAGATAAGAGAGATGATGACTGCGATAAAACTTCAGAGATAAGAGAGATGATGATTGAGGTAAAACTTCAGAGATAAGAGAGATGATGACTGAGGTAAAACTTCAGAGATAAGAGAGATGATGACTGAGGTAAAACTTCAGCAATAAGAGAGATGATGACTGCGATAAAACTTCAGAGATAAGAGAGATGATGACTGCGATAAAACTTCAGAGATAAGAGAGATGATGAGTGCGATAAAACCTCAGAGATAAGAGAGATGATGAGTGTGATAAAACTTCAGAGATAAGAGAGATGATGACTGTGATAAAACTTCAGAGATTAGAGAGATGATGAGTCCGATAAAACTTGAGAGATAAATAAAACTTCAGAGATAAGAGATGATGAGTGCGATAAAACCTCAGAGATAAGAGAGATGATGAGTGTGATAAAACTTCAGAGATAAGAGAGATGATGACTGTGATAAAACTTCAGAGATTAGAGAGATGATGAGTCCGATAAAACTTGAGAGATAAATAAAACTTCAGAGATAAGAGAGATGATGAGTGTGATAAAACTTCAGAGATAAGAGAGATGATGACTACAATAAAACTTCAGAGATAAAGAGAGATGATGACTACAATAAAATTTGAGAGACAAGAGAGATGATGACTACAATAAAACTTCAGAGATAAGAGAGATGATGACTACAATAAAACTTCAGAGATAAGAGAGATGATGACTACAATAAAACTTCAGAGATAAGAGAGATGATGACTACAATAAAACTTCAGAGATAAGAGAGATGATGACTGCAGTAAAATTTCAGAGATATGAAAGATGATGACTGCAGTAAAATTGCGGTGTGCAATACTTTTTTAGCAGACTACCAGTGTAGGGACTATGACGACCCCTGCCCCATTAGCCAGGCTAGGTCTGTTACTGTGGGTACTAGTAGGTGGGAGGGTCTTGATCAGCTATGGTTCACCAACCCTGATGCTAACATATCAGCCATGAGTTGCCAACTGCCAAGTCAGACACAGCATCTTTAACCCCCCAATACTTTCTTACAACAGATAACTCACCTGATGAGGCTTGCAAGGCAAACGATATTCCTCCTTCGAGCACTCCACTACCTTTTTAGGGCGGGCCGGGATGTAGAAGTGCATGTCCTTTGCTGACGTTGACGGGCTCAGTTTGATCATGTCCCATTCTGTTCTCATTCGCTGTTTCATCATTCTTTCTGTCAGCTTTCTATGACAGACAGCAGACAGTACATGAACTTCAGGACTCCAGATTCTAACCCTCAAAAAATTCTGTCATTTGTAGTTTGTCCATTATATCAATTTTCTTGGCTAGCTAGTCATCTTAAAAAAAAATAAGTATGGAACTATGTACAATGATGTATAATGTCTATAAACAATGTACTAGGTAATATGAAGTAGCAGTCTGGACTAGAAGCTTAGATAACAGCAAACAAAGCAACAGTGGTAGAAGCGGTGGTGGTAGTAGTAGCAGCAGTGTAGTAGAAGTGATATTTTTAGTAGTAGTCAGTCAGTCATTTGCATGTCCCTTGTGGAGCTTTGCTTACCTAGCAGCTCTCCTGTAGGCCTCTAGGTTGTAAGCAAGATGGCCTGCTGCTGATGCATCCATCTGCAGATCATCAACCATGTCTTGCAGCTATCTTCGTCTTGGTCTTCCTCTTTTTCTTTTTCCCATTATATACCCTTCCAAGACTGTCTTCTCTAGACTATCATGACGTTTAATATGTCCAAAATATTTACGTTTTCTCTGTTTAATCCTCCTTACCAACCATACCTTCTTCAATATTAAGTTCTTGTAGTATGGATATATTTGTTCTTTTTTTTGTGTCCACGATATTTGGAGAACTCTTCTGTATCATTTACACTCAAAGGCATTCATGCGTTTCTCAGCTGTTTTGTTAAGTGTCCAGGTCTCACCGGCATATGTTGCAATGGGAAAGATGCATGCCCTTAAAAATCTTATTTCTGTAGTTCTGTCTGTTCCTCTCCACAGCTTCTTTAGTTGTTTTACTTTCTGAAGAGCGATAGATGTCCTCTTTTTAATTTCCCTCATTGTATCTCCATTATTAGTTAGTAATGATTCAAGATATTCAAAACTCTCTACTTCTTCCAATTTGTCCTGACTGATACATATTTCAGCTGTCTTATTTGTTGTTGTGGTGGTGGTGGTGGTGGTGGTGGTAGTAGTAGCAGTGTGGTAATAGTAGTAATGTAGTAGAAGTTGTATTTGTAGTAGTTGTAGTAGTAGTTATAACAGTTATTGTTGTAGTAGTAGTTGTATTAGTTGTAGTAGTAGTAGTAGTAGTAGTAGTAGTAGTAGTAGTAGTAGTAGTTGTTGTGGTGGTTGTAGTAGTAGCAGTGTAGTAATAGTACCAATGTAGTAGAAGTGGTATTTGCAGTAGCTGTTGTAGTAGTAGTAGTTGTATTAGAAAAAGGAATCATTGTTAAAATACCATAAAAAGGCAACCTTAGTGACTGTAACAATTGGAGAGGAGTAACCTTAATATCAGTTGTGTCAAAAGTATTTTGCAAGGTCATTTTGAATAGACTTAAAGATATAGTGGATACTGCAATGAGAGAAGAACAAGCAGGATTTCGAAAAGGGAGAAGCTGTCTCAACCAGATCTTTACTCTCAAAATAATACTTGAAGAACATATTTAAAAGCAGAAACAATTAATACTGAAATTCATAGACTTTAAAAAAGCATTTGATAGCACACACAGAGATTCATTATGGAGAATTTTAAGTCTATATGGAATACCATCTAAAATTGTCAACATCATTAAGGACTCTACAATGGATATGTCTGTGCAGTAAAAACAGAAGAAGGGATGAGTGAATGGTTCCAGATTGAAACAGGTGTGAAACAAGGATGTATACTGTCTCCTTTGCTTTTTGGAATTGCAATAGACTTCATAATGGAAAAATGCTGCACAGGTAACACAGGTATTGACTGGGTACATGGGACCCAACTAGAAGATCTTGATTTTGCTGATGACATAACTCTTATCAGTAATAATGTGAATTCCATGCAAGAAAAAACAGATATCCTGTCTTCACTGGCTAGCAAAATAGGACTTGAAATTAACAAGGACAAAACAAAAATAATGAAAATTCCCATCAATCAAAATGGAAAAATACACACAGAAGGGACAGATATTGAAGAAGTCAATCAATTTGCATACCTTGGCAGCTACATAGACCAGGATGGTGACACTCGAAAGGAAGTTAGGATCAGAATTGCAAAAGCAGCATCAATCTTCAAGAATCTTGAGAACATATGGAATTCAAAAGTTATAAGCACAAAAACCAAGTTAAGACTATTCAATTCAAATGTAATATCCACCCTCATTTATGCATATGAAAACTGGAAAACAACTAAAGAAACAGACAAGAAATCAGACTCTTTTGCAAACAAATGCCTGAGGAAAATACTTGGGATCAAGTGGAATGAATTCAAGAACAATGCAGAGATAAGACAGATGACTGAACAACAACCAGTCTCATGGGTGATCAGGAAAAGGAGATGGACATATGTTGGTCACGTGATGAGAAGAAACAGTCAGACAATCCCAAAACAAGCTATCAAGTGGAACACAACAGGCCAAAGAAAAAGAGGCAGACCACGTGAAACTCTAAAGAGGACATTGTTAAGAAAGGCCAAATTAGTAGGCAAAAAATCCCTTGATGAGGTTGAAAAGCTCGCCGAAAACAGGAAAATTTGGTGAACTACCTTGCGAGCTTTGTGACGTTTAACGGCATGGAAGGATATAAGATTATATAAGTAATACTAGTGTTGTAGTAGTAGTAGTGGTGGTAGTAGTAGTTGTTGTTGTTGTTGTTGCTGTTGTATTAGTAGTAGTAGTAGCAGTAGCAGTAGCAGCCTGCAGCAGTAACTAACCATTTGAACCTATATTTCCACAAAAACAATGAAAAATTGTCTCCTAATTGTCAAAACCCTGCTGTAATGGGACCCCAGCACTGTGAGGTCTACAGCGCAAACTATCCTTGATGGAACTGCTATGGCAAAACTGATTAAATGCTACGTTCCTGTTTATATTTATTTCATGTTCAACTATAAATTCAGGTTTGAAAGAGTTCTTACTTGATATCAGAGTGCTCTCCCCTTCCTACCATTTCCCCACTTGGTCACATCATGTTTGTAGTTTCTGACGCATAACGTACAAGCTCCTATACATATTCATGACATGTTCAATGAATGTTAATTGTCTTCTCTTTACGGACCAAATTAGTTTTTATTATTCTGCAATACAGGAAGAACTGAAGGAAGCGGGAAAGACATGGCTTGAGGTATCCAAACTTGTTCAAGGCAGGATTGGCTGGAGAGCACAGGGGACATGCACATCTTTGGCATGCGCAAATGAGGGTGGATATCACATTTGAACTGTATAATCATAAGTTGGTTTTTGTGTTCATAACTTTGAATTCCATATGTTCTCAAGCTTGGTTACTACAGAATATAAAAATATACTATGAGACTTGTCTATCACCCAAGTTTAAAATACTCACCCTCTTTCCAGGAGAACTGTATCTCTCCATGGTTTTTTAGCTTCCACAAAGCCTCTCTTGTCCACACTGAAACACAAAATGTTGTTAATCTGGCTTCTTGAGCTGAATGCTCCTTCTTCAGCTAATGTTGAGTTTCAACTCCAGATATCTACAAGACTACCATGAAAATATTTCTCATCAACTGTAAGAACTGACAGAAGAATGCCAAAAAAAAAAGCCACTCTTTATACACCAAACCTATATAAGATAAAGTATCATTTAGAAAGGACATAAGGGTGAATAAGGAAGTTAAGAAGTATAAGTGCAAAGTTCATGTGACATAAATGTGACTCCACCAATCAAACACTGGTATATGATCTTGTGACACAAACATGACTCCACCAATCAAACACTAGTATAAAATCTTGTGACACAAACAAGACTCCACCAATCAAACACTAGTATAACATTTTGTGACACAAACATGACTCCACCAATCAAACACTAGCATAACATCTTGTGACACAAACAAGACTCCACCAATCAAACACTAGTATAACATCTTGTGACACAAACAAGACTCCACCAATCAAACAATAGTATAACATCTTGTGAAACAAACAAGACTCCACCAATCAAACACTAGTATAACATCTTGTGACACAAACAAGACTCCACCAATCAAACACTAGTATAACATTTTGTGACAGAAACATGACTCCACCAATCAAACACTAGTATAACATCTTGTGACACAAACATGACTCCACCAATCAAACACTGGTATAACATATTGTGACACAAACAAGACTCCACCAATCAAACACTGGTATAACATCTTATGACACAAACATGACTCCACCAATCAAACACTGGTATAACATCTTGTGACACAAACATGACTCCACCAATCAAACAATAGTATAACATCTTGTGAAACAAACAAGACTCCACCAATCAAAGACTGGTACAGTTAGCCATGAGAGAAAAGCTCTGAGTAAGAAGATGCCTGGCAGACATCATGAGTCCAGACAAAGACCTGCTTCAGTATCATCACCAAAGATGAAAACCACCAAATAGATCACTACTTGCTAAGAGCTTAAGCTTCACAACTGTAGAAAAACTCACTGTCATCAGATAATCTAACACAGAGTTTGATCTCACAGATCGTCCATAATTTAGTCAGGCATCAAAACACCTGTTCCTTTCAGTAAAGACAGTGCACTAAAACACAGGCATTTCATTCATTCATTGGCATGTCCCTTGCGGAACCTTGCCTCCAAAACAGCACTCCTGTAGGCCTCTCGGTTGTGAGCAAGACCCAGGCATTTATTATCATGAAAACATATACAATAATTTACTTTTCTTTATCACATCTGAAAGCCGGGTGGCTGAGTGGTTAGGTGCTTGGTCTACTAATCTGGTGGTACTGGGTTCAAGTCCAGTAGTGGGGAGAATTTGTTCTGGTATCACCACACCAAAAAAGATCCTGGGGTCCAACCAGCCTCTAAAAATGGGCACCAATCTTGGAAGGTAAGCCAGACATGATACCGACCAGATCACACTTTCATGTGGCGATGGAAGTACAAGCCTATCACCTTACTCCCAGTATGCTTTACTGGTATGGAAATCAGGATTTTACATTTTTACATTTGAAAGTAATTTTTTTTTGGTTAAAGATAACATTGATTTAACTGACAGTTTAATGTCCACCATTGCCATGAATACATCGAAAGAAAAGAAAATTTTGCCTGCCTTGTGCTTTTCAGTCTGTGGATCAGCTAGTGAGAAATGTAACTGACAATATATTTTATCTCTTAGAATTCTTCTTCTTCATTTGCTCAGACATCAACACCAATCTCTCTCATAAATGCGGGGGTTCATCTGAGGTTTTCGTCATCGCTTTAGAGCTTCTCCTGTAGGGGTCTGGTCAGCTGCTGCTGTGCCTGAGTAGGTTGTGTAGCTGGTAGCCCTGGAGGGCGTGATGTGATGTCTGTTGCTCTTTGCTGCAGGCACACAGGTTTGTGGTGCTCAGTTTTCAGATTCTGGTGTTGTTTTTTCCACTTGTCTTTATATATGGCTTTTAGTCTTTTTTTTTTTTGTTTGTTCATTCTTGGAAGTAAAATTTGATTTTAAAAAAAAAAACACAATGGTATAAGTTGTTTTATGAAATATACATTTCTAAGTATTAAAAAAAAAAAAAAGACAAAAAAGAACAAATATATTCATACTACAAGAACTTAATATTGAAGAAGGCTGGCTGGTAAAGAGGATTAAACAGAGAAAACTTAAATATTTTTAACACATTAAACGTCATGAGAATTTAGAGAAGACAGTCTTGGAAGGGTACATAATGGGAAAAAGAAAGAGAGGAAGACCAAGGCGAAGATGGCTGCAAGACAACGTTGATAATCTGCAAATGGCTGCATCAGCAGCAGGCCATCTTGTTTACAACCGAGAGGCCTACAGGAGAGCTGTTAGGGAGGCAAAGTTCCACAAGGGCCATGCAAATGACCGAATGACTGACTGTATTATGATTTTGAATCATTTTGTAGATAAACTTCAAGACTAGACTAAATATCACGGCTAGGCCTTTAAATATCATCTTGTGGCATTTGTATGCTGTAGGGGTGTGAAGTGTTAGTGTCTTCATATTTCTAGGCCACTACAGCATCTGAGGTAGGGATGCCAGCAGCTGTCCTTGCTGCCTTTATTTTTCTAAGAAACTGCAGCTGCCCATTTTCTTGGAGGCTGGGTTGACTCTGGTGCCATCTGGTCCACAAAAATTCCACCTGAGGGCGAAATCAGACCAGAGACCTTCTGACCAGAAGGTGAGTTCAGTAACCAGTTTACTACCACTCTTCTCTCCACCCCCTCAACATCACACACTCTTCTCTCCACCCCCTCCACATCACATGCTCTTCTCTCCACCCCCTCCACATCACATGCTCTTCTCTCCACCCCCTCCACATCACACACTCTTCTCTCCACCCCCTATACATCACACTCTCTTCTCTCCACCCCCTCAACATCACACACTTCTCTCCACCCCCTCAACATCACGCTCTTCTCTCCCCCCCTCAACATCACACTCTCTTCTCTCCCCCCCTCCACATCACAGTCTCTTCTCTCCACCCCCTCAACATCACATGCTTCTCTCCACCCCTCAACATCACACGCTCTTCTCTCCAACCCCTCCACATCACACTCTCTTCTCTTCACCCCCTCCACATCACACTCTCTTCTCTCCAACCTCTCCACATCACACTCTCTTCTCTCCACCCCCTCAACATCACACTCTCTTCTCTCTACCCCCCTCAACATCACACTCTCTTCTCTCCATCCCCTCAACATCACACTCTCTTCTCTCCACCCCCTCAACATCACACTCTCTTCTCCACATCACACTCTCTTCTCTCCACCCCCTCAACATCACACTCTCTTCTCTCCACCCCTTCGACATCACACACTCTTCTCTCCACCCCCTCAACATCATACTCTCTTCTCTCCACCCCCTCAACATCACACTCTCTTCTCTCCACCCCCTCAACATCACACTCTCTTCTCTCCACCCCCTCAACATCACACTCTCTTCTCTCCACCCCCTCCACATCACACTCTCTCTCCACCCCCTCAACATCACACTCTCTTCTCTCCACCCCCTCAACATCACACTCTCTTCTCTCCACCCCCTCAACATCACACTCTCTTCTCTCCACCCCCTCAACATCACATCTCTTCTCTCCACCCCCTCGACATCACACTCTCTTCTCTCCACCCCCTCAACATCACACACTCTTCTCTCCACCCCCTCCACATCACACTCTCTTCTCTCCACCCCCTTGACATCACACGCTCTTCTCTCCACCCCCTCCACATCACATGTTCTTCTCTCCATCCCCTCAACATCACACTCTCTTCTCTCCACCCCCTCCACATCACACACTTTTCTCTCCACCCCCTCCACATCACATGCTCTTCTCTCCACCCCCTCCACATCACACTCTTCTCTGTACCCCCTCCACATCACATGCTCTTCTCTCCACCCCCTCCACATCACACGCTCTTCTCTCCACCCCCTCCACATCACATGCTCTTCTCTCCACCCTCTCAACATCACACGCTCTTCTCTCCATCCCCTCAACATCACACACTCTTCTCTCCACCCCCTCGATATCACACGCTCTTCTCTCCACCTCCTCCACATCACACTCTCTTCTCTCCACATCACATGCTCTTCTCTCCACCCCCTCCACATCACACTCTTCTCTCCACCTCCTCAACATCACATGCTCTTCTCTCCACCCCCTCCACATCACATGCTCTTCTCTCCACCCCCTCCACATCACACTCTCTTCTCTCCACCCCCTCAACATCACACACTCTTCTCTCCACCCCCTCCACATCACACTCTCTTCTCTCCACCCCCTCCACATCACAGTCTCTTCTCTCCACCCCCTCAACATCACATGCTCTTCTCTCCACCCCTCAACATCACACGCTCTTCTCTCCAACCCCTCCACATCACACTCTCTTCTCTTCACCCCCTCCACATCACACACTCTTCTCTCCAACCCCTCCACATCACACTCTCTTCTTTCCACCCCCTCAACATCACACTCTCTTCTCTCTACCCCCCTCAACATCACACTCTCTTCTCTCTATCCCCTCAACATCACACTCTCTTCTCTCCACCCCCTCAACATCACACTCTCTTCTCCACATCACACTCTCTTCTCTCCACCCCCTCAACATCACACTCTCTTCTCTCCACCCCTTCGACATCACACACTCTTCTCTCCACCCCTCAACATCACACTCTCTTCTCTCCACCCCTCAACATCACACTCTCTTCTCTCCACCCCTCAACATCACATTCTCTTCTCTCCATCCCCTCAACATCACACACTGTTCTCTCCACCCCCTCAACATCCCATCTTCTAAAGGTAACTAACCTGGAGGGATCTCTAGCAGCTTTGATCAGTCTTAGCATAGAGTCCCCATCCATGTGCTCCGGTACACGCTCTCTGGCCATGTCTATCAGTGTTGGAGCTATGTCCACATTAGAAACAATGTTGGAAATTCTGTGACAGAAAAATAACAGGGAAAACATGCAATTTGTTAGTCATCATCATCATCATCATCATCATCAGTCCTCTGTACTCCTAACAGAACATAAAGCTTCCACAAAGGTTCTCCTGCCAATCCTGTCTAGAGCAAGTCAGGATACCTTAAACCATGTCTTTCCTGCTTCCTTCTGGACCAGAGACTTCCTCCAAGCTTTTGCCCCAGCTCGTCACTGGTGGTACCACGGTCCCTCACTGCTCCACCTACACCTGACATTTATTCTCTTCTTTTGATGTTTCTGTACAAGTTTTTTTTTTTTTTTAACCTTGGTAGGTCACTGGCCCAATGTCAAAACCTCCAACCTGAAGGACCAAGTGCTTCTTTTCATCTTTCTCCTCTCTGTTGACCCGCTTAGCAAGGATGACCCTTCTGATTGCTATGCTACTGCCAGTATAGCTCTTTGTATCACTGAAGAATGCAAACTTCCCGACTGTGATAAGGTGGAGACACCATCAGGGCATGTTAGTGATGGAATAACACTGATATTAAAAATAACACTGATATTAAAAATAACACTGATATTAAAAATAACACTGATATTAAAAATAGCACTGACATTAAAAATAACAAAAGGCTGGAAAATTCTCCTGTGACCCTGGAAGTGTTAGCTGGTGTTCTCTGCAGCTGATGCAGTGACAGTGTTGAGGCCCAGGACCATGTTGGTTTGGGAGAGGGTTACGGCACATATGTCCTGTGTGCGGCTAAAAAGCAGGGGGTGTATGAGATTTCTCTAGCAAACTGCACCATCATTTTGGGGGGGGGGGGTGTTTAAACCAATAGAAAAGTGGGACAGAGTTTGATCAGCTATAGTTTGCCAACCTTCATGCTAATATGTCACCATGGGTCACTGACTGGCAAACCGGACAGCATCTACACCCCGGGTTGGAGATATAAAATGATTTTATGAGATAGCTAAGTTCTCTCGTGGCCAGATGGTTACTCGTCCCACCATAGTCAATGCTTCAAGTCCCAGGTAATTCTCCTGTCATTTTTCTGTTTCTCTCATGTCTAAAAGTGCTTTGTCTATGATTTTTTCCCAGTTCTAATCACAGAGTACTGTGTTCTGTAACTTTGTCTTGCAGTAACAGCACTTCCCTTAACAGCAATCCTCACCATTCAGACTGTATGGTCAGCTTTACATGGCACTCCAGCAGACCACAGGCATGCAGGTAACACCAGCGACAGTAATTCCTTACAGCTTGTAATGTTCGACTAGAGCTCCTCTGTAATCCAAGAAAATAGTCAATATGACTTTGCCAACTGACCGTGTGGTTACCGGGGCCCCTTGAAGGAAAAGAATAGAACCACTGCCACCTTCCAAGCATGTCGTAAGAGGCCACTAAGGAGGTTGGGGGATAGGCCAATGACTTGTTCCCTGTAAAAAAAAACTAAAGCGTTACAGAAACACAGAGAGGAAAACCAGGAAACTTTGTCTTGGAAAAGGAAGGGACTCTGATAACAGAGCACATGACGTGGTGCAGTCAAAGCCAAAAGGAAGCTGCAGAACTGACATCCCAACTGAGTACCAGGACACTTTTTACCACTGCATGTTGGAATGTTAATCATGTATAGGAAGGGGAGGCGGATTGGCCACACTCTGAGGAAACCCAAAACCAGCACAGGAGGACAGACACTGACATGGAATCCTCAAGGAAATAAAAAATGAGGAAGACCTAGACTTACTTGGAGAAGAGAAATTATGACAGTGCTCAGAGACAAGAGATATACATGGAAGGAAGCAGAGAGTAATTCCAAGAACAGGGATGACTAGAGAGCCTTTATCCATGGCCTATGCTCTCAAGGGAGTGAAAGGCGATGATGATGAACTGACTGTTGTGTGCATGACTTCCATGGTTGTTTGTAACTGGAAAAAGCACCACCACTGACTGGATCTTTCAGACTCCAATGTAATATTGATGTACCCACAATTCATTCACTGTGACTATCCAAAAAATGTTTGGTCCTCCTCTTCAAAGTGCTGCAGATTCAGTTCACACACAAAAACACATTCATTCTTCATTTCACATGTCAAGTCTTCCTTGAATATTTCTGCAATGTAGCCATCATTTTGACATGCAATATTCTCAGTCTGACACGCAGCAATGGTAAAACTTTCCGCCGACTAACATTAGTGACCTCGATGCTAACTGATGCTAATTGTTGCTAACTGATGCTAAATTATGCTAACTGGTGCTAACTGATGCTAACTGATGCTAACTGGTGCTAACTGATGCTAACTGATGCTAACTGATGCTAATTGATGCTAACTGATGTCAAAGTCATCCTCTAAGATTAAAACACCCATTACAGGAGATAACTGCAGAGTGCTATGACAAAAAGAATACTCAAAAACAAAATATAAAATAATGAACAATCTGTATCTAACAAAACAGTGGAAATAAGGTTGATTGATACTTAAATACAGCAACAGGAGTATATAAACAATGAGGTTAAAAAAACATAGAAAGAAACAGTTAACAGCAGCACTCTTTAAACAATGAGACTAAACAAACACAAAACCAAACAGCATACAACAGCATTATACAAAGAGTGAAGTTAAAGAAACACAAAAACAAATATACAAAATCAGCAGTATATAAATAATCTGACCAAATGACACAAATCAATTCTTGAATCTAGGAATTAGCATCATCACACTTGGGGCATATCCATACATGGCCCCTCTCTGTTTCAATAACCACTGAAAAGTGTGAACACTAAATGTGCCAGTCAGCTGTTGGTTCTGGCAACCTCAAATTCCACCAGCCAGTGACCCATCTCTTCCCCCCCCCCCCCTTGTCTTTTTCATCCTCTGTAGATATATATTATCAACACATGCCCTTTGCAAAACCTCTATGTTAATGCGATGAAAACTAAATTGATGACAATTGACAAAACAAATAAGGCAGCTGAAATAAAAGTACTTGTATGTATTGGAAGAAGTGGAGAGTTCTGAATATCTTGGATCACTACTAGCTAATAATTGAGATACAATGAGGGAAATTGAAAGGACATCTATTGCTCTTCAAAAAAGTAAAACAACTAAAGAATCTGTGGAGAGGAGCAGACAGAACTACAAAAATAAGATTTTTAAGGGCATGCATCTTTCCCATCGCAACATATGCTTGTGAGACCTGGACACTTAACAAAACGGCTGAGAAACACATAAATGCCTTTGAATGTAAATGCTACAGAAGAGTTCTTCAAATATCATGGACACAAAAAAGAACAAATATATCTACACTACAAGAGCTTAATATTGAAGAAGGCTGGCTGGTAAAGAGGATTAAACAGAGAAAACTTAAATATTCTGGGCATATTAAACGCCATGATAATTTAGAGAAGATAGTCTTGGAAGCATTTCTCCTTCCACCTGCATTTGTTATTTCCCTTGCTTCTGTTTCTGTAGCAGTCTGTTAGTTTTTTTTACCATGGAGAAGAACAGAGAGGATGTTCAGCAATAGAGGGCTCACCTGGGCAAGAGCAGAAAAAAAGGCAAAGGACAGGCATTTGTGGAAAACCCTTGCGGAAGCCCCATGTGCCCTGGGCACTTGAGAGAGAGAGAGAGTCTTGGAAGGGTACATAATGGGAAAAAGAAAGAGAGGAAGACCAAGGCGAAGATGGCTACAAGACATCGTTGATAATATCTGCAAATAGATGCATCAGCAGCAGGGCATCTTGCTTACAATTGAGAGGCCTACAGGAGAGCTGTTAGGGAGGCAAAGTTCCACAAGGGATATGCACATGACTGACTGACTGACTGAATGACTGACATGGCCTTTCTTCCTCTTCCTCCAGCTCCTCAGCTACCGACTTCAGTATGTTTGTCATATCCATAGGAATCATATCTGTTGCAATAGTGTTACGGACAACATGATCAGCTACCTCACTGCCTCTCATTCCCACATGCCCTGGCCAATATATCCACATCAGCCTGGCAGCATGGATTTACCACAAGAGCTGAAACCATTCACGGCATATCAAACCCCTCTGTCTTGGAAGCAAGCTTTGTGAGTCCGTCACCACCACACTGTGTGTATCATCCTGCCAAACTAGCCAGCACAGAACCTTTGTCACTGCCTCACTTTCCATGAGCATGCTCGATGTCACTGTAAAACTAAACAATTATACAACGGAAATACACATATTCTAGAGCTAAACAGACACAAGCGGTACTTCTTACATCGTTCCAGGTCTAATGCCAGGTCCCCTTATTATGAGAGGAACTCGAACATCAAAGTCAAAGGGCATGGCCTTGCCCTTGATCAGACCAAACTGTCCCAAGTGGTAGCCATGATCTGATGTGTACAGAATATATGTATTGTCTAGCTCTCCCAGCGCATCCAGTTCTTCTACAATCTGGGAACATGTGAAACATTATCACTCACTTTCTAAAACATGAACTATATCTACAACATCTTCAGTTTGTTATTATAAACAACCCAACAACAGATACATCTGGCTGCTATAGTCTGGAAATATGTGAAACACAGCTACTCACTTTCTGTAATATAAAATCTATGATAATATAGCCCAAAATCATAAGCTCCATTATGATAAAATAATATAGCCTGGACTCAGAAGAAATACAGGTCATGTCACTCTTCTGGTGTTCTTTGCAGCCAGCGTGGTGAAGATGTTGAGGCACACCATCATGTCGGATCAGGAGTGGGATACAACGGCTATTTTTCCAGTCCCAGTGGAGCCAAGAAGCAAGAAACGGATTTATTTTTCTGTGTTTTAGACTGGGACAAAACTGACATTCATGTTGTATTTTTCCTGTATCCACTAACAGCCTTCTGTGCAATGCATATGGACAGTTTTTCAATCTAAAAGTGAATAATTTTTTTTTTGGAAGCTGCTTTTCCCAACATTAGTGTGTCAGGTACACATTTTTATCCATGAGTAGACTGGAGGGTACCAATAGCAAATCACATACACACAACCTTTTGAATAAGAAGTCAGGTCACTATCAACTGGGCTACTCGTGCCTACCTAAAATTTTGTGATTTTATAAGGATAAGAAAAGTGGAGCTGCTCAGGGCAGGGAGGGAGCTACAGTTCTCAGGAGTGGAACAGCTTAGGACAAAAGAGGTAGGGAGCTAAAGTTCTCAGAAGTGGAACAGCTTAGGACAAAAGAGGTAGGGAGCTAAAGTTCTCAGAAGTGGAACAGCTTAGGACAAAAGAGGTAGGGAGCTACAGTTCTCAGAAGTGGAACAGCTTAGTAAAAAAGAGGTAGGGAGCTAAAGTTCTCAGAAGTGGAACAGCTTAGTAAAAAAAGAGGTAGGGAGCTAAAGTTCTCAGAAGTGGAACAGCTTAGTAAAAAAAAGAGGTAGGGAGCTAAAGTTCTCAGAAGTGGAACAGCTTAGTAAAAAAGAGGTAGGGAGCTAAAGTTCTCAGAAGTGGAACAGCTTAGTAAAAAAGAGGTAGGGAGCTAAAGTTCTCAGAAGTGGAACAACTCAGGGCAGGCAGGGAGCCTAGGGTCTAAGAAGTGGAGCAGCTCAGGGCCAGCAGGGAGCTAAGGGTCTTGGAAGTGGAGCAGCTCAGAGCAGGCAGGGAGCCAAGGGTCTCAGAAGTGGAGCAGTTCAGAGCAAGCAGGAACCCAAGGGTCTAAGAAGTGGATCAGCTCAGAGCAGGCAGAGAGCCAAGGGTCTAAGAAGTGGAGCAGTTCAGAGCAAGCAGGAACCCAAGGGTCTAAGAAGTGGAGCAGTTCAGAGCAAGCAGGGACCCAAGGGTCTAAGAAGTGGTTCAGCTCAGAGCAGGCAGAGAGCCAAGGGTCTAAGAAGTGGAGCAGTTCAGAGCAGGCAGAGAGCCAAGGGTCTAAGAAGTGGAGCAGTTCAGAGCAGGCAGAGAGCCAAGGGTCTAAGAAGTGGATCAGCTCAGAGCAAGCAGGGACCCAAGGGTCTAAGAAGTGGTTCAGCTCAGAGCAAGCAGGGAGCCAAGGGTCTAAGAAGTGGAGCAGTTCAGAGCAAGCAGGGAGCCAAGGGTCTAAGAAGTGGAGCAGTTCAGAGCAAGCAGGGACCCAAGGGTCTCAGTAGTGGAGCAGTTCAGAGCAGGCAGAGAGCCAAGGGTCTAAGAAGTGAAGCAGCTCAGAGCAGGCAGAGAGCCAAGGGTCTCAGAAGTGAAGCAGCTCAGAGCAGGCAGGGAGCCAAGGGTCTCAGAAGTGGGGAAAAAGGATGAAAAAAACATGAAAAGAGATGAAAAGATGAAAAAAAAAAACTCGAAGATGTCTGACATCACCCTCAGCCATCACTTACACTTTCAACTAAGTCATCCACGGACTGAAGAGTTTGAAGCCGTCGTCGCTGCAGCAGGTC
Organism: Achatina immaculata; assembly: GCA_009760885.1. NCBI lineage: Eukaryota > Metazoa > Mollusca > Gastropoda > Stylommatophora > Achatinidae > Lissachatina > Lissachatina immaculata. The sequence goes on along the minus strand of CM019701.1, from coordinate 15,675,181 downwards.
TGTGAAGATCTTGTGCTGTGGAATCATGGGGTAGATGTGCTGAAGCAGCCACTGTTTGTCCGGGTTTGGGGCATGGTTCCAAGATGGAGTTCTGGCCACGAGAGAAAACATATCACAGTCATTTTTTTCAAAAGAAATCTGTACGGTGTATGTTAAATATGTTGGTGGGGGGAGGGGGAGGAAAATTTCATAAAGAGAAAAAACAACCACACAAATCCTCAGATCATCAGATGTGGCCCCACCCTCAGTCAAGACATTCAGTCCTGTAAATTCCTAATGTTAGATCAAGAAAGCCTACAAAGGGCTTATTAGCTATCTACATATGCATGAAACACTTAAAAACAACTTGTGATGGAGACAGGCAGGGAATTTCCAATCCTGTTAATAAACAATTGTGACGGAGACAGGCAGGGAGTTTCCAATCCTGTTAATAAACAATTGTGACGGAGACAGGCAGGGAGTTTCCAATCCTGTTAATAAACAATTGTGACGGAGACAGGCAGGGAGTTTCCAATCCTGTTAATCTGTCACAAGCAATGGATTAAACTTAACGAGTAACAACTACTGTCAAGTGTTTTTTTGCTTCTTTTCTATTTTGACAGTTAACAAACTAATAGCGCTAAAGACAAGTGTTTAGTTGCAGAACAGCCATCTCTGTCTCTAACCTGTGGTCTGTGTTGTTGACAAACATATGCTGGTACTGGGGGGCGGCATCTTCTGGACCATGAGGGGCTGGCACACTCAGGACCATCATTACAGGTCTGGTTGAACATAAGAGAAGAAGAAGAAGATGATGATTATGGTCTGGTTGAACATAAGAGAAGAAGATGATGATTATTATAGTCTGGTTGAACATAAGAGAAGAAGAAGATGATTATGGTCTGGCTGAGCATAAGAGAAGAAGATGATTATTATGGTCTGGTTGAACATAAGAGAAGAAAATGATGATTATGGTCTGGTTGAACATAAGAGAAGAAGATGATCATGGTCTGGTTGAAAAAAGGATAAGAAAATGACTATAGTCTGGTTGTAAAAAAAGGATAAGATGAATAAGGTCTGGCAGAATAAAGTATAAGAAAATGATTATGATTCTGAGCAAACAAAGGACAAAAGAAGAAGATGGCACAAAGTAGCATCTACTTTAGTAAACAATTATGCTGAAAGTAAACGTTTCGAAAATTCACAGGTACAAAATACTCTATTGATTGGTCACATACCAAACATCACCTGGTATAGATGTAGCAACATCACAATGAAGTATATGTAAATATGCAAAGAAAATAATAAATATGAGACAGTCTAAAAATAATTGCAAATCAAAGGACATAACCACTGAAAAATATATATGAAAAGACAACAGAAGTCGAGCCAAAAAAAGCCCTTTCACATATTTTTCAATGGTTGTATCCCTTGATCTTGGGTTACTTTTTTACTTATATATTTTATGCAACTGGGCATAAATCAGAACACTCACTTTGTTGGGAACTTCATTTTACTTTCATGAAGGAAACTTCGGCTTTTATTTGCCACCAAGTCAGTCAAGTAGTCTGCGTAATAGTTGTCCCCATGTCTGACCTTCACCCCCATCTCATCCACCAGGCTGTAGTTGTAGAACCTGGAATTCTTGATCAAACCAAGCCATCGATGCCAGCCAGGTGGAGTGTGGCTGCCGTTATACTCATTCAAATACTTGCCAAAATAAGCTGTGAAAGAGAATAGTATTAATAAGAAAACCTCCGATATACAGACAGTGATTAAAAACCTTTATTTCCAGTACTCTCTGGAAGAAACAATCATCATCAGGTGCTGCACAGCAGGAGGGGGGACATCCAAACCTTTCCACATTTTTGGGGGGATCTTTGATGCATTCCATACGCTTAATTGATAAATTTCTTATTGCATCAGAGCTTTAGCTCTCATGCCCACAGTCGCACCTTCACTACCAATAACTAACATGTCTAAGTTATCCAATATGTCCCTACAGTCGCACCTTCACTAACAAAAACTAACATGCCTAAGTTATTCAATATGTCCCTACAGTCGCACCTTCACTATCAATAACTAACATGCCTAAGTTATCCAATATGTCCCTACAGTCGCACCTTCACTATCAATAACTAACATGCCTAAGTTATCCAATATGTCCCTACAGTTGCATCTTCACTAACAATAACTATCGTGTCTAAGTTATCCAATATGTCCCTACAGTCGCACCTTCACTAACAAAATCTAACGTGTCTAAGTTATCCAATATGTCCCTATGGTCACACCTTCACTAACAATAACTAACATGTCTAAGTTATCCAATATGTCCCTACAGTCGCACCTCACATCTCCTTGTTTGTCAACATCAGCTACCTAGATCCCACAAGCAGGGTAATAAAAACAGCGTTAAGAAATGCCTCATCCCATGAAACTGAAGATAACAACCAAAAACAGGAGTTCACATGTTCACATCAGAGCAGTGGTTCCGAAACTCTGTCAGACTGTAGCACACTTGATACCAAAATTCTAAAACTATTTAAAATAAAAGTAGGAACAGCTTTATCAATTAACAAGCACGCAGCTGTGACATCTTCAGTTTACACCTTTAATCATACAGAAACATACAGGATAAAGAAACAGAAAATGAAGATAAAACATGAATTCACGTGAATGATATACAGTAAAATAGGAATGGAAAAAAAGAAAAAAAAAAAAAAAGCACTTAGCTGTGACTTGTAAGAAGCTGTGACCGGGACAGCCCTGTAAACCTTACAAGTCACAGCTAACTTCTTTTTTTTTATAAAATTAATTTTTTTCCTAACTTTCTCCATTCTTATTTGTTGTACGTCATTGATGTGAATTTACATTTTATCTTCTTTCACTATTTCTTTGTACTTAAGTTTTTTTGTATGACTGAGATGTAAACCGAAACATTACAGCTGCGTGCTTTTTAATTAATAAAACTGTTCCTACTTGTTTTAAATAGTCTAACTCTGGGAGTTTTCTAACTTTGGTTGGCTGCACTGTTCTCAATTGATCATTTGAGTCAACACTCAGGGACTCTGAACTAAGCAATGTGGGACTTGTCTTGTCTTGTGCTTGTCTTATGCTATCTCCTTGTAACAGTGAGCTGATGTTCTTTGCAGCTGATGCTATAGAGGTGTTGAGGCATATCACCGTACTGGCAAGGGAGAAGGTTGTTCCAGCTATTTTTTCGGTCCTGGAATGCAGTTAAAAAGCTGGGAGTGTGCAATGCTTCTTCAGCAGACTCCACTACCATGGGGACTATGGCAATTCCTGTCCCATTACCCTGGCTAGGCTTGTTACTGGGGGTACCAACGAAGAGGTGGGACAGCGTCTTGGTCAGCTATGGTTTGCTAACCCTGATGTTGGCATATCAGTTATGGGTTGCAGATTGTCTTTAAAGCAACATGGGAAGAAACTACTACATTATAATTTTATAATAATATTACAAATTAAAACCAGCTACTTGGACCTTATTCTGAAAAACTTTCCTGATAACATAGCATTCATGATCATTATAACCACAACCACTACTACCATGATAATCACAGCCAGCACCACTACCATCACCACCACCATCACCACCACCACCACAGCCATCATCATCACACACTAATCTGAAAGCCATGTACCTGTTGTGTAGGTGCTGTTCACGTATGTGGCAAAGGTTCGAGTCTCATAGTGCTGTTGCCAGGAAGGAGATGAGCAGTTGGCGTTATTCGTGTACACATTATGATTGTGGACATACATCCCTGTGAGGAATGTGCTTCTTGATGGGCAGCACATGGGCGTGGACACAAACGAGTTGTTGAAATAAACGCCCTGACGAATCAACAGGTTCTGCACTTTGGGCATGTACTTGAGGGACCCTGGAAATCCAGAAAACATGTAAAAAATTTAAGACAACCCTTATCACTGCGTTGTGAACATTCATCAGAGCACTGTGGCCGATGTGGTCTCAAAGAGCCTTAAACTCAAACACACACACACAAGGTGAGTGACTTAACAGTAACTTGCTTCAATTCCCTAAATGAACCACTGAAAAACAGTTTTCTCGCAAATCTCCACCACCAGAGGTAAGGAAAAAAAAAGACAACCCTTATTCAAATCATCAGAATGAGGTAAATGAACAGGATGCTTCCGGGAGAATCATGCTAAATATAATAAGTTCGACTGGTCAACTGATCTTTATTAACTCTACTGTCCTTCAATCAGCATCACCTTTGACCCAGGATATGCAATGAGGCCTAGTATGTCAAGTTAATTTACGACATTAGGAAAAAAATCAACTGAAATATAGCACAGAGCATGTCATGGGATCATTAAAGCAGCTACGAAAACCAGTCAGGTTTTCTGTTTTATCTTCATCTTCCAACAAAAGTCTAGGATGATAGATTTATACCCTGGCTGAAACAGCTTTTGTTATGCAGTCATGCTAGTGACTGGAGTTTAGAAAATACAAATGTTGCAAGGGGTCAGTGAAAGCTCCTCAAGGTGTTGTATTGCAAATAGTCTTGAAGTATGTGTTCAGCTGTAGGATATGCATAGTCAACAGAATGTCATGAAAAGTTTCTGGTTAACAGAGTTATGAGGCTGCAATCATTACTTGAAGCCTAGAAAGCCACTAACAGAGTTATGAGGCTGGAATCATTACTTGAAGCCTAGAAAGCCAATAACAGAGTTATGAGGCTGGAATCATTACTTGAAGCCTAAAAAGCCAATAACAGAGTTATGAGGCTGGAATCATTACTTGACGCGATAGAAAACCAATAACAGAGTTATGAGGCTGGAGTAAATGAGGTCAACGAAATGCCCATTATATTGGAAGGAGAGGAACTGGAAGAGGTTGAAAAGTTTACTTATCTGGGAAGTGTGATAGACAAGCAGGGAGGAACAGAAGCTGATGTAAAAGCAAGAATGGGCAAGGCAAGAGTAAAATTCCATCAGATGAAGAAAATATGGGGAACTTCAGCCTTGTCAATTAAATTGAAGATCAGAGTATTTAACACCATGATAAAACCCATTCTGCTATACGGTTCAGAAACTTGGAGAACTACTGTTACGATCATGAAACGAATCCAGACATTTATTAACACATGCCTTAGAAGGATTCTACAAATACGATGGCCAGATACCATAAGTAACCAAGAACTGCAGCAGCGAACAGGCCAGCAACCAGTGGAAGACGACATCCTATGAAGAAGATGGGGATGGATCTGACACACCCTATGGAAATCCACATCCAGCACCACAAGGCAAGCCCTAACATGGAACCCACAGAGTAAAAGAAGGAGAGGGAGACCTAGGAACTCCTGGCGCAGAAGTCTGGACACGGACATCAAAATAATGAACCAGACATGGAGACAGTTGGAAAGAGTGGCCCAGGACCGAACTGCCTGGCGAGCTCTTGTTGGCGGCCTATGCTCCACGAGGGGTCAGAGGCATAGATAGATAGATAGATAGAAAGCAAACAACAAAGTTATGAGGCTGGAATCATTTCCTGAAACCTAGAAAGCCAATAACAGAGTTATGAGGCTTTAATCATTACTTGAAGCATAGAAAGCCAACAACAGAATTATGAGGCTGGAATCATTACTTGAAGCATAGAAAGCCAACAACAGAATTATGAGGCTGGAATCATTACTTGAAGCATAGAAAGCCAACAACAGAATTATGAGGCTGGAATCATTACTTGAAGCATAGAAAGCCAACAACAGAATTATGAGGCTGGAATCATTACTTGAAGCATAGAAAGCCAACAACAGAATTATGAGGCTGGAATCATTACTTGAAGCATAGAAAGCCAACAACAGAATTATGAGGCTGGAATCATTACTTGAAGCATAGAAAGCAATTTCAAGTTAACACCGGAGTGAGACAGGGATGCCTGCTGTCACCATTTCTATTTATCCTGGCCATAGACTGGATTATGAGAAAATCAACAGAAAATAGGAGAAATGGTATTCAGTGGACGCTCAGGACTCAACTTGACGACCTAGACTTTGCTGACGACCTGGCACTTCTCTCCCAGACTAAGCAACAGATGCAAGAGAAAACCATATTAGTGGCAGAAAATTCCTCAAGACTAGGCCTTACCATCCACAAGGGAAAGAGTAAAGTTCTTAGAGTAAATGAGGTCAACGAAATGCCCATTATATTGGAAGGAGAGGAACTGGAAGAGGTTGAAAAGTTTACTTATCTGGGAAGTGTGATAGACAAGCAGGGAGGAACAGAAGCTGATGTAAAAGCAAGAATGGGCAAGGCAAGAGTAAAATTCCATCAGATGAAGAAAATATGGGGAACTTCAGCCTTGTCAATTAAATTGAAGATCAGAGTATTTAACACCATGATAAAACCCATTCTGCTATACGGTTCAGACAATAACAGGATTATGAGGCTGGAATCCATTTTTCCCAGTGCAGCAATGATAATCTTTCCTGATGTAGCAGTGATAATCTTTCCCAGTGTAGCAGTGATAATCTTTCCCAGTGTAGCAGTGATAATCTTTCCCAGTGTAGCAATCATAATCTTTCCTAGTGTAGCAGTTATAATCTTTCATATGTTTAGCATTCTTTTTTAAATACAGTGATGGTAAAATGGGAAAAAGAAATGTAAACACACAACAGCAAAGGCAGCACAACAATCATATGACATTCACAGAACATTCATGTGACACTCAACACAATATTCATGTGAAACTCACATAGCTGTCATGTGACATTCACATACCAGTCTTGTGACAGTCATCAAACATTAATTTGACACACACAATCATGTGACACTCACACAACATTCATATGACACACACAATAATCATGTGACATAACCAGTTATGTGACATTTCCAAAGCAGTCAAGTGACACTCAAACAACAATCATGTGGCAATCACATATCATGTAACATTCACAAAAAACCTTTCGGCGCTCACTTAACATTCATGTAGCTTTCACACAACAATCATGTGACACAAAACATTCATGTGAACAATCATGTGACACTTGCACAACAGTCATATAAAACTCATCTAACAGTCACGTGACACTCATTCAACAATCATGTGACACTCGCATAAGTCACGTGACACTTGCACAACAGTCATGTGACACTCGCACAACAGTCACGTGGCACTTACCTAGCAGAACATCTTGGTCGTCCGTCAGAATCAACACAATATTGGGCTTGTCGCTCCTGACAACTGGCTTCCGGCTGGGCGCTGTTGCCGCGCGGTACACGCTCCGGGCCGCACTCTTTGGGGCCGGGTTCCTGTGTGGGGCAGTTCTCTGGTGGCTGTGATCCTGTGAATGCCTCGGCGTTGACGCCTGACTCGTGGACGTCTGGTACGAGGGCACCTCCTTTGGAATGACACGCACTTTCTTCCCAGACAGCGTAGTCTTCCTCTCTGTGCCTTGGTCCAAGGTGCTACTATGTACAAAGCTGGCTAGTGTCAGCAATAGCGTCAGCAATAACAGGGTGACATTTGTCAGACCGATTGACGACACGCGATGTGATGACAGGTGACATGGTGACAGGTGCCGTGGTATAAACAATGAGTGTTTTTGTTGCTGCATGATTCTGGTTGGTCCAGAAGTGCCTCACCTGTAGATAAAAGTGGAAATGTGAACATTGGTTTGTGTGTATATGTAGCATAGCCTTGTAAGTAATGATTATAGTTATTATTATTATTATTAGTGACATGATCAGGAATATAGTTAAGAAGGTATTGGGGGGCAGGATAGTAGATCAAACGGCGACAGAGAAGGGATAGTTAGAAGGACGAAGAACGGATACTCGGTACTTCAAAGACCTGATCAAAGGTAAACCGAATCGACATGGGTACGCCGATAGATCGTAAGAATGGTCCAGTGCGACTTCACGCACACATGCAGTAGCCGAGGGGGAACAACTGACCAGTAAATCAAACGACTGAACAGACAACGGACTAGGTCCCGAAGCAGATAACATGAAAGAGATGGGGGACTTGTTTAATTGGAGGTAACAATTGGACCGACGGAGATGAAAGCGACTAACACGAAGACGCTAGTTGCGGCCGGTTGCAACTTACGAATATAAGGCAGGAAGAAAGAGATTCTGAGAGAGCAGATGAGGATTCAGGAGGCAGGGGGAGGTGCAGGCAGCTGCAGGTAGACAGATTAGGACTCAGCTGCAGGTAGAGAGAGAAGGATTCAGCAAGAGAGATGTAGAGATAGAGACATAGTGTTAGACTGAACTAGTGTAGCAAGAGATTGTGCAGTAATTTTTACCACGAGCTTTTGTATTAAAGTATGAAGTATTGAATATTGTGAAGCAGAGAAGGCTGCTTAAATACTGCATTTAGAATATGAGAAATATGATATTGTGATATTTTGAGATTATGTGCTACAAAGATACAAAGATGAAAACAACGAAATGTATTCCAAGTGATGTTATCAATTTTATGGCTTAGATATATTAGTCAAAATAAAAGTTATTCAGTGAACTTCCATCGGACGTCTCTGATTTAGAGAACGATAGTGATGAGGAAAGAGAAACTGCTTGAATAATATGATGGTACAAAGAACATCTTCTTGAACAATAAAAAAGACAATAATCTATGTTAAACTTATGGGTACATGATATGCCTACATGTCCTGGATACATGCCATATCTACATGTCCTGGATACAAGCTATGCTTACATATCCTGGATACGTGCTATGTCTACATGTCCTGGATAAATGCTGTTGTTATATATTCTGGAAATATGTCATAGATACATTTCTGCATACATTCTGTGCCTGCATGTCCAAAAATACTTGCTGCACGTCGTAGATACAACATGTCCGTTACACAAGTTGTGGATGCTTGTCCAGGACACATGTAGCTACATGACCTGGATACATTTCATGGATACATGTCGTAGATGCATGTCATGCTACATGTCCAGGATACATGTCATGGCTATATGTCCACGATACATGCCATGGTTACATGTCCAGAATACATGTCATGGCTACATGTTCAGGATATATGTCATGCTACATGTTCATGATATATGTCATGCTACATGTCATGGCTACATGTCCAGGATACATGTCATGGATACATGTCACGCGCTGATCAAACACTGCAGTTTTCTAACCTAAAATCTTCTCTGATTTGTTTACTGATTTGCCTAGAACTGCGAGCTTGTGGTCTTATGAGCCGATGTCGTGATAATCCAGAGATAAACGACAAGAGTGAGTTACACGGATTATCTGACGACCTGTTGGCGGACCAAGAAGTAGGCTGTTCGGCAGACTCCACTACCGGGTATCACGTCGTATCTCACCCCCCCCCCTTTCTTGATCGGACTTTGTATCAGCCTGATACACCGAGCATCACGATCTTTGCCGTGACTCCGGCACAGAGATCTTGTGCCGTGACTCCGACACAGATATCTTGTGTCGCCACTCTAACAGAAATATCTTGTGCCGTCACTCTAACAGAAATATCTTGTGCCTTAACTGTAACAGAAATATCTTGTGCCTTCACTCTAACAGAAATATCTTGCACCGTCACTCTAGAACAGATATCTTGCGCCGTCAACCTAGCACAGATATCTTGCGCCGTCAACCTAGCACAGATATCTTGCGCCGTCAACCTAGCACAGACATCTTGCGCCGTCAACCTAGCACAGATATCTTGCGCCGTCAACCTAGCACAGACATCTTGCGCCGTCAACCTAGCACATATATCTTTCATATCTTTCCTGAGAAAAGAAAGATGTACCTGTGTAACACTGCTAACAAGTACAAACAACTTTACAGCCTGGAGCGCATACCTTAAAAAAGGTACGATGTACTGGGATGGACAGTTTTATAGCCAGTCTTGCCAAAAGTGCAAAGCAACCAGGAACTGGCAGAGGGACAAAGAACTTATTTACTACAGTAAACTTTTTACCAAACACTTTATCCCTTAGGTTACTTTACACATTTCTACCATGTGCTTGCGTGCGAGTGTGTGTGTTGTGGTTTGTTTGCTTTTTTTTCAAAAAGCTCCTTTACACTTTCCGAAGCTACATTGTAAGAAGACAGATGCAGCTACGTGGAGAAAGTGTGTGCTATTTTGTAGAAAAATTCTCAAAAGTTTTAGATATACCTTTCATGGGCCTCCATATAAGGTCTCCCCTCCTTCCCTTCCCGTGTGACCAATCACGTGTCATAGCGAAAGTCAAGCTCCTCCCAGTTTTTATGTAGAATATCTGGAGTGACAGTCCATGATTCGCCGCTTCAGAATTTTCAGATCTTGTAGAAGTGGGGGTAGGGAAATACTGTCTTCAATGTATCCCCACAAGAACAAGTCACAAGATGTCACGTCAGTGGATCTAGGTGACCACCGCAGTATATGTGAGTCATTTCCACCGGCCATTTCAAGGGAGAATGCTTACTGGGCCTTTCTTCTTCTTCTTCTTCTTCGAGAAAGACTGTCTAACTGGTAAACTCCATCTCAGCATGTTAACAGATTGGTTGATGTACCAACTTCGAGAAGATGGCCAAAACTTTCAGCAGGACGGGGCCATCCCATCTCACTGGCTCCGAGACGTGCGCGCCTTTCTGAATGCTAACCTGCTCCAATCGATGAAGCCAGTACAAACAACTCACATTTGTTACGGTCATCATCATCATCATCATGTGCCGTGCCTACTGGCGTTAGCTATTATGCTTCTCCAGAGTAAACCATCCTTCATGCCGGCAATTAGCTCAGTCGGTGATCTCCTCTCACGCCATCTCGTCAGACTGCTTCTCCGGGTCTTCGCCTAGCTCTTCTTCCCTCTGTTTTTCCTCTTGCTGCAATATTATACACCCCCCTCTTCTCATTGCATGTCCTATGAAAGTACATTGTCTCTTTTTTTTTTTTTACAAGATTTTTTTTTTTTGGTCTCTCCAGCTCTTCTCATACATTCTTCATTAGTTTGTTTTTTTTTTCTGTCCAGGGAATTCGCAACATTCTTCTAATAAACCACATTTCTGCTGCTTCCAATGATTTTTGTGCAGACCTGCCTATTGTCCACGATTCACTTATATATAATAACTTACGAGGGGTGATTGATAAATTCTCGGCATAAGGTGCAAATACTTGAAACGTACAGTTGATATTAGGTGCATTTGTAGTTCAGTTTAATGTAAGATTAAACACCAAGTTTCAAGAAATTAACTGTAACCTTTTTTTTTTAACAGGCTACTGAAGTGGTAACGGGTGGCAGAAATTGAGAAAATGGATAAAATTTCTCATCGAGCAGTTATTCGCTACTTCTGCATCAAGGACTTATCATCGAAGGAGATCCATGAGGATATGGTAGAGACTCTAGGGGAGAGTGCCCTGTCTTACAGTACAGTGAAGAAATGGGCAGCTCAGTTCAAACATGGACGGGGGAGTCTGGAAGATGATCCCCGTCCAGGAAGATCAAGAACGGTAACCACTGATGAAACCAGCGGCAGAATCCATGACATGATAATGAGGATCGACGACTAACTAAGCACTACATTGCTACTTAGTTGGGCATCTCCCAGGAACGTGTTCGTGCCATTATTCACAATGATCTTTAAATATCAAAGGTCTCTGGTCGGTGGGTCCCGAAACTTCTTGTTGGAGATGATCACAAACGACAGCGTCTCAACATATCAAGAGACAATCCTCAAAAGTTTCTTCAGCAATGTGTGACTATGGATGAGACTTGGGTTCATTATTTTCAACCAGAAACCAGAGAACAGTCAAAGCAATGGAAATATCATGGATCCCCACTTCCAAAGAAAGCAAGGGTGGTTCTGTCTGCAGGTATAGTGATGGCCTCCATCTTTTAGGATTCAGAAAGTGTGCTATTGGTAGACTATCTTCAAAAAGGCAGAACGGTCACGGAACCTATTACGCTCATCTTGTGAAGCAGCTGCAGGTCAAATTGAAGGAAAAGCATCGAGGGAAACTGACGAGAGGAGTAATGCTCCAGTTCACAAGTCGGCGATGGCAATGACTGCCATTCATGAATGCAGCTTCTAGCTTCTTGAACATCCTCCTTATTCCCCAGATTTGGCCCCTTCGGACTATTACCTGTTTACCAAACTCAAAAAGGAGCTCAGCGGTCGCAAATTTGCTTCATATGATGACGTCATTCATGATGTAGACCACTTTCTACTGGCACAAGATGCTGAATTTTACGAAGAAGGAATCTGTATGCTCCAGGATTGCTGGACTAAGTGCATAAACTTGCAAGGGGGTTATGTTGAGAAATAACCCAACAAAGTTGTCCACAAATAATACGTTGTACCTTATGCCGAGAACTTATCAATCACCCCTTTCTAGATTCGATATAGCATTTAAGAAACTCGTTTTCTAACATTCACTGATAAAAATGTGTTGCATAATGTTTATTATTCTCTGAAATGCAGTCTTTGCTTGGCCTATTCTGTTCATGGTTTCTGTTCTGCATTTCCCATCTGAAGTTATTACTGCTCCATTGTTGCGGTGGTTCTCCCTTAGATCCCCTGATCTGACATCTCGTGAATTTTTCTTGTAGGGGTTACATTAAAGATGTTTGCCTACCTCAACTTCTACCAGATCTGAACATTCTGAAGCAGCGAATCATGGACGTCATCGGGTCTGTTACTCCAGACATTCTACATAAAACCTGGGATGAACTAAGATGAACTCGACTATCACGCTGACCTATGCCGTGTCTTTAGGATGGTTCCACATGAAGTCCCTGTAAGTTACATCTAAAACTTTGAGAATTTCTCTAAAAAAAAAAAAAACTTTCTCCACGTCTTTCTGTCTTCGTAGGGCGGCCTCCCGAAAGTGTAAGCGACTTTTGGGAACACCCTGTATAGATTTATACCCAAAATACGGACAATCTGAACATTATCAGGCCCTTTTGTAACTGTTCATTATGCAACAAACATCGATTAAATACGTAAAGTAAGGCCCGAACATATTATCTACGACAGAAATCCAGCCAGCCCTGTGTCAAAACATACACCAAACAGCACTTCACTATTTCACAACACAAATGCGGATCACCGCTACAGATCTTTCACAGCACGCGCTAACTTCAACAAAGGCAAATAATGTCCCGCTAGGCCGCTGAAAAGGTTGAACATGCCCGGGCATTCCGGCACTAGTTGGGAGCACGGGGCTGGGCGGGACGTCATGTCAGGTCACCCTGTTTCGCGCTTGAAGGTCGCCCAATCCCGAGAACTTAGCGCTATCAAATTCCGCATACGACGAACTGCCCGGCCTTCGTACATACCTTCCAGCACTTGTGCTCCCGTGAAGAAAAGATTCCTATCTCAAAACCTGCACCACTCCTTCGGCAACTGTACGGGGGGGGGGGGGGGGGGGGGGGGGAGAGAGAGAACAAAGAAACGAAACAAATCCCCGAAGATAACAGGAAAAAAGCAGACGACACTATGCCGCCATTTTTCTTTTCTCCTTTGATATTTTCTTTTGCTCATTTTTCCTCCTCTTGTTTTGTTTTTGTTTTTTGTGCTGCGAGCTAAGCGTTATGTTTCTCCAGCTTCTTGAAAAGCCAACGCTCAGTGTAACCAGAGAGCATGTGTTTTTTTTTTGTTTGCGTTGTTTGTTACGAACGCATGCTCTACGAAGACGACGCTGCGATGACGCTGCGGTACAGGGCCTTCGCTTCGGACGGGAAGTAGATTACAGTGACTTGTTGTCAGACCCAGGGGAACGGACCCCACAAAAAGGGAGCCTCCCCTGATTCCTCCTCCACCACCACCGCGTGGATGACGAACCGAGCCCTTCCACTGCTGGACAGGCTTTAAATCAACCTCTTTCTGGGAGCAACATGGAAAAAAAAAAAGAAGTGAGGCCGCTGTCTAGTCCGCTGTCGAAGATTCAAGTCCTGGCTGGAAGTCTTCTGTAGATATAAACACACAAACGTACATTCACACAAGCATCCACGTGTACATACTGACACAGCTATATAATACATGGGCATTCCTTCTTTCTTTCTGTCATTTCATCCATCCATCCATCCATTCATTCACCAACCCACCCACGCATTCATTCACTCAAGCATCTACCCATCTATCCACCCACCCATGCATCCATTCACTCAAGCATCCACCCACCCATCCATCCATCCATCCATGAATTCATTCACCCAATCAGCCATCCTTCCATGCACCAAACCACCCACCCATTCACTCGCCCACCCACCCATCCATCCACGTAACTCAGCGTCACATTAACGCTCTCTAACCAAGAAGGTTAGTAGCTCAGCTCCGGCCGCAGCTTCCCCTGTCACCCAGTAGCAAAATGGGTACCTGACTCCTACTAGACCTGTGAAAGGAAATGCGGCCTGACACGACGGTGACCTCTGTAACATAGTTCATTGTTAAGTTATGATTACTGTTAGTATTATTAGTATTACTATTAGCATCTTTACTATAGTCATTATTACTACAGATACGTAGAAATCAGGTCAGAACATTTGGAAGAGGAACACTCCCACGGTATTAGATGATGAACCAAGGAGACGCATTTTCTAGTCCAAGTCATGTTACCAGCTGTTGTATCTGAACCATTGTTACACGGAAGTAAATAAAATCTGTAACTTGTGCAGTGTCTTGATTTATTTGAAACTCGTACTGTCTGTGAGGATATGAGCGATGTGTGTGAAGATAAAAAAAGCATAAAACAAAGAACATCTTCTTCCTCGATAAAAGTAATAATTCACAACCTTACAGTGTTATACCTCTCTACTCTCTTGTAAGCCAAAAGGTTGGGGGGGGGGTAGTGGAAACGAGAACTATATCGTTTAATTGCCAAGATAGCTGCCTTCATTTTGTTTAGTTGTGTTGTTGTTGTTGTTGATAATGAGAGAAAACGAGAGAACGATACTAAGAGAAAGAGATGGAGAGAGAGGAAAAGAGAGCGAGAGAGAGAGAGAAAGAGAGCGAGAGAGAGGGGGAGAAAGAAAGAGAGAAACAGATGGAAATAGAGCGAGAGAGAGAGAGAGGGAGAGGGGGAGAGAGAAAGAGAGAGAGAGGAAAAGATATAGCGAGAGAGAGGGAGACAGAGAGAGCGAGAGAGGTGGGAGAAAGAAAGACAGAGAGAAAGAGATGGAGAGAGAAGAAAACAGAGCGAGAAAGAGCGGGATAGAGAGAAAGAGAGAGTCAGAGGGGTGGGGAAAGAAAAAAAGAGAGACAGAGAGAGAAAGAAAGAGAGGGAGATAGAGAGCGAGAGGGGGAGACAGAGTGAGAGATATGGAGATAGAGAGAAAGAGACAGCGAGAGAGAGAGAGAGGGAGATAGAGAGAGCGAGAGAGAAAGAAAGAAAGAGAGAAAGAATGACAGCGAGAGTGAGGGAGGAATGGAGAGAAAGAGAGAGTGAGCGAGCGTGATAGAGAGATATAAAGGAAAGAGAGAGGAAGAAAGATAACGCGACAGCTGGGGGGGGGGGGGGGGGGAAGGGCAAACCAAACCTAACCAAAAAGCACTAGCAAAAGGCGGGGGGAAGTGGGGTGTAAATCAGACACAAACGTACAACAACAGCACATCTGAATGTACATATGTACATGTACACACCCGAATAATGGGCACTTTGCTTCCATATACAGTATAACCGTGGGCGGTCACACGCGTACATCAAATACGGACTTGGAAGTGGCTCTCAAAAGGATTACCACTCGGGCGTGGCTCCAGCAGTGGTGAAAGCAACCACCCCGTACTTGAGGAGACCTTTCAAAACATTCCTCAGCCGTGCTGGAATGTGCAGAATATACAGTACACAGCACATAAGTGCGGCTCCTCTTTCTGTCAGGAATCCGTTTATTGTCGTTCCACCACCCCCTCTCACAACCCCCCCCCCCTCTTTTCCGTCTACGTTATATCACTGTTTGTTATATGCACAGCTGTAGTCTGTGTCTTGAGGTCTGTTTATCACTACAGTTGCATTAACCAGGCAAAAATGACGGGTGACGTAATGAAAATATGATTTTGTTTGTTTTTGCTTCAAACTGTGCATGCTTTATCTAACAAAACATGAAGTCCCCTCGATCTAGGATTCAAAACACAACCATAAGCTCGTTCTTCTCATATTCTGCCACCGCGCCCACCTCATTCACAAGCCCTAAATTCATAGGAGATCTTCGCACACAGATAAAAAAAAATGTGTGATCAGCATCATCAGGTGCCGTACCGACTGGCGATGGCTTATTATGCTTCTCCTGAGTACACGATCCCTCATGCAGGCAATCAGCTCAGCTGATGATCTCCTCTCACACTATCTCGTCAGACTGCCCAGTATCATTTTTCTTGGTCTTCCTCTTGATTTTCTTCCTTCTATTTTTCCTGTTGTTACAATATTTTCAATGCCCCCTCTTCTCATTGCATGTCCTATGAAAGTACACTGCACTTTTTCTAACTAATATTTTTTAAAAATTGCTCAAGTTCTTCTCATTTATTCCTCATTAGTAATCTTTGCTGTCCATAGAAAATGAAACATTCAGGGACTTTGAAACATTCTTCTAATAAACCACATTTCCACACCTATGTGAAATTTTTCATGGTAGAAGTCACGTGAAATTTCTCATTGTTTAAGTTCGATTACATTTCTCATGATACAAGTCACGTGAAATTTCTCATTGTTTAAGTTCGATTAAATTTCTCATGATACAAGTCACGTGAAATTTCTCATTGTTTAAGTTCGATTAAATTTCTCATGGTAGAAGTCACGTGAAATTTCTCATCGCAGAAGTCATCTGAAATTTCTCATGGTAGAAGCCACGTGAAATTTCTGATGGCAGAAGTCACGTGAAATTTCTCCTGATCACGGCTTAACATTAAAAATAGAGAAGAGCTGGTTTCTAACTTCCATATATTCCCTTTTCATTACGAACTTCATTCCCTTTAGTTAAAACCTCAGACCAACCACGGCCTTTTAGCATTCCTTCAAATTCTCTCAATCTGCTTTCTATTTCTCCAATTGGTCCTCCATAATACAGATGCATATAATAAAATGGAGCGCATCAACTGCATTTTAACAGAAGAATGCGGCGCGCAAATTTACGATTCCAGAGAGTGAGAAAGATCCTTACCTCCAAACAAACAAAACATCAATTAAAGACGAGAGTTGTCAAATGTTCAGGGCCCTCTTCTATAACCCAGATGAGAGGAAACAAAATAAGACAACGATAAAGAAACTCAAGGCCCTTAAAATGTGGGCGCCCAGAAGAATGATGCGTATTTTATGGGCAGATAAAATAACCCGCATAAATAACCGGCCAAATGAACACGAATAAATTAAACATGAAAAACAAAAGAAAAAAACGGATAAGATAAATTGCCAGTATCAAGGGCCATAATAGTGTAGAGAAAACTATAGTTGAGAGAAAAGAACGGCAACTCAGACTGGCATTCAGCATCAATCAATCAATCTTTTCTCTCTATCTCTCTCTCTTTACTCTCTCTTTCTCTCATCTATCTATCTATCTATCTATCTATCTATCTATCTATCTATCTATCTATCTATCTATCTATCTATCTATCTATCTATCTATCTATCTATCTATCTATCTATCTATCTATCTATCTATCTATCTATCTATCTATCTATCTATCTATCTATCTATCTATCTATCTCATCTATCTATCTATCTATCTATCTATCTATCTATCTATCTATCTATCTATCTATCTATCTCTATCTATCTATCTATCTATATCTATCTATCTATCTATCTATCTATCTATCTATCTATCTATCTATCTATCTATCTATCTATCTATCTATCTATCTATCTATCTATCTATCTATCTATCTATCTATCTATCTATCTATCTATCTATCTATCTATCTATCTATCTATCTATCTATGCCCAAGACACAGGAAACTGCTGACATCAAAAGACTTCCACTTCTGCTGGTCCTAACTTCTTCGCTGTCACCCAAGCCAGGGTCCTCTGTTTCCACTGCTGTCGGTCTTTTTGGGTCGCCCCATACCTCTACCACGATGAGTCCACGCCAAACCTGTTCGAGGTAAGGATTCGTCTGTCATTCTCATAACGTGATCAATCCATTTGCCACCTTCTCCTTTCAATCACTGTCGACAGTGATGTCATGTCTGTCTCTTTTGACAAGAAGCCATTACTAACAGTATACTGCCATAACACTTTTTTTTTTAATCATACGCTGACACTAGATTTGGAAGGTACAGTGTACGTGCAGCTGTCCGTCTCATCTTCCAGCACTCGCTGCCGCGTAATTACAATATTTCAAACTCTTCTTAATCAACATCAACAGATGTTCACGAATCAGCTTAGCCGGCAGCACCGCGAAAGTACATGATAAAACAAGTAGGGATCTACTGAAGGGAACTTTCAATGCCGGGTCTTGGCCTCTCGTGAACGAAGATTGATAATCTGATACCCGCTTGAGGCAACCCGGAGAACCCAACAACAGAAATGAGTACATGGATTCTCCTAAAGCTAGAGAAGGATGATGCTGTTCTGTCGACAAAACAAGGAAAATGTGGCCACTACTGCCATATCGGCTATACACCTCGACGAAATTCCAGACGACTACATGTACCTTTACTTCTATACAAGCCAGGGGACAGAGGGGTCTAGCCGGTGCACTTTTGTAGGGTCCAGAGCGCTTCAACTGTTTTAAGCGAGGGTCCACGTGGATTCCCCTGTTTTATGGACGGGGGTGGAGGGAAAGGAGAAACTAGTTTTTGTCTCGGCTTAAAAAACCTCTCGGAGGCCTTGCCTGTGTAAGTCTGCTTCCTACAGAGCGCTCTCGAAGTCTGCTTCCTACAGAGCGCTCTCGAAGTCTGCTTCCTACAGAGCGCTCTCGAAGTCTGCTTCCTACAGAGCGCTCTCGAAGTCTGCTTCCTACAGAGCGCTCTCGAAGTCTGCTTCCTACAGAGCGCTCTCGAAGTCTGCTTCCTACAGAGCGCTCTCGAAGTCTGCTTCCTACAGAGCGCTCTCGAAGTCTGCTTCCTACAGAGCGCTCTCGAAGTCTGCTTCCTACAGAGCGCTCTCGAAGTCTGCTTCCTACAGAGTGTTCATGAACTAAGTCTGCTTCCTACAGAGCGCTCTCGAAGTCTGCTTCCTACAGAGCGCTCTCGAAGTCTGCTTCCTACAGAGCGCTCTCGAAGTCTGCTTCCTACAGAGCGCTCTCGAAGTCTGCTTCCTACAGAGTGTTCATGAACTAAGTCTGCTTCCTACAGAGCGCTCTCGAAGTCTGCTTCCTACAGAGTGTTCATGAACTATGTCTGCTTCCTACAGAGCGCTCTCGAAGTCTGCTTCCTACAGAGTGTTCATGAACTATGTCTGCTTCCTACAAAGCGCTCTCGAAGTCTGCTTCCTACAGAGTGTTCATGAACTATGTCTGCTTCCTACAGAGCGCTCTCGAAGTCTGCTTCCTACAGCGCGTTCATGAACTATGTCTGCTTTCTACAGAGCGTTCATGAACTATGTCTGCTTCCTATAGTGCGTTCATGAACTATGTCTGCTTCCTACAGAGCGTTCACGAACTATGTCTGCTTCCTACAGAGCGTTCACGACATATGCCTGCTTCCTACACAGCGTTCATGAACTTTGTCTGCATCCTACAGAGCGTTCATGAACTATGTCTGCTTCCTACAGAGCTTTCATGAACCATGTCTGCTTCCTACAGAGCGTTCATGAACTATGTCTGCTTCCTACAGAGCGTTCATGAACTATGTCTGCTTCCTACAGAGCGTTCATGAACTTTGCAACTAAGATTCGTGTTATAGCTCTCCTCTAATCTCAGTATTCAACTGTAACATATTTAATCAACTCGCCCAACAAATCTTTCCTTGTCAGTTAGCGCTTCAAACCGACCAATCAGAACACGGCTTCCCTCCATACTGTCCATCAAAATAATACTGTAAATCTAACGCGGAACAAATGCTCAATGCCCATAAAAAGCTGCAGGTTCCCCCCCCCCCCAGCTTACCAAAACTCTGTTTACTCTCATTGTACTGTGTCCTGACATGATGTTAGAACTATTTAGAACAAATGTGGGTACAGCTTTATTAGTTACGAAAATAGATAGAGGTGTATGGTTCAGTTTTACAAAAAAAGATAAAAAGAATGAAGAAAGCGAGCAGTAACAAGAATGGCAGAAAGCGAGACGAGCACATGCAAATGAAGGACATACAACAACCCAATAATTCGGCACAAGTCTACTTCAGGGATCACATATAAAAACAACACAACAGATAAAAGATTAGTTTTGCACATTTTTTTAAAATGACCGCTTAGTTTACCATTTTTGTTTGTAGCTTTAGCATTTTGTTATCACAGGTTTACTGTAGCGACCTTGTGTATATTTGTATATTTAGTCTTATTTATTAACTGTACCCAAAAACTATTCATTTGTCATAATAAGCTATGTTGTGTAATAATTTATAATAATATTTATAACATAGGAATAATTATTGAAGGACCTTCGCTGTGCGATTAAAATAAATCAACAGATGACACAGCCTGGCTGGAGACTGCTCCACACCATGACAGAAAGACAGCGAAAATTAAATCCTCAGCTTACAGAACATCATGAATGAAGGCCACTAGAACAGAACACAGATGCGACGGGTCGGTCAAATAAATCTCGCGGGACTGGCTTACAGAGAAAACTATTACAGTCCTGTATTATTATTATTTACAGCTAGCTTCGTGAGTCCACTGCAGTTTTCACTTATGATTCTTGTGCACAGAGCGAAATAACGCAGCAACGTCACAGACAAATGTCCTAGTCATGACTGAGGGCTCACATTAGTACTCCAGTTCACAGTATGGCGAGCGCTCTTGTGTGAAAGACGTGACCTAAGAAAGCAATGCGGACTGTTACATGATACGAAATGACACATCGTTTATGGACACTGAAATATTCACGAAGCAGATTTCTCTTATTAGAGAATGAAGCATATGGCAAGTGTACTAAATAACTAACTCCCTTACTCAGTCTCTCATCGCATAACTCTCTTTTTCTCTCTACTGCCCCTTCAATGCCCGAGACACATGAGTTTAACCCTATTGTCCCTTCAGTCTCATGAGACACATGAGGCTAACTCTATTGTCCCTTCAGTGCCAGAGAGACATGAGGCTAACTCTATTGTCCCTTCATTCCCCGAGACACATGAGGCTAACTCTGTTGTCCCTTCAGTCCCCGAGATACATGAGGCTAACTACTGTCCCTACAGTCTCCGAGACACAGGAGGCTAATTCTATTGTCCATTCACTGCCAGAGACGCATGAGGTTAACTCTATTGTCCCTTCAGTCCCCGAGACACATGAGCTTAATTCTACTGTCCCTTCAGTCCCCGAGACACATGAGCTAACTATTGTCCCTTCAGTACCAGAGACACATGAGGATAACTCTATTATCCCTTCCGTCCTCGAGACACGAGCCTAATTCTATTGTCCCTTCAGTCCCCGAGACACATGAGGCTAACTCTACTGCCCCTTCAGTCCCCGAGACACATGATGCTAACGCTATTGTCTCTTCAGTCCCAGAGACACATGACGCTAAACTCTATTGTCCCTTCAGTCCCCGAGACACATGACGCTAAACTCTATTGTCCCTTCACTCCCCGAGACACATTAGGCTAGGCTAACTCTATTGTCCCTTCGGTCCTTCTTAACGAATGCCCCAATAGCACAATAAAGACAGGTGGCACGCATACGGTGTTGTGCCTTGATGCGCACGATGATTCTGATTTGTACATGATCTTGAAGCCGTGTTTTCCGAGTGTTACTGGGTTAGTTAATCACTGTCTCCTGCCATACTTCACTTCTATGCTCTTTCAAACCTAAAGTTAGCAACACACTGATACGGAGGTCAAGCCAGTCCTGCGTATCGCTTGACATGAGGATTCATTGATGAAATGGATGAAAATGCAGATGGTGAGGACGATAATCTGACCGCCGTCCGTTCATACTTGCAAAACTCCCCAACAGATATAAACGTCCATTTTCTCGACACAGACATCACGAAGACCATCCACTCAGGTACACATCTAAACCAAGACTCCATGCACTCAGCTATCCCCAGTCACGGGATTCACAAACCACGTGACCTTCTGGAAAGATCTCGATCGACCCTTGCCCGGACGTTCAAAATAAAGACTCATAAGGCCAGAAATGTGCTTTCTGTGGAGAAAAAAAGCCCAATTATCTCCCATACTTCTACAACAGGAAGAGTGGCGGAAAGCACGAAGTAGGTAACAACTGCAAATAAACAACTTCAGTGACCGAGAACTGTTGAAAGAACAAGGCCACCCGACACGGCACATGATGATGATGACGGCGACGGACAAAGAACATTCAACAACTTCTCACTTACCTGCCTATATCTGTGCGGCGTCACCTCCAGGTAGTCACAGACGTCTGACATTCACCTACGAGGTGTGGAAACTCTTAAACAAAACACTCGCACGGCGTGGGTGCGAATCGCTACGCTACATGTCAGGACTATTCACCTGTATCTATGGCAGACCGCATGGTCAAATGCCAGGTTTTGATTTCAAGTGCCGGGCGGTTATGAGATTTGCATTTTTTTAAAAACCGGTATAATAAGGGCGGAGACGATGTAAATCAGACACAAATCTCGTCTTATATCCTTACCGTGCCGTTAAACGTCACAAAGCTCGCATGGTAGTTCGCCAATTTTTCCTGTTTTCGGCGAGCTTTTCAACCTCATCAAGGGATTTTTTTTATGCCTAGTAATCTGGTCTCTCTTAACATCGTCCTCTTTAGAGTTTCACGTGGTTGACCTCTTTTTCTTCGACCTGTTGTGTTCCACTTGACAGCTTGTTTCGGTATTCTCTGATCGTTTCTTCTCATCACGTGACAAATACATAGACACAAATGCTGTTGCAGGAAAATATACGCTTATTTGCTGTGAGAGTTATTCAGTAGGAAATAAATGTTACTCGAAAAATAAGAGACACATAATCAAATTTCTGAATACTAAACATACAAAATGGGGTTAGATCATTTTACTGTATGAAGGCTTCGTTATTTCTTATTTGAATAATTTGCAAAAAAAAAAAAAAATGTAAGATACAGTAGGAGAAAAAATCATTAGTAATAATAGTAGTAGTAGCAGTTGTAATAGATGTAGTAGTAGTTGCAATTGTGAAATTATGCACAGACTACAGAACTGTTGCCCTAAAATTCTATTAAAAATCATAATGGGTAGACTTCGAAATAAAACAGAAGAAGTCAATATAGTCCAAGCTGGTTTCCGGCAAGGAAGAGGATCAAGAGATCATATACTCAATATAAGATTAATAATAGGGAAATGCAGAGAGTTTAATGTGAATATATATTTATCTTTTACAGACTATTCAAAGGCATTTGATTGTGTACAACGCCAGAAACTTTTGGAAATAATGGAAAATGTGGGATTTCCAACACATTTGATACAATTAACATCACTGCTGTATCTAGACCAACAAGCAGCAGTAAGAATAAATGGTGAAACAACAACTTTTGTACTAGCATCTGTAGTAGTAGACGCAGCAGCAGGAGTAGTAGCAGTTGTAGTAATAGATGCAGGAACAGTTGTAGTAGCATCAGCAGTAGCAGTAGTTGTTGTAATAGATGTAGTGCAGATATAATAGCAGCAGTAGCAGTAATAGTAGTTGTTGTTTTTGTTGTAGTAGCAGCAGCAGAGTAGTAGTAGTAGTAGTAGTAGTAGTAGTAGTAGTAGTAGTAGTAGTAGTAGTAGTAGTAGCAGTAGTAGTAGTAGTAGCAGTAGTAGTAGCAGTAGTAGTAGTAGTAGTAGCAGTAGTAGTAGTAGTAGTAGTAGTAGCAGTAGTAGTAGTAGTAGCAGTAGTAGTAGCTGTTGTAATAGATGTAGTAGCAGTTGTAGCAGCAGTAGTAGTTCTAGTAGTAGTGGTATTAGTAGTAGTAGTAGTAGTAGTAGTAGTAGTAGTTGTTGTAATAGGTGTAGTAGCAGTTGTAGCAGCAGTAGTAGTAGCAGTAGTTGTTGTAATGGATGTAGTAGCAGTTATAATAGCAGCAGCAGTATCACCAGTAGCAGTAGTAGTAGTAGTAGTAGTAGCAGTTGTAACATATGTAGTAATAGTTGCAGTAGTAGCAGCAGCAGCAGTAGTAGTAGTAGTAGTAATAGTAGTAGTAGTAGTAGATGTAACAGATGTAGTAGCAGTTGTAGTAGTAGAAGTAGCAGTAGTTGTAGTAGTAGCAGATACAGCTGTAGTAATATTTCTTGTAATAGTAGTAGTAGTAGTAGTAGTTGTTGTTGTAGTAGTAATAATAGCAGTTGTACTAGTAGTTGTACTAGTAGTAGCAGTAGTAGTAGTAGTAGTAGTAGTAGTTGTTGTTGTTGTTGTTGTTGTACTAGTAGTAGTAGTAGTAGTAATAGTAGTTGTTGTACTAGTAGTAGTAGTTGTACTAGTAGTAGAAATAGTAGTAACTGCTGTTGTAGTAGTTGTAGTAGTAGTAGTAGTATTAGCATCAGTAGTAGTAGTATAGTAGTAGTAGTAGATGTAACAGATGTAGTAGCAGTTGTAGTAGTAGAAGTAGCAGTAGTTGTAGTAGTAGCAGATACAGCTGTAGTAATATTTCTTGTAATAGTAGTAGTAGTAGTAGTAGTTGTTGTTGTAGTAGTAATAATAGCAGTTGTACTAGTAGTTGTACTAGTAGTAGCAGTAGTAGTAGTAGTAGTAGTAGTAGTTGTTGTTGTTGTTGTTGTTGTACTAGTAGTAGTAGTAGTAGTAATAGTAGTTGTTGTACTAGTAGTAGTAGTTGTACTAGTAGTAGAAATAGTAGTAACTGCTGTTGTAGTAGTTGTAGTAGTAGTAGTAGTATTAGCATCAGTAGTAGTAGTAATAGTAGTAGTAGTAGCAGTAGTAGTAATAGTAGTAGTAGCAGTAGTAATAGAAGTAGTAGTAATAATAGTAGTAGTAGTAGCAGCAGTAGTAGTAGTAGTAATAGTAGTAGTAATAGCAGTTAGTAGTAGTAATAATAATAGTAGTAGTAGTAGTAGTAGCAGCACCAGTAGTAGTAGCAGCACCAGTAGTAGTAGTAGCGGCAGCAGCAGTAGAAATTGTTATTGAAATAGTAGTAGCTGTTGTTGTTGTGTTACATATCTATACTGACTTCAAGAAAGCCTATGACAGCATAGACAGAAGCAGCTTATGGAAAATTATGAAATAATTTGAGATACCTAATAAATTAATCAATCTGACCAGAATATGTATGGAGGATACACAAAATATAGTAATATATAAAGGAAGAAAGTCAGATCCTTTCTCTATAAGAACTGGTTTAAAACAAGGTGATACATTATCTCCATTACTATTCAATTTAGTACTAGAAAAGGTAATCAGAAAAGCGACTGAAGAAAGCAGTACAGAAGAACAATCTAAAATATTAGGATATGCTAATGTGCTTCGTCTACGATTTTTTTTCCTAGGTCTAAACCTACAAAATTTGTTCTCTAGCTTTACAGAAACGTGGAGTACGACAAAGAAAGATGAACAACAACTGCAGATCTTTGAGAACAAGATCCTACGAAAAATCTTTGGGCGATAAAAGATACCAACAGTGGAGAATGGAGAGCTAGAAAAATCACTGAATCTTCTTCTTCTTCGTTCGCTTCTACCACCAAGATCGCCCCGTGATCCTGCTGAATTTACTCCTGTGGTCCTCCATGTGTCCCGTGGTCCCCTAGAGGCCCACAAGAGATCCCCGAGAGGATCACAAGAGGTTCAGAGTAACGCGGGGCTTCGTCCTGAATTCTTGGTGGGTCGCAGAAGCGGGATTGTGTGACACCGTGGTTTCCGTTGCACCAGTTTAGTCTAGAGTTGGACTTTCTCACCGGAAAACCTCGACGTGTTTTGGGATATCAGTATATCCCCGCTGGGTGAGAGGTGGTTTCCCATCCAGGCTAGAGTTGGACTTTCTCACCGGAAAACCTCAGCGTGATTCGGATACGCATACATCCCCGCCGGGTGAGAGGTGGTTGCCTATCTAGACTGCACTGGTCCAATGTCTCCGACTTCAGCATTTTCTGGTCGTGGCCGCTACCCTTTCTAGTTGTGACTAGGACGGAGCTTTTGTCCAGGAGGACGAATCCTCGCCACTATTAAGTTTCACCCCTGGGTTAAGCGGGTTTAGGCGTATTATCCCAGTATGGGCGTGTTTAGGACGTGAACGACCTCTAGAGCAGAGGTACCGTGACATGAGTAGCCATCAAGTTTCACCCCTGGTTTAAGCCGGTTTAGGCATATTTCACTAGTATGGGTTTTCATCGGACGTGGCCGGCCTCTAGAGCAAAGGTGCCGTGGTATGAATAGCTCTCGCCGCGAGACCACTGGACATACCGACTAAGCTTCACTTTATCCTTTCCATCACCTTTTCACATCGGCGCCGCACGGCAACCCTAACTGCCTTTTCGCATTTTCTTCATTGGCCGGGAGGAGTTTCACTCCATGTGCGGCATCCGAATAATCTCGCCAGCAGTGTAACAGCTTATTTAAATCGTAACGAATTATAAATGTCTTGAAACTGAACAGACTACGCTGGCTGAGGCATGTAGAAAGAATGGAAGAGAACAGACAAGCGAAAACGAAGCATGCTTAAAAGATGAGGGAAACAACACCATGGGGTAGACCAAGACAGAGATGGAAAGACAAGATAGAGAAGAATGGAGGTGAACTTTATCTGCAGCAATGAGCTTTAATGGCTCGGAAAGCTGAAGAAGAAATATATATGTATGTATGTGTGTATACAGTATATATATATATATATATATATATATATATATATACAGTATACATATACAAGTATGTGTATATCTATCTCTCTCTGAACCTTAAGTGCCCAGGGCACATGGGGCTTCTGCAAGGGTTTTCCACAAATGCCTGTCTTTCGCCTTTTTTTCTGCTCTTGCCCAGGTGAGCCCTCTATTGCTCAACATCCTTTCTGTTGTTCTTCTCCATGTCTCTTTTGGTCTACCCTTACTTCTGCTCCCCTGTGGTGTCCATCTTAGTGCTATTTTTGGTAGTGAGTTGTCAGTCATTCGGAGCACATGTCCCAACCATCGCCAGCGTCTTTCCTCAATAACTGTTGTCAGTGGTTTCATCTGCATTTCTGCCAATAAGATGTTATTTCTTATGGTGTTTGGCCAAAATATTTTTTTAATTCTACGTAAACATTTAGTCTGGAAAGAATTCAACTTGTTTTCTATGGTTTTGGTGATTTTCCAGCATTCACTTCCATAGAGTAGTACACTTAGAACATTACTCTTAAATATCCTGATTTTCATATTTATGCTTAGTTTATTTGATTTCCATATATTCTGTAGCATTGCAAAAGCCTGGTTTGCTCTAGTAAGTCTGCTGTTGATGTCCTCTGTGCTGTCTCCATTTTCTACTACTCTGCTGCCAAGGTATACAAATTCGTTTACCTCCTCCACTAACTTGTTATCTACTCTGAGTACATTTCTGTTGTTCACATTTTGCTTCATTAACTTTGTCTTTCCTACGTTGATCTTTAGTCCTATGTTGTTTGCATTCTGGGTTAACTTGTTTATTTTATCTTGCATATCTTTGTGACTGCTTGATAATAGACAAATGTCGTCCGCAAAGTCAAGGTCCTCCAGCACTGTGTTAAGGGTCCATTGTAATCCTCTGCGTTTGTCTGATGTTGCCTCCTTCATTAACCAGTCTACTGCCAAGATAAATAATGTTGGTGATAGTACACATCCCTGTTTCACTCCTGTTTGTACCCTAAAGCTGCTGGAGGTATGTTCTCCACAGATAACTTTGCACTGAAAACCCTCGTATAGGGCTTTGATTACATTAACTATTTTATGGGGGAGGCCATGCCATCTTAGGATTTTCCACAGTGCATCTCTGTTGACACTGTCAAAGGCTTTCTCAAAATCTATGAATAATGCATATGTTGTGCTATGCCACTCATTTGCCTGTTCTAATATTTGTCTAAGTACAAATATATGGTCTATGCATGATCTTCCTTTCCTAAATCCTGCCTGCTCTTTCCGAAGTTTTTCCTCAAGTGTTGGTACAATTCTGTTGATGATTATTCTGCAAAATACTTTACTAGTGAGTGGCAGTAGGGTAATGCCTCTCCAGTTCCCGCAATCTCTGAGGTCACCCTTCTTTGGTAGTTTTACTATAAGACCAGTTTTCCACTCCTCTGGGGCTTTTTCTAAATCCCAAATTTGTTGTAATATCCGGCAAAGTTGTTTTGGTGTTTCTGTTTCTTCTGCTTTCAACATCTCAGCAGTCACTTCATCTTCACCTGGTGCCCTGTCTGATTTTAGCATCTTTATCGCCTCTTTTACTTCATTTATTGTTATTGGTCCTGTATTGATGTTTAGTTCTGCTTTTGCTTCAGGTATATCTATATGTATATATAAATTATACTGACAATAGAAGTAGGGCAGGTAGACCTAACACAGTAATAATAAAACTATTAATAGTAACAGCACGAGTAGTGATACCAGTACTAACAAAAGCAACAAGTGTCTGCAGTCATGCTGTTGTTGTACTTCCGTAGTACTGAAGATAAGCAGAGTGAAGCAGTTAGCGACGATATGTAAATGAGAGTTACGGATAAGCAATCAATAGCGACCAAACTGATGCATGGAGATATAAGCTTAGATAGATCAGTAAGTCAGTCAGTTGCATGTCTCTTGCGGAACTCTGCCTTTGTAACGGCATTCTTGTAGGCCACTCGGTTGTAAGAAAGATGCCCTACTGCTGATGCGTTCATTTTCAGATTATCAACGATGTCTTGCAGCCATCTTCGCCTTGGTCTTCCTCTCTTTATTGTTCCCATTATGTAGCCTTCCGAGACGGTCTTCTCTAAATTATCATGACGTTTAATGTGTCCAAAATATTTAAGTTTTCTCTCTTTAATCCTCTTTACTAGCCAGCTTTCTTCAATATACATTTCTTGTAGTATGGATATATTTGCTCTTTTTCGTGTCAATGATATCTGAAGAATTCTTCTGTAGCATTTACATTCAAAGGCATTTATGTTTTTCTCAGCTGTTTTGTTAAGTGTCCAGGTCTCACAAGCATGACTTAGATACAAAAGAAAAAAAGGGAGCATAGTTCCGTGTTTATAGACAGGCAGGCAGACAGACAGACAGACAGAGACAGACAGACAGATAATATTCATATGAAGTGTTAAACGCGCTTTCCGTTCACACACAGGCGCGCGCGCGCCACTCCCATGAATCTCCCAGACTCCGCACTCTCAACAAAAGTTCTCTGCTCAACAACGATTAGACCCAGCGAGAAGACACAAGCTTCCATACAGTGCTGGGTTAAAACGCCATACCAGGAGCACTAGGATGAACTAAGGCACGGCTTCTCCCTACCGTCCATCCCCTGATATATGACCCGACTCCCCTCCACCTATAATCTCTACCTTATGACTATATGACTTTGTATTATACAGACTAAACACAACAAACATGTCAGTCAGTATGTTATATTTCAGCAAACTTATTACTCATTTGTGTAAATAAATTGCATATAAAGTGAACACATTTATTTATATTCATACAAACAATTAAATGGGAAAAAAGCACAAAACAGTTCTTGTGCTGTATATTTTACTGTAGATCTGTATCCATTCGATCTGCATTCCTTTCCGTAACGATGTTCGTGCATCTCACAAGGCAGCAGCGTAAACTGTATGTATGTAAAGTAACAATGCCTACACGAGTAAAGTGTAACCATACGTTTTATATCTTCATGATTAACTATTTTTCTTTTACTGATACTCGCTGGGTGCTCGTGCAGATGCCGCCGCTGCTCTGAATCACGAACACGATAAAGTGAATTACCGCCGTTCTGAACCAGGAACACGATAAAGTGAATCACAGCTGCACTGAATCGGGAACACGATAAAGTAAATCATAGCTGAACTGAATCGGGACCACGATAAAGTAAATCACAGCTGCACTGAACCAGGAACACGATAAAGTAAATCACAGCTGCACTGAATCGGGAACACGTTAAAGTAAATCATAGCTGAACTGAATCGGGACCACGATAAAGTAAATCACAGCTGAACTGAATCAGGAACACGATAAAGTGAATCACAGCTGAACTGAATCGGGAACGCGATAAAGTAAATCACAGCTGCACTGAATCGGGAACACGATAAAGTGAATCACAGCTGCACTGAATCGGGAACACGATAAAGTAAATCACAGCTGAACTGAATCGGAAACACGATAAAGTAAATCACAGCTGAACTTAATCAGGAACACGATAAAGTAAATCACAGCTGCACTGAATCGTGAACATGATAAAGTGAATCACAGCTGCACTGAATCGGGAACACGATAAAGTGAATCACAGCTGCACTGAATCGGGAACACGATAAAGTAAATCACAGCTGCACTGAATCGGGAACACGATAAAGTGAATCACAGCTGAACTGAATCGGGAACACGATAAAGTAAATCACAGCTGCACTGAATCGGGAACACGATAAAGTAAATCACAGCTGCACTGAATCAGGAACACGATAAAGTGAATCACAGCTGCACTGAATCAGGAACACGATAAAGTGAATCACAGCTGCACTGAACCAGGAACATGATAAAGTAGATCAGTCTTGAACAAAAAAAAAAAGGGGGGGGGACACATGTTGGGAAGCTAGCGATCTTGTGTGGAAAATGAAATTGCTGGGGGTTATGGACTATTTCTCTGTATTAGGCAACAGTCTTGGAACGTTTCAACAATACCAGCTGCAGGCTACAAAACGCGGAAACAGATCTCAACGAAGATGTAAAACTGCTGGAAATCTTATATATAAATATATATGATCTCAGATTAAACGACTCACACGAAGACTTTGAGAAGGAAGGCAATGCAAAAAAAAAAAAAAAAGCTTGGACGCCAATTCACAAAGAAACAGGTCAGACCAACAAGACGTATTAGCTATGCACAGGCAACAGAATTCACACCTCGACTTGTACACACCAATCCTAGACAATTTCTTGACAGAACTTAAAAAAAAAAAAAACCGCCCAGAAATGTACAGATCTGTGTCCAATCGTTTCGTTTCAGATTCCCTATCCTCCTTTTCCGATACTGATGTCGATGAAGTTAAAGAGACGGCAAGTTAGCCTGGTGAAAAGTTTATCCTAAAGACATTGGTCAGTCCTTTGTTGCAGAGCTTTGTATACTTTCAAAAGTACATTAAGGGGGAGGGAGGACTTTTGGTGAGGTCACCATTCGTAGTCTCTGCCGGACTCTGACATGAGATAAATTTACAGCGTTTTTTTTTTTTTATATTACGTTCATCTGTTCGTGAATTTATTTATCTTTGATGGCTACTAACGGCACATGGTAAAAGTCGTTTTCAGCATTGAAAAGGTTTAAAACATATCAGTGTTCTTCAGCCAGTTATCTGACCCTTACGTGCATTTCAGTCAGATGTACAACACTAAGATGACAAACGTGTCATTAATGATAACTTTGTTAATTAGTAAAGCAAGTTCTTTAAGCCTCTTCATTTGCAAAATTATTTCCAAGTTCACACTAAAGTATTTCCCAAGTTGAAGCATTACAAAAACTTACATTATGTTCAATAAACAAAAACAAAACAAAAAAAAACATGGACAATAACTCTGGAAACACCGTCCACAGCTGAACTGGCCAATAAGATTTAACTAGTGAGGAAAGCATGGGACATAGTCAGCTGTTGGCGTTTATATCACCATCTTCAGCCTGCAGACCGTTATACCTCACCCTTCATGTATGAAGCGTTATCCTAAGACTGCTCCGTGCAGTTTTCTATCCTAAGATTGCTCCATGCAGTTTTCTATCCTAAGATTGCTCCGTGTAGTTTTCTATCCTAAGATTGCTCCGTGTAGTTTTCTATCCTAAGATTGCTCCGTGTAGTTTTCTATCCTAAGATTGCTCCGTGTAGTTTTCTATCCTAAGATTGTTCCGTGTAGTTTTCTATCCTAAGACTGCTCCGTGTAGTTTTCTATCCTAAGACTGCTCCGTGTAGTTTTCTATCTTAAGACTGCTCCGTGTAGTTTTCTATCTTAAGACTGCTCCGTGTAGTTTTCTATCTTAAGACTGCTCCGTGTAGTTTTCTATCTTAAGACTGCTCCGTGTAGTTTTCTATCTTAAGACTGCTCCGTGTAGTTTTCTATCTTAAGACTGCTCCGTGTAGTTTTCTATCTTAAGACTGCTCCGTGTAGTTTTCTATCCTAAGATTGCTCCGTGTAGTTTTCTATCCTAAGATTGCTCCGTGTAGTTTTCTATCTTAAGACTGCTCCGTGTAGTTTTCTATCTTAAGACTGCTCCGTGTAGTTTTCTATCTTAAGACTGCTCCGTGTAGTTTTCTATCTTAAGACTGCTCCGTGTAGTTTTCTATCTTAAGATTGCTCCGTGTAGTTTTCTATCCTAAGATTGCTCCGTGTAGTTTTCTATCTTAAGACTGCTCCGTGTAGTTTTCTATCTTAAGACTGCTCCGTGCAGTTTTCTATCGTAAGAATGCTCTGTGCAGTTTTCTATCGTAAGAATGCTCTGTGCAGTTTTCTATCGTAAGAATGCTCCGTGCAGTTTTCTATCGTAAGATTGCTCCATGCAGTTTTCTATGTCTGTCTGCTCTGCTTTGCAAGTTCTTGGTCCCAGTGACCTCTCATATCAAGTAATCTGACACTTTTCCCAGCCGGACCACTCTATCGTACACATGGAAAAACACATAAAGATCAACTCCCCACAGGCAAAGAAGAGGCAGGTTTGGGGAAAAGCTGGATGCATCACTGTGCAGAGAAACAGAGGGAAAAAAACCCAAACACATGAAAGGGAAAACTGGGGGAAAAAAAACTAGAGTGGCTTGGAAATACAACTTACCTTCAGAAAATTCGATGTGAAGCAGGAAAAGGAAAGAACATAATGTTGATATGAGGGGTGCAGATAACAAGATCGAAGAAAGCGAGGAGACAAAGACGGATAGCTGGACAGGCAAGGTCGAAGAAAGCGAGGAGACAAAGACGAATAGCTGGACAAGCAAGGTCGAAGAAAGCGAGGAGACAAAGACGGAAAGCTGGACAAGCAAGATGAAGAAAGCGAGGAGACAAAGACGGAAAGCTGGACAAGCAAGATGAAGAAAGCGAGGAGACAAAGACGGAAAACTGGACAAGCAAGATGAAGAAAGCGAGGAGACAAAGACGGAAAGCTGGACAAGCAAGATGAAGAAAGCGAGGAGACAAAGACGGAAAGCTGGACAAGCAAGATGAAGAAAGCGAGGAGACAAAGACGGATAGCTGGACAAGAAAGATGAAGAAAGCGAGGAGACAAAGACGGAAAGCTGGACAAGCAAGATGAAGAAAGCGAGGAGACAAAGACGGATAGCTGGACAAGCAAGATGAAGAAAGCGAGGAGACAAAGACGGAAAGCTGGACAAGCAAGATGAAGAAAGCGAGGAGACAGAGACGGATAGATGGACAAGCAAGATGAAGAAAGCGAGGAGACAAAGACAGATAGCTGGACAAGCAAGATGAAGAAAGCGAGGAGACAAAGACGGAAAGCTGGACAAGCAAGATGAAGAAAGCGAGGAGACAAAGACAGATAGCTGGACAAGCAAGATGAAGAAAGCGAGGAGACAAAGACGGAAAGCTGGACAAGCAAGATGAAGAAAGCGAGGAGACAAAGACGGAAAGCTGGACAAGCAAGATGAAGAAAGCGAGGAGACAAAGACGGAAACCTGGACAAGCAAGGTCGAAGAAAGCGAGGAGACAAAGACGGAAAGCTGGACAAGCAAGGTCGAAGAAAGCGAGGAGACAAAGACGGATAGCTGGACAAGCAAGATGAAGAAAGCGAGGAGACAAAGACGGAAAGCTGGACAAGCAAGATGAAGAAAGCGAGGAGACAAAGACGGATAGCTGGACAAGCAAGATGAAGAAAGCGAGGAGACAAAGGCGGAAAGCTGGACAAGCAAGATGAAGAAAGCGAGGAGACAAAGACAGATAGCTTTACAAGCAAGATGAAGAAAGCGAGGAGACAAAGACAGAAAGCTGGACAAGCAGGATGAAGAAAGCGAGGAGACAAAGACGGAAAGCTGGACAAGCAAGGTCGAAGAAAGCGAGGAGACAAAGACGGAAAGCTGGACAAGCAAGGTCGAAGAAAGCGAGGAGACAAAGACGGATAGCTGGACAAGCAAGGTCGAAGAAAGCGAGGAGACAAAGACGGAAAGCTGGACAAGCAAGGTCGAAGAAAGCGAGGAGACAAAGACGGAAAGCTGGACAAGCAAGGTCGAAGAAAGCGAGGAGACAAAGACGGATAGCTGGACAAGCAAGGTCGAAGAAAGCGAGGAGACAAAGACGGAAAGCTGGACAAGCAAGATGAAGAAAGCGAGGAGACAAAGACGGATAGCTGGACAAGCAAGGGCGACAAACGAGAAGCGCTGTCAAGGACTCGCTTACATCACTACGAGAAAGAATATTGAATCCAGCCAACAAACAGAAAGGAACTTTGGTAAACTACAGACTTGACAATCCGAGCAGTACCTTCAGCTTGGCGACGCGGTTATAAACCAACAACTCGCAGACCTCTCGGAGTCATGGCCCCAGAGTGGCCCAATCACTCCCCCCCCCCCCACACCGCCCGCCTCAGACGTTTAAAGGGCCGAAATGCTTGCCTGATGGAAGAGGGGTACATCCTCTGATAATCTGAGGAGCTGTGATGTTGTTTTCCTCTCTACAGCAGTTTCCTGCCTATAACAAGAGGTCCGCATGTCACACTGGGGGAGGGGGGGGGTTGATTCTAAAGACACTGAAAAATATTTGGCTTCTCTGAGCTCCCCAGTTATTGATAGCTTCTCTCCAAGTACGTCTGTCAGCTCATCACAAACTGTGAACGGCATATGTGACACAGTGCCCCACCCTTTGCTGCCATACTTTTCTACATGTGATGCAAAAAAAAAAAAAATAGATCAAGCTGCGCTGATAGTTCCAGAGTTCCTAAAAAGGTCGCCACTGTTTGGAGACCCTAGAGTTTCGCTGCATGAGAAACAGGGGACTATTTTAGCAAGAAGTTTTCAGGAAGAAGGCATTGGATGAGGAAGGAGAAGGATGACAAGGATGAGGAAGGAGAAGGAAGAAGGAGGAGGAAGAAGAAGAAGTGCCAGTCCACGCTCTGTAAGGAATCTGATGAGTGCAGCAACTCTCTCCAGCAAAGCTGTCATGTAAGCTGTCTGACTGCCACTGCTGTTCACATATCCCGTGCCCCGGATTTTCTTCTATGAACGGAAGAAACCAGCTGAAATGCAACAACGAACCAGATGCAATCCCCCATCTACAAAGACATCAGCAAACCACCCTCCTTCGCCTACGGACAGGCCACTGCAGACTACTGAGCCACCTGCATCGACTCAAAATGTTTCACACAGACGAGTGTCCATGTGGCAGTGGAATCCAGACTCCAGAACATATCCTACAAGAGTGTCCAAACCATGCAGACCTGAAGCATGAGACATGGCCAGAGGACCACATGCTTGGGGCAAAAGCTCTGGGGCTCCTCTCAGGATCTGGAGAGGACTGCGAGCTTTGCCGTGTCAACAGGGATCAGGATCTGATGTGACCAACAACCTCGAACGCAGAAAGTGAAGAAACTTTATACTGCAAGTTGACGGTCGCCTTACGACAAGCCTGGTTGCTTCCATGACTTTGAGTAGCAATTTTCCCAGTCAGAGTAGCCATATTGTGAGGCGGCACTGTCTTAACAGGAAATGGGCAACTTATCTCATTCCACACAGCCTGCCTCGGAAAGATTTTAAATATTTACCGGCCACAAACAGTAAATAATATAGATCTATTTGCCCAGTGTGAACCGGAAGATATGCATATCATAACAGAAAAAAAAAACGCTGGAAATGGATTGGTCTTGTGTTCCGAAGAGCAACATCGCTAAAACAGCCAAGAGAAGGGCACCCGATGGGGACGAGCCAGGCTATCTGGTGGAGAACTGTAGAAGTGGAAGTGAGCAGCACAGCTGGGGCATTATAAGAAGGCTGGCCGCGGACCGTGAGAGGTGGAGAGAGTTTGTCGCTGCCCTGCAAGACGCCACAGGGGGTGATCGCTTAGCCAATCGCTGACCATGGATGGATGGATGGATGGATGTACGGACTGTCATAATCTGAAAACAGCTTGTAGCTAAAACAGTTTTACCTGTGCTGGGAGAGTAGCATCGCTAACTGCTCAGAGTTTTTTTTCTTTTCACCTTTCTGCAAGGGAGCAGTAAAACATGGACTTGGCATAATAACGTGTCTATTTACCGTCCGTCATATTTGATGGATTTCTTGGCGCTAGCTGCCACGTTCCAACACAGTTCACTTCCTACCTCCAGCAAGTACACACACACATAACTTCTGTGATATGATCAAGCCACAGGTCCACGTCATTCTCTATTGTATCTGCATCCCTTGTATCAACATTTATGTTCACAATGACTCTCCGTGTTATCTGCATCCCTTGTATCAACATTTATGTTCACAATGACTCTCCGTGTTATCTGCATCCCTTGTATCAACATTTATTTTCACAGACTACATGTTATCTGCACCCCTTGTATCAACATTTATGTTCACAATGACTCTCCGTGTTATCTGCATCCCTTGTATCAACATTATGTTCACAATGACTCTCCATGTTATCTGCATCCCTTGTATCAACATTATGTTCACAAACTACATGTTATCTGAATCCTTTATATCAGCATTATGTTCACAGACTACATGTTATCTGCATCCTTTATATCAGCATTATGTTCACAGACTACATGTTATGTGCATCCTTTATATCAACATTATGTTTACAGACTACATGTTATCTGCATCCCTCATATCAACATTATGTTCACAGACTACATGTTATCTGCATCCCTCATAGCAACATTATGTTCACAGACTATATGTTATCTGCATCCCTTATATCAGCATTATGTTCACAGACTACGTGACTCTCCGTGTTATCTGAATCCCTTGTATTAACATTATGTTCACAGACTACATGTTATCTGCATCCCTTATATCAACATTATATTCACAAACTACATGTTATCTGCATCCCTCATAGGAACATTATGTTCACAGACTACATGTTATCTGCATCCCCTATATCAACATTACGTTCACAAACTACGTGACTCTCCATTTTATGTGAATCCCTTGTATCAACATTATGTTCACAGAATGCACGACCCTCTGTTTACCATTTTACCTGCATTATCTGTACAAACATCCTAGTTATCTCCCATAAAACTATGGAGTCTGCTATGTTTCTCAGCTCTGTCCGTTTCATTGAACAATGCGCGTTATTGTGTACCTTTTTTCTTCCAGTTTAAGAAACGTATTAAACTTGGATATT
Organism: Achatina immaculata; assembly: GCA_009760885.1. Classification (NCBI taxonomy): domain Eukaryota; kingdom Metazoa; phylum Mollusca; class Gastropoda; order Stylommatophora; family Achatinidae; genus Lissachatina; species Lissachatina immaculata. The sequence goes on along the minus strand of CM019701.1, from coordinate 15,637,766 downwards.
TTTTTTAACTCCTCGTGCTCTCTTTTCTTTTCCTTTCTTCCCGTGACCCAGTTTTATACTTGTATCTGGTAGCCATTTTAAACATATTTTTTTGGATATTTGAAACGTCCAACACAATGTTTAAATACAGGTTTTATGATCATATTTTATACACACAGATCTTCCAAGTTGATTATATGTTGAACAGTTTATATAAAGTGACAGTGATATTTTCTGATGCGTGTGAGAGAAAGAGAGAGGGAGAGAGAGAAGAAGAGGTGGAGGAGAAGGAAGAAGCAGCAGGAGGAGGAAGGAGGAGGAAAAAGGAGAGGAGGAGGAGGAAGAGGAGGAGAAGGAAGGAGGAGGAGGAAGGAGGAGGAGGAGGAAGAAGGAGGAAAAAGAAGAGGAAGAGGAGGAAGGAGGAGGAGGAGGAGGAAGAAGAAGGGGAAGAGGAGGAAGAAGAAGGGGAAGAGGAGGAAGAAGAAGAAGAAGAAGGATATATCTGAATGAATAACTGTACTTATCTTTCATGCTAAGAGTTCCTAATATTTGGCTCCACAAGGAGCAAATAATAGAAATAAATCCAAAATCAAAACATCTTCCACTGATAGCACTATTTTCCGAGTACAGACTATCGATAACAAATGTAAACACCAAATATATTCAACTTCATTAAATCCACAGCACTCTTAAGTTCTCCCAAAGCCTGTAACCTCACCCGCATTCATTTTAAAAAAAAACTGAATCTAGATTATTCCCTGCTCTCTGTCTTAGCTTTCACTCCCACTGACCTTGAACTTGTAATCATCATCATCATCATGACCTTGAACTTGTAAGCTCTTCCTTTACTACTGCCCTGCTAACGAGCTGTCCCCTGGGATCTCTGATTTAAAACGCCACGTCTAAGATTATCTGTATTAAAAGTTCACGCGTACCAAGTTTCCGATCCCTATGTTTTTTTTCCCCTAGGGCAGTATAAAGTGTTTTACTGTCAGATATAAACCGGAACTTCAGGGCTTATGAAGAAGACTGCGCGCAGCTTTAAGTTACACTATTAGCGGTGTTACTGAACCAGCCTGCCAGGTCTGCTCCATGTCGTCCACGAGATTGATTCATGCCCTTAAAAATCTTATTTTTGTCTGTTCCTCTCCCCAGATTCTTTAGTTGTTTTATTTTTTGATGAGTGACAGATATCCTCCTTTTAATTTCCCTCATTGTATCTCCTTTATTAGTTAGTAGTGATCCAAGATATTCATAACTCTCCACCTCTTCCAAATTTTCCTCATTGATACTTATATCAGCTGCTTTATTTGTTTTGTCAGTTATCATCAGTTTAGTTTTATTCGCATTAAGATAGAGGTTTTGCTTATCACTATTCTTACGGACTGACATAATTAGTTTTTCCATTCCTTTTTGTGTTCTGGACAGTAATACTGTGTCATCGGCATATCTAATCTCTGGTATTTCATAACCTCCAATTGTTATGGCATCGTAATATTCTTTGTCTACATCTTCTCTAACATTCCTCATTATATTTTCAGTATACAAGTTAAATAAATAAGATGTATGGGTTTTTAATTCTATACGACAGAGCACTCAAATGTTGAAGCAATCCTGTTTTATGGATGTGAAACAAGGGCAGGCACCAGGGAACTACAGCGCCGCCTGCTGGCTGCGAGAAAGTGGTTCCCGTAAAAAAAAAATGCTAATGTTACCATGGACAGCGAAGAGATCAAACGAAGAGGTAGAAGAAGAGAGACAAGCAATAACAAAACTCAAAAAGAGACAATCCGAATTCATAGGACATGTCACGAGAGAGCAAGTGGAATGGAATATCTGATACTTGTACAAACTCCCTGTAACTGCGAGCTGTTGTTCTTTGCAGCCGATGCTGTAGAGACGTTGAGGTACAGCATCGTATCGGGCGTGAGAACGGGTTATGGTAGCTACTTTTTCCTTCCCGGAGTACAGCTAAAAAGCAGGGGGGTGTGCAATACTTCTTTAGCAGACTACACCACCATGGGGGACTATGGCGATCCCTGCCCCGTTAGCCAGGCTAGGCCTGTTCCTAGGGATACCAACCGAGAGGTGGGACAGGGTCTTGGTCAGCTATAGTTGGCTAACCTTGACGCCAGCATATCAGCTATGGGTGGCTGACTGCCTCATCAGACAGCGTCTTCACTTCCTGGAATATTTGACACAGGGATGATAGAGAGCGAAAGAGGCCGAGACAGACAAAGAGAGAAGATGATAGATGGACTGATGAAGTGGCACGGAGAAAGAACACCCAGTCCAGCTCATAATTAACACACAGAACAGAGAACTGTGGGAAAGCCTGCCCGCCCACACCTGTGGGCGTGGCACCGGATGGATAGAATCACATCTATTCACAGCTCAGACAATCGCCCTCACTAGACACTCATGGTAGTTGAGATAGACACAGATGTATGGTTCAGTTTTACAAAAATAGAAAGACTGGGGAAAGTGGGTAGAAATAATAACGAAAGAAAGTGAGATGAGCACGTATAAACAAAAAACATGCAAAAATCCAATATTTCAGCAAAATCCCTTTCTTAATGACCACATACAAAACACATACAACAGATAAAAACACGAGGAAAAAAAAGATAAAAACTTAGCTTTTTTTATCTATTTTTCGTGTTTTTTATCTTGCGCTGTTTTTTGTATGCAATCATTGACCAAAAAAAAAAAAAAAACTTTTGCCGAAATACTGATGTATGTTCCTTATTTATATGTGCTCATCTCACTTTCTGTCATTATTTCTGCCCACTTTCCTCACTCTTTCTATCTCTGTATAAAACTGAACCATACACCTCTATCTATCTCCACTACTAAAACCAGTTTTACGGCATTCGTCATTTCTCTTTATCGCTGGACATTCTTGGGCGTATCTTCTTCTCTACGGACAATACACACTTTTATTGCTGGCACTCGGTGCTAACAGCAATATTCTCACCCCTACTGGGTACGCCGCTGATACATGAGAACTGAAACCCCCTACACAGATATACAGAAGTTAACAGAGAACAAAACTTAGACCACTGTCAATGTATTAAAAGTGAATTATGGACAATAGGCAGGTCTGCACAAAAGTCACTGGAAGCAGTAGAAATGTGGTTTATTAGAAGAATGTTGCGAATCCCCTGGACAGCAAAAATAACTAATGAAGAATGTATGAGAAGAGCTGGAGAGACAAAAAACCTTGTCAAAAAGATAAGAGAGAGACAATGTACTTTCATAGGACATGCACTGAGAAGAGGGGGCATTGAAAATATTACAACAACAGGAAAAACAGAGGGAAGAAGAGCCAGAGGAAGACCGAGAGAAATGATACTGGACAGCCTGACGAGATAGTGTGAGAGGAGATCACCAACTGAGCTGATGGCCTGCGTGAAGGATCGGGTACACTGGAGCAGCATTAATAGCCATAGCCAGTCAGAACGACACCTGATGATGATGATGCTGATGCATGTAATAAAAATGTCTAAATCGTGAACTTATTTTCGTGATAGCAGATGATAATATAAGTCTAATGAAGCTATAACAGTCATAATGAATGTCGAATCAAACGACAGTCTGCTCTCTCTCTCTCTGGCCCCGTGCCACTAGCCTTCTTGGGCCCTAAGATTCAGGCTCCTCAGCTTAAAGCGCAATCCGCTACTGTCTCCACGTGATGTTTCCCTGCAGTTCACACGGGCCCTCAAATTCTTCAAGTGCCACATTCAAGTGCCGGTGTCGAGAGCGGGATCTTATCTGTAAGTGAACTTCCAGCACCAAAATATACGGCTACTCGGTCAATCCACGTCATCAAAACGTCTGACGGTTCGAGTGTAAACTCTAGTATCAGTCTGAAGAACTAGTTGCCCAGTTGTGTTCACACTTCCTCCTTGTGCAAGTGGCTACAGCAAACAATACATTATCTAAGCAATGTTTTCATCTCTTCTTAACAGACTGACACACGGGTATGATCTCACGCAGAGTTGACTGACTTGTTATTTCAAAGTTAAACCGTTCTCTTGCAAATCATCGTTCTATTCATATGCCTCAGAGCGAGTGTTGAGAAGCTCCTTCATCTGGCGGGTACGAGAAGTGGCATGAAAAGACTGAATACGAGAAGTGGCACGAAAAGAATGAATATGAGAAGTGGCACGAAAAGAATGAATATGAGAAGTGGCACGAAAAGACTGAATACACGAAGTGGCACGAAAAGAATGAATATGAGAAGTGGCATGAAAAGACTGAATACGAGAAGTGGCACGAAAAGACTGAATACACGAAGTGGCACGAAAAGAATGAATATGAGAAGTGGCACGAAAAGACTGAATACACGAAGTGGCACGAAAAGACTGAATACACGAAGTGGCACGAAAAGACTGAATACACGAAGTGGCACGAAAAGACTGAATACACGAAGTGGCACGAAAAGAATGAATATGAGAAGTGGCACGAAAAGACTGAATACACGAAGTGGCACGAAAAGACTGAATACACGAAGTGGCACGAAAAGAATGAATATGAGAAGTGGCACGAAAAGACTGAATACACGAAGTGGCACGAAAAGACTGAATACACGAAGTGGCACGAAAAGACTGAATACACGAAGTGGCACGAAAAGACTGAATACACGAAGTGGCACGAAAAGACTGAATACACGAAGTGGCACGAAAAGAATGAATATGAGAAGTGGCACGAAAAGACTGAATACACGAAGTGGCACGAACAGACTGAATACACGAAGTGGCACGAAAAGACTGAATACAAGAAGTGGCACGAAAAGACTGAATACGAGAAGTGGCACGAAAAGACTGAATACACGAAGTGGCACGAAAAGAATGAATATGAGAAGTGGCACGAAAAGAATGAATACACGAAGTGGCACGAAAAGACTGAATACAAGAAGTGGCACGAAAAGACTGAATACAAGAAATGGCACGAAAAGAATGAATACGAGAAGTGGCACGAAAAGAATGAATACACGAAGTGGCACGAAAAGACTGAATACAAGAAGTGGCACGAAAAGAATGAATACGAGAAATGGCACGAAAAGACTGAATACACGAAGTGGCACGAAAAGAATGAATACATGAAGTGGCACGAAAAGACTGAATACAAGAAGTGGCACGAAAAGAATGAATATGAGAAGTGGCACGAAAAGAATGAATATGAGAAGTGGCACGAAAAGACTGAATACACGAAGTGGCACGAAAAGACTGAATACGAGAAGTGGCACGAAAAGAATGAATATGAGAAGTGGCACGAAAAGACTGAATACACGAAGTGGCACGAAAAGACTGAATACACGAAGTGGCACGAAAAGACTGAATACACGAAGTGGCACGAAAAGACTGAATACAAGAAGTGGCACGAAAAGAATGAATACGAGAAAGTGGCACGAAAAGAATGAATACGAGAAGTGGCACGAAAAGAATGAATACACGAAGTGGCACGAAAAGACTGAATACAAGAAGTGGCACGAAAAGAATGAATACGAGAAATGGCACGAAAAGACTGAATACACGAAGTGGCACGAAAAGAATGAATACACGAAGTGGCACGAAAAGACTGAATACAAGAAGTGGCACGAAAAGAATGAATATGAGAAGTGGCACGAAAAGAATGAATATGAGAAGTGGCACGAAAAGACTGAATACACGAAGTGGCACGAAAAGACTGAATACGAGAAGTGGCACGAAAAGAATGAATATGAGAAGTGGCACGAAAAGACTGAATACACGAAGTGGCACGAAAAGACTGAATACACGAAGTGGCACGAAAAGACTGAATACACGAAGTGGCACGAAAAGACTGAATACGAGAAGTGGCACGAAAAGAATGAATACACGAAGTGGCACGAAAAGACTGAATACAAGAAGTGGCACGAAAAGAATGAATACGAGAAATGGCACGAAAAGACTGAATACACGAAGTGGCACGAAAAGAATGAATACACGAAGTGGCACGAAAAGACTGAATACAAGAAGTGGCACGAAAAGAATGAATACAAGAAATGGCACGAAAAGACTGAATACAAGAAATGGCACGAAAAGAATGAATACGAGAAGTGGCACGAAAAGAATGAATACACGAAGTGGCACGAAAAGACTGAATACAAGAAGTGGCACGAAAAGAATGAATACGAGAAATGGCACGAAAAGACTGAATACGAGAAGTGGCACGAAAAGACTGAATACACGAAGTGGCACGAAAAGAATGAATATGAGAAGTGGCACGAAAAGAATGAATACACGAAGTGGCACGAAAAGACTGAATACAAGAAGTGGCACGAAAAGACTGAATACAAGAAATGGCACGAAAAGAATGAATACGAGAAGTGGCACGAAAAGAATGAATACACGAAGTGGCACGAAAAGACTGAATACAAGAAGTGGCACGAAAAGAATGAATACGAGAAATGGCACGAAAAGACTGAATACACGAAGTGGCACGAAAAGAATGAATACATGAAGTGGCACGAAAAGACTGAATACAAGAAGTGGCACGAAAAGAATGAATATGAGAAGTGGCACGAAAAGAATGAATATGAGAAGTGGCACGAAAAGACTGAATACACGAAGTGGCACGAAAAGACTGAATACGAGAAGTGGCACGAAAAGAATGAATATGAGAAGTGGCACGAAAAGACTGAATACACGAAGTGGCACGAAAAGACTGAATACACGAAGTGGCACGAAAAGACTGAATACACGAAGTGGCACGAAAAGACTGAATACAAGAAGTGGCACGAAAAGAATGAATACGAGAAATGGCACGAAAAGAATGAATACGAGAAGTGGCACGAAAAGAATGAATACACGAAGTGGCACGAAAAGACTGAATACAAGAAGTGGCACGAAAAGAATGAATACGAGAAATGGCACGAAAAGACTGAATACACGAAGTGGCACGAAAAGAATGAATACACGAAGTGGCACGAAAAGACTGAATACAAGAAGTGGCACGAAAAGAATGAATATGAGAAGTGGCACGAAAAGAATGAATATGAGAAGTGGCACGAAAAGACTGAATACACGAAGTGGCACGAAAAGACTGAATACGAGAAGTGGCACGAAAAGAATGAATATGAGAAGTGGCACGAAAAGACTGAATACACGAAGTGGCACGAAAAGACTGAATACACGAAGTGGCACGAAAAGACTGAATACACGAAGTGGCACGAAAACTGAATACGAGAAGTGGCACGAAAAGAATGAATACACGAAGTGGCACGAAAAGACTGAATACAAGAAGTGGCACGAAAAGAATGAATACGAGAAATGGCACGAAAAGACTGAATACACGAAGTGGCACGAAAAGAATGAATACACGAAGTGGCACGAAAAGACTGAATACAAGAAGTGGCACGAAAAGAATGAATACAAGAAATGGCACGAAAAGACTGAATACAAGAAATGGCACGAAAAGAATGAATACGAGAAGTGGCACGAAAAGAATGAATACACGAAGTGGCACGAAAAGACTGAATACAAGAAGTGGCACGAAAAGAATGAATACGAGAAATGGCACGAAAAGACTGAATACACGAAGTGGCACGAAAAGAATGAATACACGAAGTGGCACGAAAAGACTGAATACGAGAAGTGGCACGAAAAGACTGAATGCAAGAAGTGGCACGAAAAGAATGAATACAAGAAATGGCACGAAAAGACTGAATACGAGAAGTGGCACGAAAAGAATGAATACAAGAAGTGACATGAAAAAGAATGAATACAAGAAGTGGCACGAAAAGAATGAATACGGGAAGTGGCACGAAAAAGAATGAATACGGGAAGTGGCACGAAAAAGAATTAATACGGGAAGTGGCACTAAAAGAATGAAGTGGCATGAAAAGAATGAATACGGGAAGTGGCACTAAAAGAATGAAGTGGCATGAAAAGAATGAATACGGGAAGTGGCACTAAAAGAATGAATACGAGAAGTGGCACTAAAAGAATGAAGTGGCATGAAAAGAATGAATACGGGAAGTGGCACTAAAAGAATGAATACGAGAAGTGGCATGAAAGACTGAATACAAGAAGAGAAATTCTTATTTTTGTGATCTATCTACAACACAAATTCACACTTCTCACAACTCTATACACACAACTTCTCACAACTCTCTACATACAACTTTTCACAATCTCTACTACACACAACTTCTCACAATTCTCTACATACAACTTCTCACAACTCTTTACTACACATAACTGCTCACAACTCTCTACATACAGGATCCGGCATAAAGCATGGCAGAAAATGAAAAATAAATAAGTGCTATACATGTTTTTGATTTTAAAAAAAAGTGAAATGAAACTCAGAAAAGTGGGAATTTTTATTATAACTGACAATCATATTTAAGTTTTAAAAAGTACGCCAGTTAGATGACCGCCATTACATTTGATACATTCAGCCAGGCGTCTGGAAAATTCCTGCATAACATCATTTAACATGTTCAAAGGGATATTTTGAATGCAGTGTCGGATTCGATCTTTTAGGTCTGCAACTGACTGTGGTCGACAAGCATACACCGTGTTCTTGAGATACCCCCACAAAAAGAAGTCTGCGGCCGATAATCCGGTGACCTTTCCGGCCAATGAATATCCCCAAATCTGGAAATAAGCCATGGACTGACAGGTTGTGTGGGCAGTTGCTCCATCTTGCTGAAACCATATTAGTCTCTTATTTCTATTGGCCAAGTCTGGAATGAAGTATTCAGTTAGCATCTGCACATAAAGATCACTATTAACAGTAAGAGGATGCCAGGTATCAAAGCGTTACTAACAGCTGATCGCCGAGGGTTACTCAGCAATGCGTTGCGGACTTCTTGAACTCGTTCAGGCGTCTGTTGAGTTCTTGGACGACCAATAGACTTGTTATTAAGGCAATTAGCGGTTTTCTTACATTTTTTGACCCACTTTATTTTGTCCTTCGATCGGGAACATTATCACGGGGGAATGCAACTCAAAATGGCGACGAAACTTTCGTTGTACAGTAATAGACGATTATCCACTTTTAAAATAAGTTTCAACTGTGAATGCGCGATGTTGTGTTTGCCAAGAAGCCATTGTTAAAAATCTGACGTCATGTTTTTTTCACACGTATTTAGTTTATGCGCACTACGTCAGTTAAATCCAGCTTTGCTTTATACCGGACCCTGCACAACTTCTCACAACTCTCTACTACACATAACTTCTCACAACTCTCTACTACACATAACTTCTCACAACTCTCTACTACACATAACTTCTCACAACTCTCTACTACACACAACTTCCCACAACTCTCTACTACAAACAACTTCTCACAACTCTCTACTCTACACAACTTGTCATAACTCTCTACACACAACTTCTCACAACTCTATACACATAACTCTCTACACATAACTTCTCACAACACTATCCACACAGCTCCTCCTAATTCTATACACACAAGTTCTTACAACTCTGCATACATAACTTTTTTGCAGCTGCATATACAACATCTCATGGCTCTGCATATGTAACTTCTCACAACAACTTCTCACAGCTCTGCATATGTAACTTCTCACAACAACTTCTCACAACAACTTCTCACAGCTCTGCATATGTAACTTCTCACAACAACTTCTCACAGCTCTGCATATGTAACTTCTCACAACAACTTCTCACAGCTCTGCATATGTAACTTCTCACAACTACTTCTCACAGCTCTGCATATGTAACTTCTCACAACAACTTCTCACAGCTCTGCATATGTAACATCTCACAACAACTTCTCACAGCTCTGCATATGTAACTTCTCACAACAACTTCTCACAACAACTTCTCACAGCTCTGCATATGTAACTTCTCACAACAACTTCTCACAGCTCTGCATATGTAACTTCTCACAACAACTTCTCACAGCTCTGCATATGTAACTTCTCACAACTACTTCTCACAGCTCTGCATATGTAACTTCTCACAACACTTCTCACAGCTCTGCATATGTAACATCTCACAACAACTTCTCACAGCTCTGCATATGTAACTTCTCACAACAACTTCTCACAACAACTTCTCACAGCTCTGCATATGTAACTTCTCACAACAACTTCTCACAGCTCTGCATATGTAACTTCTCACAACAACTTCTCACAGCTCTGCATATGTAACTTCTCACAACAACTTCTCACAGCTCTGTATATGTAACTTCTCACAACAACTTCTCACAACAACTTCTCACAGCTCTGCATATGTAACTTCTCACAACAACTTCTCACAGCTCTGCATATGTAACTTTTCACAACAACTTCTCACAGCTCTGCATATGTAACTTCTCACAACAACTTCTCACAGCTCTGCATATGTAACTTCTCACAACAACTTCTCACAGCTCTGCATATGTAACTTCTCACAACAACTTCTCACAGCTACGCATATGTAACTTCTCACAACAACTTCTCACAACTCTGCATATGTAACTTCTCACAACAACTTCTCACAGCTCTGCATATGTAACTTCTCACAACTCTGCATGCATAACTTTTTTTGCAGCTGCATGCACAACTTCTCACGACTCTTATCTCAGCTTTTTGAAGCATGGGGATTCATTTTATTTTTCCTGCTGCGATGAGTTGCCCCTGTCTACTGCACACCTCATCACCATCATCCATGCCACCACCAGCGCCAATGTTTCTCCTGCAAGTCTTTTAAAACAAATCAGGAGAGAGATTCTGCAAGCCTTTAATGTCAAGAGCTAAGGAAGACGCCAGAGAATTTATGACCTCCAAATCTTGAGAGCTCATCACAGACATCATATCCTGCACACACACGCACACACAAAGAAACCTACTGGCAGATGATTAAAAATACCGGGGTTCCATGGCTATACTTTGATGTTCACATCCTCTGTCTGCCTGTGTAATACAGGGCAAAGGAGCATTAAGTCTTTGTCCAGCATTGGTTTTTTTTTTCAAACTAAGGGGTGGGGGATGAGAGAAGGAGGAATGAGGCTGGAGCAGGAAGGTGCCTGGGAACTTGTTACCAATATTAACTTATAATATACTCCATGATATTATCATCATCATCATTTTGAGTAACAAGTCTTCAGCCATAATCTCTAGACGCATGAGGGAGTCCATTGTAGTGTCTTCTTTTGTTTGATATTTAAGCCTGTTCCTTATCCCTTCTCCTCTAGTGTTGTAGCAAGTTGATATGGCGGGGGAGGAGGAGAGGAGGGTAGGGAGGAGATGTAGGATTCTTCAAGACAAGAACTAATTCACGGTGAGAATATGTTCTGAGGGTGTTCTGGCTGGGAATAGATTCATGGGGGGGGGGGGGGGATTCTTGGAATTCTAAGCCAAGAACTGATTCAAGTTTTTAAAAAAAACCACATTCTGAGAATTATAAGCCAAGAACCGATTCAAATAAAAAAAACACCATTCTGGGAATTCTAAGCCAAGACCTGATTCACGTAAAAAGACATGAGCCTGGGAATTCTAAGCCAAGAACTGACTCCAGTAAAAAAAAAAAAAAAAACATGAGTCTGAGAATTCTAAGCCAAGAACTGAATCATAGTTCTGGAGATTCTATGACAAGAATTGATCCAAAATGACCTATTACCAGCTAAACAGAGAAGAACAAGTCACCTTCCTAAGGCTACGTACCAGGCACAACAGACTTGATACCATCTGTACAACAAATTCAAGACAGGATCAGCTGATGAATGCGCTTTGGCACCAATAATATGACAGCAGACCACATACTGCAGGAGTTCCCAAGATATGAACAACAGAGAAGGCAAATATGGCCAGCGACCACACCAGTCCAAAACGTACGGGGGCGTCCACGACCTCCAAATGACCATCAACTACATCAAAGGTGTACACACAATTCAGCGCATGAAACTGTTCGAAGAAGAAGAAGACTCAAAATGAGACACGGTTCGGAGGATTCTGGACAAGACCTGGCTGTTGTGAGACTTGATACAAATATGTTTAGACATTAGAAACAAATATCAGTGAACGTGACTGCATCTGTTTCCAGTCATTACGAATATGACTGCATCTGTTTCCAGTCATTATGAATATGACTGCATTTGTAACTTCTCACAACTCTGCATGCATAACTTTTTTTGCAGCTGCATGCACAACTTCTCACGACTCTTATCTCAGCTTTTTGAAGCATGGGGATTCATTTTATTTTTCCTGCTGCGATGAGTTGCCCCTGTCTACTGCACACCTCATCACCATCATCCATGCCACCACCAGCGCCAATGTTTCTCCTGCAAGTCTTTTAAAACAAATCAGGAGAGAGATTCTGCAAGCCTTTAATGTCAAGAGCTAAGGAAGACGCCAGAGAATTTATGACCTCCAAATCTTGAGAGCTCATCACAGACATCATATCCTGCACACACACGCACACACAAAGAAACCTACTGGCAGATGATTAAAAATACCGGGGTTCCATGGCTATACTTTGATGTTCACATCCTCTGTCTGCCTGTGTAATACAGGGCAAAGGAGCATTAAGTCTTTGTCCAGCATTGGTTTTTTTTTTCAAACTAAGGGGTGGGGGATGAGAGAAGGAGGAATGAGGCTGGAGCAGGAAGGTGCCTGGGAACTTGTTACCAATATTAACTTATAATATACTCCATGATATTATCATCATCATCATTTTGAGTAACAAGTCTTCAGCCATAATCTCTAGACGCATGAGGGAGTCCATTGTAGTGTCTTCTTTTGTTTGATATTTAAGCCTGTTCCTTATCCCTTCTCCTCTAGTGTTGTAGCAAGTTGATATGGCGGGGGAGGAGGAGAGGAGGGTAGGGAGGAGATGTAGGATTCTTCAAGACAAGAACTAATTCACGGTGAGAATATGTTCTGAGGGTGTTCTGGCTGGGAATAGATTCATGGGGGGGGGGGGGGATTCTTGGAATTCTAAGCCAAGAACTGATTCAAGTTTTTAAAAAAAACCACATTCTGAGAATTATAAGCCAAGAACCGATTCAAATAAAAAAAACACCATTCTGGGAATTCTAAGCCAAGACCTGATTCACGTAAAAAGACATGAGCCTGGGAATTCTAAGCCAAGAACTGACTCCAGTAAAAAAAAAAAAAAAAAACATGAGTCTGAGAATTCTAAGCCAAGAACTGAATCATAGTTCTGGAGATTCTATGACAAGAATTGATCCAAAATGACCTATTACCAGCTAAACAGAGAAGAACAAGTCACCTTCCTAAGGCTACGTACCAGGCACAACAGACTTGATACCATCTGTACAACAAATTCAAGACAGGATCAGCTGATGAATGCGCTTTGGCACCAATAATATGACAGCAGACCACATACTGCAGGAGTTCCCAAGATATGAACAACAGAGAAGGCAAATATGGCCAGCGACCACACCAGTCCAAAACGTACGGGGGCGTCCACGACCTCCAAATGACCATCAACTACATCAAAGGTGTACACACAATTCAGCGCATGAAACTGTTCGAAGAAGAAGAAGACTCAAAATGAGACACGGTTCGGAGGATTCTGGACAAGACCTGGCTGTTGTGAGACTTGATACAAATATGTTTAGACATTAGAAACAAATATCAGTGAACGTGACTGCATCTGTTTCCAGTCATTACGAATATGACTGCATCTGTTTCCAGTCATTATGAATATGACTGCATTTGTTTCCGGTCATTATGAATATGACTGCATTTATTTCTAGTCATGAATATGACTGCATTTGTTTCTAGTCATTACGAGTATGACTGCATTTGTTTCCGGTCATTATGAATATGACTGCATTTATTTCTAGTCATGAATATGACTGCATTTGTTTCTAGTCATTAAGAGTATGACTGCATTTGTTTCTAGTCATTACGAATATGACTGCATTTGTTTCTAGTCATTACGAATATCACTGCATTTGTTTCTAGTCATTACAAATATGACTGCATTTGTTTCTAGTTATTATGTCTTTTAAAAATTCTCCATATTTCCTGTTCCAAAAAAAAATGATTTACTTCTCTCTTTCATGAGACATACAGACATACATAAACTGCTTCCTTTTTTTTAACGGATAAGAAAACTGCACGGTAATAAAATCCGTACTTCAGAAGTGCCATAAAACATACAAGCTGGCAGTAAACAGCTCATTCGCTGACAGGTGAGAACAACTAGACCCGCAGTAAGTAGCCTGCGCCTTCCTCTTATTTAACACTTTGACAAAAGGAAATTAACTTCTTTAAAAAATCCGTCATTTTATGTCTAGAGGAACTACAACAACAACAACAACAACAAAGTGGACATTTGAAACTAAGTATTGTGTGGGAAGAAGAAGGAAGGAGAGACAGATGAAGATAGAGAGAGAAGTTACTGGATGGGATGTCAGTGTGGCTAGGAAGAAAGTCATCCGGCGGAGATTATAATCATCATCATTTTGAGTAACAAGTCTTCAGCCATAATCTCTAGACGCATGAGGGAGTCCATTGTAGTGTCTTCTTTTGTTTGATATTTAAGCCTGTTCCTTATCCCTTCTCCTCTAGTGTTGTAGCAAGTTGATATGGCGGGGGAGGAGGAGAGGAGGGTAGGGAGGAGATGTAGGATTCTTCAAGACAAGAACTAATTCACGGTGAGAATATGTTCTGAGGGTGTTCTGGCTGGGAATAGATTCATGGGGGGGGGGGGGGATTCTTGGAATTCTAAGCCAAGAACTGATTCAAGTTTTTAAAAAAAACCACATTCTGAGAATTATAAGCCAAGAACCGATTCAAATAAAAAAAACACCATTCTGGGAATTCTAAGCCAAGACCTGATTCACGTAAAAAGACATGAGCCTGGGAATTCTAAGCCAAGAACTGACTCCAGTAAAAAAAAAAAAAAAAAACATGAGTCTGAGAATTCTAAGCCAAGAACTGAATCATAGTTCTGGAGATTCTATGACAAGAATTGATCCAAAATGACCTATTACCAGCTAAACAGAGAAGAACAAGTCACCTTCCTAAGGCTACGTACCAGGCACAACAGACTTGATACCATCTGTACAACAAATTCAAGACAGGATCAGCTGATGAATGCGCTTTGGCACCAATAATATGACAGCAGACCACATACTGCAGGAGTTCCCAAGATATGAACAACAGAGAAGGCAAATATGGCCAGCGACCACACCAGTCCAAAACGTACGGGGGCGTCCACGACCTCCAAATGACCATCAACTACATCAAAGGTGTACACACAATTCAGCGCATGAAACTGTTCGAAGAAGAAGAAGACTCAAAATGAGACACGGTTCGGAGGATTCTGGACAAGACCTGGCTGTTGTGAGACTTGATACAAATATGTTTAGACATTAGAAACAAATATCAGTGAACGTGACTGCATCTGTTTCCAGTCATTACGAATATGACTGCATCTGTTTCCAGTCATTATGAATATGACTGCATTTGTTTCCGGTCATTATGAATATGACTGCATTTATTTCTAGTCATGAATATGACTGCATTTGTTTCTAGTCATTACGAGTATGACTGCATTTGTTTCCGGTCATTATGAATATGACTGCATTTATTTCTAGTCATGAATATGACTGCATTTGTTTCTAGTCATTAAGAGTATGACTGCATTTGTTTCTAGTCATTACGAATATGACTGCATTTGTTTCTAGTCATTACGAATATCACTGCATTTGTTTCTAGTCATTACAAATATGACTGCATTTGTTTCTAGTTATTATGTCTTTTAAAAATTCTCCATATTTCCTGTTCCAAAAAAAAATGATTTACTTCTCTCTTTCATGAGACATACAGACATACATAAACTGCTTCCTTTTTTTTAACGGATAAGAAAACTGCACGGTAATAAAATCCGTACTTCAGAAGTGCCATAAAACATACAAGCTGGCAGTAAACAGCTCATTCGCTGACAGGTGAGAACAACTAGACCCGCAGTAAGTAGCCTGCGCCTTCCTCTTATTTAACACTTTGACAAAAGGAAATTAACTTCTTTAAAAAATCCGTCATTTTATGTCTAGAGGAACTACAACAACAACAACAACAACAAAGTGGACATTTGAAACTAAGTATTGTGTGGGAAGAAGAAGGAAGGAGAGACAGATGAAGATAGAGAGAGAAGTTACTGGATGGGATGTCAGTGTGGCTAGGAAGAAAGTCATCCGGCGGAGATTATAATCAACTCAAAAGACAGAGAACTGTGGAGAGAAATGATCACCTACGCCACGCGGCATGGCACTTGATTGTGCATGTATTTGTTTATATATATATATACAAAAATCATTGGAAGCAGCAGAAATGTGGTTTATTAGAAGAATGTTGCGAATCCCCTGGACAGCAAAAATAACTAATGAAGAATGTATGAGAATATCTGGAGAGACCAAAAAACCTTGTCAGAAAGATAAGAGAGAGACAATGTACTTTCATAGGACATGCAATGAGAAGAGGGGGCATTGAAAATATTATAACAACAGGAAAAATAGAAGGAAGAAGATCAAGAGGAAGACCAAGAGAAATGATACTGGACAGTCTGACGGGATGGTGTGAGAGGAGATCACCAACTGAACTGATGGCCTGCATGAAGGATCGGGTACTCTGGAGAAGCATAATAGCCAACGCCAGTCGGCACGGCACCTGATGATGATGATGATGATACACACACACACACATATTTATATACTGTCCAAAAAAAGAAACGCATAACTACTGATGATCCAATTTTAGCCATAATTTTGATATTCTATAGCTTTTTAAATTGAAGGAATACAATTTTCAAATTGCACACAATAATACCTAAGGGTTTAAACACTCACTTGACAGTTTCTTGCATGTGTGTGACGAGAATCTGTTAGTCCCAGGGGTTTTCAAGTTAGTATGGTGTGTGGCCTCCGCTTGCACCGATCAGCGACTGGCATCTCCTGGTCATAGATGCGATCAGATGTCTGATGTGCGCCTGTGGGATGGCTGCCCACTCTTCCTGGAGTGCCTGCCACAGATCACGACGATTGGCTGGAGAAATGCTTCAGCGACAAAAACTTCTTTGCAGCTCATCCCATAGGTACTCGATCGGATTCATGTCTGGAGACACGGAAGGCTGAGAATGTTGTTGGCAGTCGGGAACTGTGTGGTGAACCGTGCAGAATGGGGTCTGGCGTTGTCCTATTGAAACACAGACCTTTGCGCAGCCTTCTTCTTCTTCTTCTTCTTCGTTCACTTCTACCACCAAAAACCGCACTGTAAACCTACTGAATTCACGCCTGTGGTCCTCGTTAGGTCCCGTGGTCCCCTGTGTGGTCCAAAATAGACCACACGAGATCCACGAGAGGACCACAAGGGGTTCAGAGTATCACAGTGCTTTAGCCTGTATTCTTGGTGGGTCTCGGAAGCGGGATTGCGTGACACCGTGGTTTTCATTGCACCAGTTTAGTCTAGGGTTGGACTTTCTCACCGGAAGACCTCGACGTGTTTAGGATATCAGTGCATCCCCGCTGGGTGAGAGGGGGTAGCCCACCCAGGCCAGAGTTGGACTTTCTCACCGGAAAACCTCAACGTGTTTTGAGATACCCGTGTATCACCGCCGGGTGAGAGGTGGTTGCCCATCCAGTCCAGGGTTGGACTTTCTCACCGGAAAACCTCAGCGTGATTAGGATACGCAAACATCCCCGCCGGGTGAGAGGTGGTTGCCTTATCTAGACTTCCCTGGTCCAGTGTCTCCGACTTCAGCATTTTGCGGTCGTGGCCGCTACCCTTCCTAGTTGTGACCAGGATGGAGCTTTTGTCCAGGAGGACGAATCCTCGCCACTAGTGACTTCTACCCCTGGGTTGAGCCGGTTTAGGCATTATCCCAGTATGGGCGTGTTTGGGACGGGACCGACCTCTAGGGCAGAGGTACTGTGACATGCATAGCCTTCAAGATTCACCCCTGGTGTGAGCCGGTTTTGGCAAAATTCACCAGTATGGGTGTTTATCAGGCGTTACCGACCTCTAGAGCGGAGGTGGCATGACATGTCTAGCCATCAAGTTCCACCCCTGGTGTGTGCCGGTTTAGGCATATTTCACCAGTGTAGGTGTATTTCGGACGTGGGCGGCCTCTAGAGCAGAGGTGCCGTGGTATTGCTCTCGTAGCGATACTACTGGACATACCGGTTAAACTTCACTTTCCACCACCTTTTCCCATCGGCTCCGAACAGCAACCTTTATTTCTTTTCCGCATTTACTTCCTTAACCGGGAGGAGCTTCACTCCACGCGCGGCATTTGAGGAGTCTCGCCAGCAGTGTCTTAACCTCTATAACAAGCTGGTTCATGCATTTCACCCAATATGACTGCACTCAGGACGTGGCCGACCTCCAGACCAGAGGTGCCGTGATTTGACTGTTTGCTTCACTTTATCCTTTCTACCACCTTTTCCGCAGTGATGCTGCGCGGCAACCTCATTTGCAAATTTCTTCATTGGCCGGGAGGAGCACCGCTCCACGCACGGCAGCTGAAGATCTCGCCAACAGCGGCAGATGAGCTACCAAACGTGCCACTCATCTACCCTAAGTAACTGGTTTTCAGGCGCCAGATATTCGCCCTCGCCCCTTCTCCTGTCAGTTTAAACAGTTCTGCCACGGGAAGGCCAGGAGCTGGACTTGACTGCCAGAGGCTGTTTGTGGCGCGTTTGCAGTCCTTAGAACCATTTGCGCAGCCAAAAATGGAAGGACATTGGGTCGAAGAATTTCATTGACGTATCTTTGCTCATTCAAGCCTCCTTCAATCTGCTCCAATGGACTCCTTCCGTTGAAATTGATCATTCCCCATACCATTACACCTCCACCACCGTGCGGCGGAGCTTCATCAACGCAGTTTTGGGCAAAACGTTCATTTGGCCTACGCTAGACCCTTCTCCGCATATCATGGCGGTGCAACAAAAAGGAAGATTTGTCACTAAGCCAGACACTTCTCCACTGATTGTCAGCTGTCCAGGACCAATGCTAGTTGGCCCAAACAAGTCGATTCTGGCGATGGCGTCAAGACAGGACCTCGGTGAGGTCGTCATTGCACCAGTTTAGTCTAGGGTTGGACTTTCTCACCGGAAGACCTCGACGTGTTTAGGATATCAGTGCATCCCCGCTGGGTGAGAGGGGGTAGCCCACCCAGGCCAGAGTTGGACTTTCTCACCGGAAAACCTCAACGTGTTTTGAGATACCCGTGTATCACCGCCGGGTGAGAGGTGGTTGCCCATCCAGTCCAGGGTTGGACTTTCTCACCGGAAAACCTCAGCGTGATTAGGATACGCAAACATCCCCGCCGGGTGAGAGGTGGTTGCCTTATCTAGACTTCCCTGGTCCAGTGTCTCCGACTTCAGCATTTTGCGGTCGTGGCCGCTACCCTTCCTAGTTGTGACCAGGATGGAGCTTTTGTCCAGGAGGACGAATCCTCGCCACTAGTGACTTCTACCCCTGGGTTGAGCCGGTTTAGGCATTATCCCAGTATGGGCGTGTTTGGGACGGGACCGACCTCTAGGGCAGAGGTACTGTGACATGCATAGCCTTCAAGATTCACCCCTGGTGTGAGCCGGTTTTGGCAAAATTCACCAGTATGGGTGTTTATCAGGCGTTACCGACCTCTAGAGCGGAGGTGGCATGACATGTCTAGCCATCAAGTTCCACCCCTGGTGTGTGCCGGTTTAGGCATATTTCACCAGTGTAGGTGTATTTCGGACGTGGGCGGCCTCTAGAGCAGAGGTGCCGTGGTATTGCTCTCGTAGCGATACTACTGGACATACCGGTTAAACTTCACTTTCCACCACCTTTTCCCATCGGCTCCGAACAGCAACCTTTATTTCTTTTCCGCATTTACTTCCTTAACCGGGAGGAGCTTCACTCCACGCGCGGCATTTGAGGAGTCTCGCCAGCAGTGTCTTAACCTCTATAACAAGCTGGTTCATGCATTTCACCCAATATGACTGCACTCAGGACGTGGCCGACCTCCAGACCAGAGGTGCCGTGATTTGACTGTTTGCTTCACTTTATCCTTTCTACCACCTTTTCCGCAGTGATGCTGCGCGGCAACCTCATTTGCAAATTTCTTCATTGGCCGGGAGGAGCACCGCTCCACGCACGGCAGCTGAAGATCTCGCCAACAGCGGCAGATGAGCTACCAAACGTGCCACTCATCTACCCTAAGTAACTGGTTTTCAGGCGCCAGATATTCGCCCTCGCCCCTTCTCCTGTCAGTTTAAACAGTTCTGCCACGGGAAGGCCAGGAGCTGGACTTGACTGCCAGAGGCTGTTTGTGGCGCGTTTGCAGTCCTTAGAACCATTTGCGCAGCCAAAAATGGAAGGACATTGGGTCGAAGAATTTCATTGACGTATCTTTGCTCATTCAAGCCTCCTTCAATCTGCTCCAATGGACTCCTTCCGTTGAAATTGATCATTCCCCATACCATTACACCTCCACCACCGTGCGGCGGAGCTTCATCAACGCAGTTTTGGGCAAAACGTTCATTTGGCCTACGCTAGACCCTTCTCCGCATATCATGGCGGTGCAACAAAAAGGAAGATTTGTCACTAAGCCAGACACTTCTCCACTGATTGTCAGCTGTCCAGGACCAATGCTAGTTGGCCCAAACAAGTCGATTCTGGCGATGGCGTCAAGACAGGACCTCGGTGAGGTCGTCATGCCACCAGTCTAGCTTCATGCAGTCTATTTCGGACAGTTTGATCAGACACATGACGTCCTGCAAGCAATGACTGGGCACTTCAGGAAGCTTTGTAAACCTGTTTCTGAGGTGGTGAACCAGAATAAAGCGATTATCAGCTGCTGTTGTGAGCCTGGGTTGTCCACTGCAGTGCCGATCTTTAGCTGAGCCAGCGGCTTGGAAACAGTGCCAGAGTCAGCTAATGGTACTCTGCTGCACGTTTAAATGCCTGCCAACCTGACTCTGACTTTCGCATGCTTGCAGGCGACCAATAGCAATGTTTCGTAAATTGTGGGATAGACGCACCATAATAGTCTGCTTGAAAATTAACTGAATTTGTTTGTGTAACTTCATCCTTTAATAGGGTTTCATTTGCGTGGGAAGTGAGTTGTGCTAACCACAAAAATCATGACTTTTCCATAAACACAACGTGAATTATGGTTAAAAAAAATGCGTGACTAGCAAGGTCAGCTATTGCGTTCTGACTATACACAAGAAAAGCAAAAAATTCACGCTAAATCATGGACCTGATATCTTGGTGACAATTTCTGGTTTGGTCTGAGATACCCGGGAAAAAAATGTTTGTAATAACATATAAAAATGAAGCTTTATAAGCTATGCGCTTCTTTTTTTTGGACAGTATATATATATATATATATATATATATATATATATATATATATATATATATATATATACACATGAGGAAGTATTTATTCATTATTTACTTATCATTATATGTATTTATGTATTTATTCATTCTCCTCTCTCTCCCTTGCTCCCTCCCTCCATTCATTCTTTCCTCACTCATTCACTCACTCACCCACTTCACTCACTCACTCATTAACTCACCCACCCCACCTCACTCACTCACCCATTAACTCAAGCACCCACTCGCTCACTCACCCACTCACTCACTCACTCACTCACACTCACCCACTCACTCACTCACCCATTCACTCACTCACACTCACCCACTCACTCACTCACTCATTCACTCACTCACTCACTCACACTCACCCACTCACTCACTCACTTACTCACACTCACCCACTCACTCACTCACACTCACCCACTCACCCACACATTCATGTTTTTTAATATGTCTTTTCAAAAAAAAAAAACTTCTAGAGGAAGTGAAACAGAGATACAGCAGCACACCCATAAGAAACTTCTCCATCAGCTGCAGGAGCTGACATGAGCTGTCACAAGACTGTCACACAAGCTGCATCATTTGTGGAAGAAACAGGTGTAAGAAGCAGGTGTAAGACAGAAGGCTGGAAAGATGATGAGATCAAACCCTGCAACACAAACATCCTGTGCTGCTACTCTAGCTGGTTATGGAAAACAAATGTTAGTACAGCTTGGCAGCCAGCAGCTTCCACAAAACACGCAACTGCCTACCTGTCTCAAAGCCTTCCTCAAAGATAAAACGATCTGTTATTGCTATTATTTCCATGAACTACATGTATATACATACTCTTCTCTGTGACTGAAATAATGTTAAAAAAAAAAGACCCAAAAAACTCACGTTTTTTGTTTCCCCTATCTTTCCTGTCTTAATGCTCTAAAACTTAACGCTCAGCTCACTCCATGTTTTCTGGTCCCCTGATAGACATATCTCACAACAAAAAAAAAAAGTGCTCTAACAGATATCAGAGAAAATCTCCACGATAGCTCTGTAACACAAATAGCTGAAAGTTGCTAAAAATAAGAGTTAGAAAATCTATCACTTACCAGCTCTGCTTTTCTTTTTTTTATGCAACATAAATAACTGCTCCACCACCATCCATAACAAGATGGCTACCAGTGACAGCAAATCAGAACTGATGAAGACCCTACCCCACCACTGTGTAAAGCTCAGAGAAAGAGGTCAATGAGTTCCTTCACTCTGCTTAACATGGAAGGCGGTAGTTTCTTGGTTCCAATCTTGGGTCATCAAATAAGCCGCTATATGCCACTCCTCATTATTATCATATCATCTGATTATAATCTAAACACTACCACAACATTAGGCTGTGAAGAACATACTATTCCACAGATATAAGAAAAAAAAACATTGCCTTTCATTTTAAATACCTGGTTCAAGCTTTCTATTTAGTCTCCTGCTGCTAAGATATTCTATTTCTGAACATATAACAGTAAGGAGTCCAACCCATGGACAAGTTATTTATCCAGAATCTACACAACCAGTACCAAACCTGGACACAAGTTCATGACAAGAACACAAAAAAAAAAAAAAATCAGCACCAGTGAAATAATGCACTTAAAAAAAAAAAAGAAAAAAATAATCAGAATTTGAATGCCATTAAGGATGTGAAGTGTCACTGATCTCACAGCAACAGATACCACATCACATCCCATCACACCACACCACATCACATCACACCACATCACATAACATAATGCCACATCACATCACACCACATCACATAACATAATGCCACATCACATAACACCACATTACATCACACCACATCACATCACATAACACCACATCACATCACATCAGATAACACCACATCACATCACACCATATCACATACACCACATCACATCACATTACATAACACCACATCACATCACACCACATTACATAACACCACATCACATCAAATCACATCACACCACACCACACCACATCACACCACATCACATAACATAATGCCACATCACATCACACCACATCACATAACATAATGCCACATCACATAACACCACATTACATCACACCACATCACATCACATAACACCACATCACATCACATCAGATAACACCACATCACATCACATCACATAACATCACATCACACCACATCACATCACATTACATAACACCACATCACATCACACCACATTACATAACACCACATCACATCAAATCACATCACACCACACCACACCACATCACATCACATCACACCACATAACACCACATCACATAACATCACATCACACCACATCACATAACATCACATCACATCACACCACATCACATCACATAACACCACATCATATAACACCACATCTCATCACATAACACCACATCACAGTGAGTGCACTAACAGTTACACTGCACCTGAACCATTTAGAAACAAATAGTTAATTAACCAAATAAAAAATAAATAAATAACAAAATGAAGAGATTACACAAACCAAATACACTAGGAAAGAACTAGTAAATGAAGAAAAAATAGATTAATCTTTGACTGTCATGTGTCAAACATTAATTAGATAAACCAAATTTAGCACTATAATATTGTATCAAAGTGTTGTCAGCCAAGTGAGTGATGGGAGAAGTGATACTGGCAAGTCTTCTTCTTCTTCGTTCGCTATATACAGGCAAGTGAGTGATGGGAGAAGTGATACAGGCAAGTGAGAGGTGGGAGAAGTGATACAGGCAAGTTAGAGGTGGGAGAAGTGATACAGGCAAGTGAGAGGTGGGAGAAGTGATACAGTCAAGTGAGAAGTGGGAGAAGTGATACAGGCAAGTTAGAGGTGGGAGAAGTGATACAGGCAAGTGAGAGGTGGGAGAAGTGATACAGGCAAGTTAGAGGTGGGAGAAGTGATACAGGCAAGTGAGTGATGGGAGAAGTGATACAGGCAAGTGAGAGGTGGGAGAAGTGATACAGGCAAGTGAGAGGTGGGAGAAGTGATACAGGCAAGTGAGTGATGGGAGAAGTGATACAGGCAAGTGAGAGGTGGGAGAAGTGATACAGGCAAGTGAGAAGTGGGAGAAGTGATACAGGCAAGTGAGAGGTGGGAGAAGTGATACAAGCAAGTGAGAGGTGGGAGAAGCGATACAAGCAAGTGAGAGGTGGGAGAAGTGATACAGTCAAGTGAGAGGTGGGAGAAGCAATACAGACAAGTGAGAGGTGGGAGAAGTGATACAGGCAAGTGAGAGGTGGGAGAAGTGATACAGGCAAGTGAGATGTGGGAGAAGTGATACAGGCAAGTGAGAGGTGGGAGAAGTGATACAGGCAAGTGAAAGGTGGGACAAGCAATACAGGCAAGTGAGAGATGGGAGAAGTGATATAGGCATGTATCACATTTTGAAAAATTAATTAATTATTAATTTGGACAGATCATTTATTTGGGTTAATTAACAGTTCATGCATTAAATTATCTTTCATAAACTGTATTTACTGTACAGCAAGTATACAACACAAGAGGTTTGAAAAATAACACTTAAATCAAGGTTGTTTTTTTTTTTTTAAACTGCAGCTTCAGTGTTTGTTAGTATGGGAACAAAATGATCAGGACTTAGGATGCGATCTCTGAACAATTTTGATATCAGAAAAATTGTTCCCAGACTCAGCTGTTCACCTCATAGCTATACATACATAAAGTAAAAACATTAAACTACTGCCATCCTCTCAAGTCAAACTGGTACCTAATATGGCTGATGATGATGATGATTTTGACCATCTGATGAAAGGAGTATAGGAATACATATTGAGTACTCCGTGGGTTGGGGGGGGGGGGTGGCTTAAGAACCCCTGATATAAAAGGCAGCCTGGTTGGCTGAGTGGTTAGGTGCTTGCTGTACTAATCTAGTGGTACCGGGTTTGACTCCCAGAAGTGGGGTTTTCTCCCTGGTACACACCAAAAAGGCCCTGGGGTCCACCCAGCTTCTAAACATGGGTACCTGAGAAATCTAGGAAGGTAAATGCAGTCAGGTGTGATACTGGCCACATCACACTTTCATGTGCTGATATTCTTGAAAATACAGGCCTAACACTTTTTTTTTTAATCCTGGTATAAATTTTTTTTTTTAAAAGCAAATGAAGCTATAAATAAACTGGATTCCACATGATATCTTAACTTTTAACAGGATAGGAAAAGGTTAAAACTGTATAAATATTTCCGCACTTATCACTGTAGTGAAGTTGAGGGAGATAACTAACAGTAAAACAGACAGGACATGAGCTTTGCCTGGCAACACGACAACAACTGAAAGGTCAATGCCACGACTTTTATCACAGAAAATAAGAGAAATGATGACTGCAGTGAAAACTGGTTCTGATAATAAAGGCAGACAGAGATGTATGGTTCAGTTTTACAAAAAGATAGAGTGGGCAGAAACAGTAGTGGAAGAAAGTAAGATAAGCACAAATGAATGAAGAACATACAACAATACGATATTTTAGCAAATGCCTTTTTCAAGGACCACACACACATAAACAACACAAAAGATAAAAACATGAAAAACTGATCAATCAGCTCTTTGATATCCTTGTAAGAAAGCTAGGCATTTTGCCTAAATTTTCTGACCACTTTTCCTAAGCTGAAACACAAGACACTTAATCATGGATGGTGCAGGTGGGTGATTTTTTTGGGCAGGGAAGATGTGTTTTTTTTAATTAAAAATTTTAACCCAAAATTTTCATCAGAAGTTAGGTTTATAGCTTTACTTACAAATATGCCAGTCAGGGCTATCTGTTGGTTAGGTTTATAGCTTTACTTACAAATATGCCAGTCAGGGCTATCTGTTGGTTAGGTTTATAGCTTTACTTACAAATATGCCAGTCAGGGCTATCTGTTGGTTAGGTTTATAGCTTTACTTACAAATATGCCAGTCAGGGCTATCTGTTGGTTAGGTTTATAGCTTTACTTACAAATATGCCAGTCAGGGCTATCTGTTGGTTAGGTTTATAGCTTTACTTACAAATATGCCAGTCAGGGCTATTTGTTGGTTAGGTTTATAGCTTTACTTACAAATATGCCAGTCAGGGCTATCTGTTGGTTAGGTTTATAGCTTTACTTACAAATATGCCAGTCAGGGCTATCTGTTGGTTAGGTTTATAGCTTTACTTACAAATATGCCAGTCAAGGCTATCTGTTGTACTTCTCTACAGAATTTTCTTCAGAGTAGCATTTCCATGAAGACAGAACAAGTGGTGAATCAAAGACTGAAATACGGGAAAATATGGAACATGTGTCTTAAAATAGGGGACATTTAGGCATTCCAATCAAAGTAATACAATTCTGAGGACAAATCTTTACAATACAAGACTGTCTCATATTCTCATATAATATGGGACAGCTGGTAACTTTATCATAAGGAAAAACCCAATATGTAATGAGAAGACAGAACATGACAATCACTGAAAAAAAATTATGAGAAAAGAAAGTAATGAAACAGAAACAGAAAGAACAATATCTGGACAGGCTTGGTCAAATGACACAGGAAAATAAAGATATTGATCTTATTAGAAATACCAAGGGCAGCATAAAATGGAGAAATCTGATAGCTAGGGGCAGATGATGATAATGAAATGGGAGACAGTGGGGGAGGCCAGAATCTTGTTTACCTCCTTTTCTTTTCTTCTGTCTCTCTGGAACTGCGAGCTGGTATTCTCTGCCGCCAATGCAGCGAAGATGCTGATATATAGCACCGCGAGGGATTACAGGCGGGTTATGGTCGCCATTTTTTTTACCGTCTCTGAGTGAGCTAAAAAGCGGGGGGGGGGGGGAGACGTGTAATACTTCTTTAGCAGACTCCACCACTACGGGGGCTATGTCAATCCTTGGCCTGGGTAGGTTTTCCTGAGGGTATCAAAGGAGAGGTGGGGCAGTCTTAGTCTGCTACAGTTTGCAAATTCTGATGCTATCATGTTAGCTACGGGTTACTGACAGCCAAATCAGACGGCGTCGTATCCTTATCTTGTAGATGTACGCACAAAGTTGTCACTGGGGCCAAGCGAAGATATGATTTCATGCTGATAATTAAACGCACTGCACATAGTATCAGACTGTAAGATAAAGCCACCTATGATTTAATAATGTTTTCTGTACTTGCACAAAATATGAAATTTATAAACTCACCAACTTTCATTGGTATACACCCACCGGCACTGGTCTGGTCTCATTCAACTTCCCATGTTGCTATTTGTTTCGTTGCTCTGGAGTCTTATCCCTCGTCTGTTTATACATAGCTTTACATGTGTTTGTTATTATCCAAAAAATAATTGCTATAAATTTTCATTCTCTTCGTGGTTTCACAAATTTCACAAGCTAATTCAGAATGTTCTTGACATATTATAAATGTTAACTTTTCGGTGCGAAACTGGCTCAATTTTGCCAGGGAAATGTTCACAAATCCTAATTTTTATGTTACTACTGCTCAGATTTTATTGAAAAGTCCAAACAGATTCTAAATTCAGATCAGATCTGTGCCATACCGATAGGCGTAAACAGTCATCTCTCTCATTCTTCTGCGTCTCGAATCAGTTCAGTTATTGTTTTCACACCAAACCATACAGTCATCTAGGTATATCTGTCTTCTTCGCCCTCTCTGTCTTTTGCCATTTACCTTTCCAGTCATGACCAATTTTTTTCGAGACCTGCTGATGTGTCCGAAAAATTTTTTCTTATGTGTGGCACCAGTTTGGGATATTATTTAGTCTGCTGTAATACTTCTTCATTTGTCTTTCTGACTGTCCATGGTGTGCAAAGCATCCTTCTTAGGAACCACATTTCAGTAGCCTTTATTCTTTGTTCTAACAGTTTAGTCATGGTCCATGTTAATGAATGTTGACATCAGAAAGGAAGTTAGAATTGCAAAAGCAGCATCGATCTTCAATAATCTTGAGAACATATGGCATTCAAAAGTTATAAGGACAAAAAGCAAGCTAAAATTATTTAATTCAAATGTAATACCAACCCTCATTTATGTATGCGAAAGCTGGAAAACAACTAAAGAAGCAGACAATAAATTACATTCTTTTGAAAGCAAATGCCTAAGGCATCAAGTGGAACGAATTCAAGAACAATGCAGAGATAAGACAGATGATTGAACAACAACCAGTATCATGGGTGATCAGGAAAATGAGATTGACATATGTTGGTCACGTGGTGAGAAGAAACGATCAGAGAATCTCAAAACAAGCTATCAAGTGGAACACAACAGGCCAAAGAAAAAGAGGCAGACCACGTGAAACTCTAAAGAGGACATTGTTAAGAGAGGCCAAATTAATAAACATAACATCCCTTGATGACGTTGAAAAGCTCGCAGAAAACAGGAAAAATTGGCGAACCACCTTGCTAGCCCTATGTGACGTTCAGCGGCACGGGATGTTTCACAAACATAAAGTAGTATAAGTTCTATATAGCACCTTAGAACTCTCTTCCTTATTTCCAATGACAGTTTTTGATTTGTTGATATGCTCTTCATTTTTCAAAAAACTGTTTTTGCCATTGCTATCCTGGTTCTGACTTCTTCAGTGCACCTGCCGTCAGATGTCATGACTGTACCTAAATATTTTTACCTATTGATCTGTCCTAATATCTTCCCCTGCACTATGATTTTGCATTCTGGTATTTTTTTTTTTTTTAGTATCACCATTACTTCTGGTTTATTGGTGTTTAACTCTAATCCTTTTTTTTTTGCACTTTTTTCTGTGGCTTTGTCTAGGAGTTTTTGTAAGGCTTTCCTACCCTCTGCTATCACCACTGTGTCATCAACATATATGATGTTGTCTGCTTTCTTTCCTCCACCTATTTTCTTGATTTCTCTCATTAGTGTATGAGAAGAAGAGGTCTGGAAACAGACCACATCCTTATCTCACACCTCTTTTTTTTATTTGTTGGAACTCATTGATGACAATGTCCACGCTTACTGCTGCCGTTTGTTGCCAGTAGATGTTCTTTACTATATGTACGTCTCTTTCGTGTTATTAAAAACATCTGTAAAAAATCTTGGCCGGGTTATTGTTGCATACATCTAAGTTTTCGCGAGGGGCTTAAGTTTTCTACACTGTTTACATCAAACTCCTTCTTTTCTAAAAGGATCATAGTTTCTGTGTTGTATCTTGGTGAGGAGATCATCAACTGAGCTGATTGGCCTGCATGAAGGATCGTGTACTCTGGAGAAGCATAATAGCCAACGCCAGTCGGCACGGCACCTGATGATGATGATGATCTTGAATATGGGAATTCCCATCACTGCACTGGGGGCACACCCATAGATGCTCTGCTCTTTGCTTTCAGTAACCACCGAAGAGTATGAACACTAATTTTGCCTGTCAGCTGTTGGTTCTGGCAACCTCGAATTCTACAAAGTCGGCAACCTAACTCTTTCTTCCTCACTTCTCACACCTCTATCCTTCATCCTCTGTAGATACATATTATCAACATGTATATCCATCTCCTCCTCACGCACCAATTCCTCTTTCACCGACTTCTGTATATCCGTCCTGCCAATAGGAATCAAACCTATTGCAGTGGTGTTACGGGCAACGTGATCGGCTACCTCATTGTCTTAGCTCCCGCATGCCCTAGGGAATATATCCATTACAGCCTGGCGACACTGGGTTTTCCCCAAGAGCTGTTGACATTCAGCTGTTATTTCGCACATTGCTAATTCCTGTTTAAAAAATGATTTAGAATGCCTTCATCTTCCATTGTATGAACATAACTAGTTAGCGAAGACAGAGCTAAGTAATGTGTATATACTCAAAATATTCGAATTTCACGTTGTGCCTCTCTTTTAAATGTTGAGAATACATTTAGTATTTCAAGTTTTGGCATGGACAGGCCAACGCGTGCCACCGCGGGGACAAATAGTAAACTCCAGCTTTAGAGAGTGGATGTCTGATTAGACATGCGTTCTCAATAATAACATTTGTTCGAAAAACGTGTAGAGAACTCCAAGATTTCCTGCTTTATTACTGACATATTCACTTAGTTTGTGTGTGGCTGTTATGGACAGTTTATAAATTAACGAACACGGTGCAGTGTTTTTTTTTTTTTTTTGCTTTCGACAACTTTTTGAGTCCTAAATAGATCAAAATGTCGGTTCTGATTGGCTTGATAGATCAAAGAATACATGAATCAGAGACAGTTACCTGGGATACAAATAAATTTGGAGGATTACCGGTAAGATATGATCAGAGTTTCCTTTAAAACGTAGTAGAACTTCTTATTTGATCATTTTCGGACGTCGACTTGTATCCTGAAATAGTTGTTAGTCACCTGGAGTTTGTGTACATCCACATACAGGTTTTATTGGACAGGTGTAAACTTCAGTTATAAATGTTTTCTCTGTTCTTCCTGTGTTGAGTTCACTCAGTCAGTCAGTCATTTGCATGTCATTTGCGAACTTTGCCTTCCTAACAGCTCTCATGTAGGCCACTCGGTTGTAAGCAAGATGCCCTGCTGCTGATGCATCAATTTGCAGATTATCAACGATGTCTTGCAGCCATCTTCGTCTTAGTCTTCCTCTCTTTCTTTTTCCCATTATGTACCCTTCCAAGACGGTCTTCTCTAGATTATCACGACGTTTAATGTGTCCAAAATATTTAACCTTTCCCTGTTTAATTCTCTTTACTAGCCAGCCTTCTTCAATATTAAGTTCTTGTAGTATGGATATATTTTTTTTCTTTTTTTTTTGTGTCCATGATTTTTTAAGAACTCTTCTGTAGCATTTACATTCAAAGGCATTTATGTGTTTCTCAGCTGTTTTGTTAAGTGTCCAGGTCTCACAGGCATATGTTGCGATGGGAAAGATGCATGCCCTTAAAAATCTTATTTTTGTAGTTCTGTCCATTCCTCTCCACTGATTCTTTAGTTTTACTTTTCGAAGAGCAGTAGATGTCCTCCTTTTAATTTCCCTCATTGTTGAGTTCACTGCTTTTCCATAATCTTATTCAATCTTGACCTTGTTGAATACTTGACACTTCTGTCTGAAGTGTAGAACAATACTTTTACAATGCAAAGAGATGAACTTTTCAGATAGAAATACAAAGTGTAAGAAAGATAAAAATGAGAAATAAATGGAGGTTCGGCAGTCATTGTTGTGGCCAGCACTCCTTTACTGGCCTTGTTAGACCAGATCCAATACCCCAACTACAAAGACATCAGCAAACCATCCTCTTTCACCTAAGGACAGGCCACTGCAGACTACTGAGCCACCTGCAATGACTCAAAATGTCTCACACAGATGAGTGTCCATGTGGCAGTGGAGTCCAGACTCCAGAACATATCCTACAAGAATGCCCAAACCATGCAGACCTGAGGCATGAGACATGGCCAGAGGATACAAGCTTTGGGGCTCATATCAGGATCTGGAGAGGACTGCGGACTTTGCTATGTCGACAGGGATCAGGATCTGAAGTGACCAACAACCTCAAACACAGAAGAAGAAGAAGTTAGACCTGACATCCTGTTAGCATAGTCCACTTTGCTCTGGTATGTGTGGGATGGACAACAATACGGGCACAAGCTGTAATGATTTGTTATCAGTGTTATAAATAATTTTTTAAAATAAAAACAGTTATGAGAGTCTTGTCTTGTGCTATCTCCCTGCAACTGTGAGCTGGTGTCTTTGCAGCTGATGCTGTGAAGGTATTGAGGTACAGTATCACATCAGC
Organism: Achatina immaculata; assembly: GCA_009760885.1. NCBI lineage: Eukaryota > Metazoa > Mollusca > Gastropoda > Stylommatophora > Achatinidae > Lissachatina > Lissachatina immaculata. The sequence goes on along the minus strand of CM019701.1, from coordinate 15,605,742 downwards.
GTGGGAGCAGGTTATGGCAGCTATTTTTTCAGTCCTGGAGTACAGCTAAAAAGCAGGGGGTGTGCAATGCTTCTTTAACAGACTCCACCACCATGTAATTTACCTGTAATTACAAGTAATTCTCTTGTGATTTTTCTTTCTCCCACATCTCACTAAAGTGCTTTGTCTATGATTTTTCAAGGTCCAATCCTACAAAATATGAAAATATAGCCACTAACACCATATCCCTATGTGCCTCTAAAGGCATGACAGGATTACCTTTACCTTTTTTTTAATCCTACAAAAAAACTGTGTTCTCTTACTTTACCGTACGAAATGCTCATTCTTTTCTATTTATAAAACAATTGTTCTAGAAGTAAATAAGGCCATCAGAGCTGTCACATGAGATAAGGCCATCAGAGCTGTCACATGAGATAAGGCCATCAGAGCTGTCACATGAGATGCTTTTGTTCAGATTTCTTTACCCCTAGCATCATTTTCTAAGAGTTTCCAGTTCATATTTTATGAAATCCTGCAGTAACAGGCAGGAAACTCTGTTGAGGAGAGCAAAGCAATGGCACAACTCCTCCAGTCTGAGAAACAACCCAGTGATGGCACTAGGGTTTTCTGAACCAGTACAACTGTACTGTGCATGAAGTACTTTCCAAAATCCTGATTTTCTCAGTATAGTATTCAATACTTTATACCTTTTTTTTTTTTTTTTAATAAATGTTAAATTTATGGTTTATAACCATTTTCTAAGGCTGTTTGTTTATAACCGTTTCTTGAGGCTGGTGGTTTATAACCATTTCTTGAGGCTGTTGATTTATAACCATTTCTCGAGACTGAAGCTCATATTTGTCACACAAACATCCACAGCTCGCCAGAATTCTAGCTCTTTGTTCAGAAGATCCAACTTTTCCTCCTTGTATTCTACTGTGCACTGTACCCAAGCCTATATTGTACTTATCCACACATCCATAGGAAGGATAATATGAAAATTATTTTAGATAAAACAATATTTTTTTAAAATTAAAAATAAAATTCTGTGGCACTGCGTGGTATAAAATAAAATGTAAAAATTATTTGTTATTTTTTTCTCTGATTTTCTAGATATGGATTAACTCGGAATCATCACAAGCTGCCCCAGTATGTAAAAACTGTGGCCAGATCCTGTCTTTAGTGTCCCAACTGTACTGCCCTCTTGGAGGGTCCAGTTATCATCGATGTATTTACTTGTTTGTGTGTCCAGGAGACTGTAGCAAACAGGAGCATGGGTGTGTACTTTATGCTGGTGATATGAGCTTTTGTTTTTGTCATTGTGATGATAGATCCTCATTCCACACAAACAGCCTCAGAAATATTTTGAATATTCACTGGCCGCAGACAATAAATAATAGAGACCCACTTGCCTCAGTGTGAACTAGAAGACATGCGGTGTTATAATAGGAAAATAACTGCTGGAAGTAGTCATGTGCTCTGAAGGGGCCCCAGCAACATTGCTGAAGCAGCCGTGCAGTGGATACCTGATCGAAGGAGAAGGGGGATAACTAAAGATTACCTGGTGAAGGATTGTGGGAGCAGAACTGAGTAGCACACAGCGCAGTCGGGGCACCATACAAAGGCTGGCCATGGATGTGAAAAGTGGAGAGAATATGTTTGTGCCCTGCAGGATGCCATTAGGGATGCTGAGTGTTGATTGCTTAGGAGATCGTTGACCACGGACGTGGATGAATGGACGGACAGATTTTAGCAGCAGGTGGTGAACTGAAGAACTTGTACATCATTCATACTTAGTAAATTTTGTGATACAGACTGTTTTGAAGAAAGAGAGAGAGAGGAGTTTTTTCCCCTTGTCTTGTCTGCGAGCTGTTGTTCTTTGCAGCCGATGCTGTAGAAGTGTCGAGGTACAGCATCATATTGACATGGGAGCGGGTTATGGCAGCTACTTTTTCAGTCCCAGAGTACATCTAAAAAGCAGGGGGTGTGCAATGCTTCTTAAGCAGACTCCACCACCATGGGGACTATGGTGATCCCGGCCCCCATTAGCCAGACCATGTCTGTTACTGGGAGTACCAACGAGAGGTGGGACAGGGTCTTGGTCAGCTATGGTTCACTAACCCTGATGCTTAGCATATCAGCTATGGGTCGCTGATTGCCTCATCGGACAAGCGTCTTACCCCCTTTCTCTCCCTTGATAGTTCATGTATTTGTGGACATTCAGATACAAAATATTTGGAAGTTTGCTCATCGGGACAGTTCTTGCAATTTCGATCATATTTTTTCATTCTGCCCAGGTGCTTGTCACACAAACAAGTGAAGGAGAAATTGGAACAAAACAGAAATGTGGTTTTTGAAGAAAGAAGCAGCATATAGCCAGGATTGGCAGAGAAACAAATAAAGTTATCAGATAAGCTGTAGAACAACAAAAAACTGATTTCAATCATAAGGAAATGACAAGCAGAATTCTGTGGACAGGTCATGAGAAGACAGTAGTGACAGAATCAGGTCACAGATGGGGGCTCGAGACAAGAAAGCAAGAATACTCAGACTAAGAGAACAATATCTTCAGAGTCTGAGTATGTGGTACAGGAAAGGAGATGCACCAGAACTGGACAGAAATAACATGGGCTGTTCAAGAAAGGAGGTGCACCAGAACTGGACAGAAATAACATGGGCTGTTCAAGAAAGGAGATGCACCAGAACTGGTCAGAAATAACATAGGCTGTTCAAGAAAGGAGATGCACCAGAACTGGACAGAAATAACATGGGCTGTTCAAGAAAGGAGATGCACCAGAACTAGAGAGAAATAACATGGGCTGTTCAAGAAAGGAGATGCACCAGAACTGGACAGAAATAACATGGGCTGTACAAGAAAGGAGACATGATCACTAGTGAAATGAGAAAGTGTTTCACATGCATTTTTGGCTGTAGAAATTACACTTCATGGCTGACATAAATTTTATCAATCTTTGTCATCAGTGTTTGAGTGTTAAGCACAAGCCTTTGACAATATAACTTTTATACTAAGATATAACTTTTATACTAAGATTTAACTTTTCAAAGACTTTCATGTAAGCTGTTTTATTCCTTCTTTTCAGCCTCTGTTCCTGCTACCCATGTGCATCATCTCATTTTTCTTTCCTCCTCCGTGTGTGTGTGTATCAGTGAAAGAGGCTAAATGGATGGATGATTTGAGACTGTACATCTTTGATTTGACATGTGATTGTGACTGTTGACTGCTGATTGGCGTGCCATTTGTTTTTCTCCACACCTGCAACAGTTGGAGGGTGTTTCGATCCATGAAGCGTGACATGAGTCACAATGTGGAGCCATCACAGCAGCTTTCTGGGCATTCAGATGAGTTCTGGCTTGATGAGCAAGATGAGTGGGGCGAAGGGTCTTCTGAAGCAGAGCAGGCAGCAGATCCAGTCCCAGAGCTAAGAGAAGCCAGCTGCGATGCTGCAGCGTTTTCGGAAAATGCTCACATGTCGCAAGATTCTGCAGATGATGATGTTTCCCAGAGTGTGAAGTCTGTGTCTCAGGTATACACACATTATGCCCATCCCGGGTAGCGTTGATGATTGTAGTGCTCCATCTTGCATGGTCCTGGGTATTTCCAGTCATTACCAAGTTCTGTAACTTGTCTTCTTCTCATGACATGTCAGAGAAATTTTGACTGTCTTTTGATATAACAGTGGTTCTCTAAGTAACCATGGACCCCAGGTTAAGAACCTCTGATATAATGTAATGATCTCTGTGTTTTTTTGTTTTTTTTTTTGGACAAAATAAGTTCTCAGAATTTAGTGCCATGGCAAAGAACTTAGATGTCTTTTTGTTCAGATTTGCAGATTTGGACTTCTGACTTTGACTTTTATATATATATATATATATATACACACACACATACACTCACACACATGCATGCACACGTACACAGACACACCAGGGTTTACAAGTTTTCACTTTCTTTCCCTTGTGCCAGGTAGTGAAATGTACATGTCTTTTTTTTTTCATCTGCTCTGTATCTCTGTACAGAATGTTGATGATTTAGGAGTTTGGTGGTATCAGGTTCTGTTCAGTTTTGGAAATGTAAGCTATTTTGAAATTAGGACTTATTGGAAGCTGTTTTGTTTTGTTTTTGTTTTTTTTGGGGGGGGGGGTGTGTTCATAGTTCATTGAATAATGGACATTTTAGCAAGACATTTTTCAATTGTTTCCACTTCATTATCACACTTTCTGTAATTTGGGTTATGCTTCTTACTGTATTGGTGGGGGTTTTTTTTTGTTGTTGTTAAAATGTTGTCATATTGTTGAGGACAAAGACATACACTACTCAGACTGAATGAGATGGCCAGTCAGGGTTGGTAAACAATGACTGACCAGGACTCTGTCCCACCTCCCAGTGCTGACCCTAGAAACGGACAGCGGTCTGGTCAAGTGAATAGGGATCACAGTGGGAAGACAAACCTGGTACTAAAAAATGCTTTGAGCTGAAGTCAAATGTGTTGAGCCAAAAGGTGCGTAACTATGAAGTGATGCAGTCAGTGCTCTTTTGAGGGCGAACAATGGAGAAGTCATCTTATTATGAGGGGCGTTCAAAAAGTAATGCACCACATAATTTTTTTTCAGCTAATAATGAAGCTAGAACAATGAAATTTTGCACATTTTAAATATGGCATGTGCCGATTGTGTGAACCAAATTGCACTGCAACCAGCCAAAGAATATGGCTGCCCTAACCGTTGAAATGGCTCATGTTGGCACTTTGCAGTATAAGCAGCGAATTGTGATAGAATTTCTCGTTGCAGAGACGGAAACTGTTGTGAACATTCACAAGCGTCTATGTGATGTGTATAGAAGTTTTGCAGTGGACAGGAGTACAGTCAGTCACTGGGTTCAAAGAATCAAATAATCAATAAGTGGAGAAAAGGAGTTCCATGACTGGCCACACTGTGGATGTCCTACCACAGCCACCAAGCAGAAATGTTGAAATGTGCTGAGGGCATTATTCTTACTGATAGGCGTATCGTTACTCAACAGTTGGCCTTAAAGCTGTTAGTCAGCAATGGTAGTGCAAATGTAGTTATAAAAGCTCTCGGATTTTCTAAGGTTTGCACAAGATGGGGTCCTCGAAGTCTCACAAATGAACATCGATTGCAAAGGAAAGCAATTTCTTCTGAATTGTTGGAGCATTTCAGTGCTGAGGGAGAGGACTTTTTTGGCTAAGATCGTAAGAGGTGACAAAACCTGGGCACATCATTTTGAACCTGAAACAAAAAGACAGTCAATGAGTGGCGTTATCCGCAGTCACCATGAATAAAGAAATTCAAGAAAACTTCTTCAGTTGGAAAGGTCATGAGCATTGTCTTTTGGAACATTGAAAGTGTGATTCTTGTGGATGTTATGCCAAGAGAAGAGACTATCAATTCACAAGCTTACATTAAGACATTGAAAAAACTTTGTCAGTGTTTTTGCAGAGTTCGGCCACACAAGAATCCAGCAGACCTACTTCTTCTTCACGACAGTGCACACTCTCACACAAGTCTGGCAACATGGGAAGCAATCACCAAATTGAGTTGGACTGTACTACCCCATCCACCCCGTAGTCCCAGTTTGGCACTCTCAGATTTCTATCTGTTTGGTCCACTTAAAGATGTACTCCGAGGGGTAAGATTTGAAGATGACAAAGGAGTGATTCATGCAATGAAGAAATAGCTACGTAATCAAGAGAAAATCTGATACAGGCTAGGAATACATGCACTTGTTTCGCGCTGGCGTAAAGCCGTACAAGTTGATGGGGATTATGTTGAATAATACCGATGTTTACATGACATATCTATGTATATTGTATTATAAATTTCATGCTTTTTGAATAAACAGCTCTTGAGAAAAACGATGTGGTGCATTACTTTCTGAACGCCCCTCGTATGTTATTCTTAACTTGTTATATGAACAGGACACATTACCCTCCATAGGCACTTACACAGAGTGACCGCTGACCACACACCATACTGCATGCACTGCAACAGACAAGAAGAAACTGTTAAGCACCATCTGCTGGACTGCAGTGCATTGAAGGACCTTTGGAAAAACCTAATACCACCAAACTCCTCAATCATCGACATTCTATATGGAAATGTAGAACAGCTGAAGAGGACCTGTATGTTTCATTATCTGGCACAAAAGAAAACGAGTGAAAACTCGTAAACCCGGGGATCGATAAAGTCAAAGTCAGAAGTAACTTGTTATATCCTGATTTTGCTATTTTGTAACAAAACACACTATTTTTGTTAAGACTTCATCATGTGCATTGCAGGACTTTGTTTTTTGTTACAAAATTTGACTGTTTTGTTACAAGACTTGACCGTTCTATTACAGGATGTGACTGTTCTGTTATAAAACTCATTGATTCTGTTACAAGATGCAACTGTTCTGTTGTAAGACATTGTTTATGTTACAAGACCATCACCTTTAGCATATAAAGTTGAACTCATTTTAAAAGTTGTTCCTGTTTTGGTTTATACTTGATTTGGCTGTGCAGTATCCATATTGTAGCTACAAATATAACAAGATATTTCATTCACAGTTGATGTTATCCGATCATGGTACAGAGTTTCATGATAGCCTGGCAGAAGATGGAGGTAAGTTTATTTTTTGCTCTGCAGACAGTTCACTGCTGACTGTGGTACCCATGCACTCAGTGGTCTTCATTGTACTGCTGGGAATCTGACAACTGTTCATTAGTCTGTTATTGAATCTGGTGTTAATTTGTGCTGAGAGTCTGATAACTGTTATTCGTCTGTGATAACTGTTCATTAGTCTGTGATAACTGTTCATTAGTTGTTATTGAATCTGGTGTTAATTTTGTTGTAGAGAAGTTTGCAGTGCTCATCCTGGATGGTCAGAAGACCCAAATGAAGTTTTTTGACAAGTCATAGAATATAATAAACTTATTAGATCTGTGGATCTAATCTGAGAATCTGATCTAATAGGTCTGTAAGTCTGATATAATAGGTCTGAGAATCAGATCTAATAGGTCTGTAAGTCTGATATAATAGGTCTGAGAATCAGATCTAATAGGTCTGTGAATCTGGTCTAATAGATCCATGAATCTGATCTGATAGGTCTGTGAGTCTAACCTAATTAAAATTCTTTGGGCATAAGAACCTTTTACGGAATATGACAAAGTCTTTTTGCCTTAAAAGTTCAAGACAAAGAGAAAATGAGTGAAGTAACAGAATAGCATGAAGAAATAAGACCTATAGAAATTACAGAGACCAATTGAAATAGGGAATCATGCTGTTAGCGTAACACATGATGATGATGGTTGTTTTACTATAACTTTTTTCTCATTATTCATACTAAAAGAATTCCAGTCTGTAGTGATGTGCATTCTAACCTGAAGAATTAACATTCTAACCTGGAAAATTAATATTCCAACCTGGAAAATTAACATTCTAACCTGGAAAATTATAATTTGTATCTGCTCCCTGCATGCTCCTGTGCCCGCATGTGAGAAAACAGGTTATGGCGTGAACAGCCTTCAAAAAAGGAGATATTTCTACCTACATGTTGAGGCAGACGGTGAATGGAGAGAGATTGTAATGTCACTTGTACTGATGTGGTACTAACCACGAACTACAGATTGTGCCTAGAGCCAGGATGGATGAGCAAAACATTCTTGAGAGCTGTGTCGCTGGTGCTAAGTGCCGTAGATAACTAATCTTCTCCATGTTGTGTGGTCCTTGGTGACTCAACTCTGATCCAGTTCTTTTTTTTTTCTTTTCCTGTTTTATTTGATCAGCGTCTGAGAGCATAATGTTTTATTTTCTTTCTTGTCCTTGAGTGTTCTGTAAAAGTGATACAGCACAGTGTTGTGTGCGGCTAGCATTCTAAAAATAGTCCAAGCACTTTTTGATGTGAGAGAAAGAAAAACTGACAAGAGAATTACCCATTAACATTTGACATTTGCGGGAGACCACTTGTTTGTGTTTCAAAGTGGGTACATGCGGAAGAGAGATTTTAAGCTAGAGAATTTCTGTATCATGTCATCATTTCCTTTCTGGGGACCATGATTTCATTTTCAGCCACGTAACAAGCACCTTTTTTTTTTAGGTATAAAATGGTGGCCTGGTTGGCTGTTTAGTTAGTTGCTCAGTCTACTGGTACCGGGTTCAAGTCCCAGCAGTGGGGTTTTTCCTAGTACACACCAAAATGGCCCCGGGGTCCACCCAGCCTCTAAAACTGGGTACCAGAGAAATCTGGGAAGGTAAATGTGGCCAGGTATGATATTGACCGCGTCAGACTTTCATGCGGCAGAGGTCATGGAAATATGGGCCTGACACCGTATCCCAGATATGCCTTACTGGCACAGAAATGCGGATTTTACCTTTGCCTTTATAAGATGGATGAGTGGATAGTGCTGTATTTCTCCCAGCTCATCCAACTGGAATCCGTGGTTTGAGTCATGGGTACTTCTCTTGTCATTTTTCTTTCTTTCACGTGTAAAGTTCTTTGTCTACTATTTTGTGAACGTTAATCATACAACACTGCTAAATCACTTTCAGTTTTTGAGCGTTTTTCAGTTTAGTTCTATGAACTGGCAAAAGAATTTGTCTTTTTTTTTTTTTTTTTGTCTGATTTTATTTGTGATACAACTTCTCTGTCTACATGGCATCTGAAAACCACTTTGTTGTATCCAGTGTGGGTACCCACTTTATTGTCCAGATCTCACAGCAAAGGATAATACTATATCAATATAACACTGTAATATTCCATTTCTCACTTTTGAGGATGTTTACTTACATGTAAGTATTTTCATTAAAAAAAAAAAACTGCTTTTGCCTTCCTTTTGTTGACCCAGTGTTGCCCTAGCATTTGCCCGCTTCTGCTTTGTTGTTCTCATGTAAGTTGGCATCAGTGCATTTTTTTCTTGCTTTTGTTTCTGCCTTGTTTGCCTGCTCTAATCCTCATTGAAATTGAAACTGATCATCATTGAAAGGCTTGTTTGATCCAGACAGTCGTGTGGCCACAAGGTCACTCACAGCTGCAGCAGGTCCTGTCACTCGTGAGGATTCTGGAGATGCTGAGATGCCAGTGGTCACGGAGGAGGTAGGACTGGCGGACGCAGAGAGATGGAGTGCGATAGCACAGATCCTGAACACAAAACTCGAGCAGGTAGTAGCACTTACTCTTTCAGCTGTCTTAGTCCTGCATTTTTATGTGACCAGCTTTCATGTGATATCCTATGTTAACTTCGTGCATAGATGGCACTGAGTACAGTTTATCTAGTGTTCTCACTTTATCAGTTTATGCTGTTACAAGATTCACTTAAAAAATTTTTTTTTTAGTATCATTTTCATATCTGTTTTAATTGGCGTAAAACAGTGTGTATCTATGTCCGCAAGTTTGCAAACAAACACACAGTCACTTGTTTGACAAGGGAATTATGGTACAGGATTATTCACATTTGACCTCTGTATCCAGAGACCAATCTGCCACCTGACGGACACAGCAAACGGAAGGATGGGCTCCTGCCCCACAGCGGACTGATGAAATGGCATGGAAGAAGAAGAGCATTGGAATTAATTGGAAGCACCCAAGGTTTGTGCAAGATGGAGAAACATGGTTGCCAATGCTGTCCAGCGTGGGCACATGACAACATAAAGCTGTGGGAAGTAACTTGAATGTAAAATATGATAGGACAGTTTTCTTATTAGTATGTCAACAGCTTACAAACACAGAAAAATAGAACAGGTGCTACAAGTAGAGAAATAAAATATGCCAGGAGTAATAAATAACCAAAAGAAAGAGAGGGCAGTCAAAGGCCGCCTGGTGGAGAACTGTAGAAGCAGAAATGAGTAACATGCATCAGAGCCAGGGCACAGTGCAAAGGTCGGCCGCAGATTGTGGAAAATGGAGAGAACTTGTTGCTGCCCTGCAAGATGCCACAAGATGTACTGGGCAGTGATTGCTTAGCCAATCACCGATCAAGGATATAGTTGGGTGACCGAGGACACAAAAAAGGAGTTGAACAGAAACAAGCTTAAAAGATGCTAATGTTAATCATTTTTGATTATGTTGTTCGTTGTTCTTCATTTGTTCATAAATCAGTGCATTTAGTTATTATTGAAGATCATGTCTATATTCAGGTTTGATGAACAAGTATACAACTCACACCACTGTTTGGTTCATTTCTTTCTAAAAGTTTTCAAAATTAGAACTTAGTACTGCTTTTTATTCTCAACATTACAAGGTGGTCCAAAAATAGGTTTATGCATTATTGTTGGAAAAAAAAAAACTGGCTAGAAAATTATGTGAGAAATGACAAGAGGCAGTTGAAATATTTGCATGATTAATTAACTCTTGTTTCATTCTGCATGTTCAGAAAGTATCAGCACCTGGCTAACAGAAATCTCTGTTTCATCCCATAGTAAAAACATTTAAAAATTAGTTTTAAAAACTAATTTTTAAGAAAGCGTAAGCTACCTTTGCATCTATCTGTAGAGTTACTACTGTCACCAGCAACTAACATAACCTATTTACAGAGCTCTGGTTCAGTCATTGAAAAACGAGCATCTTCTATAGTCTTTGAGCCGCATTACATCTGTGTTGTAGATGAACCACATGACCAGTCAGAGTCATTTGATCATGTGACAGATTTGATAAGAAACTACGAGAGATCAGAGGGCAAACAGCTGGAAGCACTCATACATGACAGGTAATTCTACTTTCTCTTTGTCTACATTAAGTTTTTTTGGTTGTGGAAGCATGTAGCCCGTAGAAGACTGCAGTTTTATCCAGGTTTTTTTTTTTTGTGGCAGCCTTGTAGCTTCTGCCTCAGTCCTAGCAGGATTTAAATATTCTGTAGTGTTGTACATATGTCAGTCATGTGATGAGAAGAAAGTCGGAGAATCCCAAAACCAGCCGTCAAGTGGAACACAACAGGCCAATGAAAAAGAGGTCGGTTGACCACGTGAAACTCTAAAGAGGACATTGTTAAGAGAGGCCAGTTTAGCGGGCATAACATCCCTTGATGAGGTTGAAAAGCTCAACGAAAACAGGAAAACTTGGTGAACTGCCATCCGAGCCTTATGTAACGTTTAACGGCACGGGAAGGATGTAAAATGGTGTATATTCTGGAGTTTTGCTTCCGTTATCATTGGGAACATTCATTCAAGTTTCTGTAGATTGGATTGATTTATTATTGCAATAATTCAAGAGATTGTTTTCTTTTTACATTATAAGAGATCAGAGGCCAACAGTTGGATTTGCTCTTTTGGGTTAGGTTGCCATAGAACAGTGCGCCTTTGTTGAAGGAAAAGCTACAAGCAACACCATATATAATAAGAACATTGATGGAGAGATCAGTAGAAGTAAAGATGAACCTGTACTTATGCTTCATAGACTCTCTCTCTCTCTGAACCTTAAGTGCCCAGGGCACATGGGGCTTCCGCAAGGGTTTTCCACAAATGCCTGTCCTTCGCCTTTTTTTCTGCTCTTGCCCAGGTGAGCCCTCTATTGTTCAACATCCTTTCTGTTGTTCTTCTCCATGTCTCTTTTGGTCTACCCTTTCTTCTTTTCCCCTGTGGTGTCCATCTTAGTGCTATTTTTGGTAGTGAGTTGTCAGTCATTCGGAACAGATGTCCCAACCATCGCCAGCGTCTTTCCTCAATAATTGTTGTCAGTGGCTTCATCTGCATTTCTGCCAATAAGATGTTATTTCTTATGATGTTTGGCCAAAATATTTTTCTAATTCTTCATAAACATTTAGTCTGGAAAGAATTCAACTTGTTTTCTATGGTTTTGGTGATTTTCCAGCATTCACTTCCATAGAGTAGTACACTTAGAACATTACTCTTAAATATCCTGATTTTCATATTTATGCTTAGTTTTTTTTATTTCCATATATTCTGCAGCATTGCAAAAGCCTGGTTTGCTCTAGTAAGTCTGCTGTTGATGTCCTCTGTGCTGTCTCCATTTTCTACTACTCTGCTGCCAAGGTATACAAATTCGTTGACCTCCTCCACTAACTTGCTATCTACTCTGAGTACATTTCTGTTGTTCACATTTTGCTTCATTAACTTTGTCTTTCCTACGTTGATCTTTAGTCCTATGTTGTTTGCATTCTGAGTTAGCTTGTTTATTTTATCTTGCATATCTTTGTGACTGCTTGATAATAGACAAATGTCATCCGCAAAGTCAAGGTCCTCCAGCACTGTGTCAAGGGTCCATTGTAATCCTCTGCGTTTGTCTGATGTTGCCTCCTTCATTAACCGCTTCATAGACTACTGTAAAACATTTGATAAAGTGAGACACACAGAAATTATAAGAATGCTGGAAGACATCAACATAGATGGGAAAGATCTGAAACTTATCAAAAACATATACTGGCAGCAATCAGCAGCAGTGAAGGTCAAGAATCAAATATGAGCATTCTAAGACATAAAATTGGGAGTGAGACAAGGATATGTTTTATCTTCTGACCTCTTCTCCTTGTACAGCGAAAACATAATGAGAGATATAGAGAACAGTCCAGGAATATCAGTTGGCAGGTACAACCATAACAACTTAAGATATGCAGACGACACAGTCCTAATTGCTACAAGTGAAGGGGAGCTACATGCTCTTCTGGACGTCGTGGTTTGTGAAAGTAAAAGTAAAGGTCTCAGCCTGAACAAAAAGAAGACTGAAGCGATGGTCATCTCAAAGAAAAGAATAATACCAAAATGTAGCATTACCATTGATGGCACAAATCTGAAACAAGTTGATAGATTCAAGTACTTAGGAATGATTATAACAACTGATGGGAAATGCCACAATGAAATAAAAAGCAGACGTGCTCAGGCCAAGTCAGCATTCCAGAAAATGAGACACATCTTGTGCAACAGATCCATATCAATGGAAACAAGATTCTAAATACTTAAATGTTACATCGAGCCAATTTTGTTTTATGGATGTGAAGCATGGTCTATGAATAAGAGAGTACAGCGAGAAATGGAGGCCACGGAGATGTGGTTTATAATAAGGATGTTGAAGGTACCATGGACAGCCAAAAAAAACCAATGAAGAAGTCTTAAGAGAAACTGGAGTTAAAAAGCAAATTATAGCAAAAATCAGAGGCAGACAAGGGAGATTTATAGGACATTTCCTGAGAAGAGGAAAATTGGAACACATTGTGGCAACTGGGGAAAATTGGGGGAAGAAGAGACAGAGGAAGACAGAGAGAGAAGTTTCTAGATGGGCTGTCAGTGTGGCTAGGAAGGCTGTCACCAGCAGATCACATAAGCAAGTCTAAAGACAGGGAATTGTGGAGAGAAATGATTGCCTACGCCACACGGCATGGCACTTGAATTGAATTGAATTGCTGTAGATTGAAGTGTGTGTGCGTCTCTCTCTCATGACACTTGTAGATGTAATAGCAGAGATAAGAGCAAAGCTAATGTGTTCTATTGATTGATCTGTGTGATTTATGTCACAGATGTATGGCATCACCTTTTGAGCCAGTTTTATTTTTTACATTCAGCTACTATGGACATTGGTAAAATACCTTATTCTTTGGGCTGACCTTGATGACCATGTCTTCTCTTCATTCACTGTGGTAAATGTCTGTGGCACACTGCAGTCCTACAGGCAATTATTCTCTGTTCTTTTCCCCAGCACTAGACTGTCAGGTAGCCATTTTTTTATATCTAGAAGACTAGAGGGCACTGATGACTAATCTTCAGTCTACAACCTTGTGAGTGAACTGACAAGTCACTCTTGACCAGCCTTGCCGATATCACAATGTACAATATTGTGAGCCATGTCATTTGCTGCAATCCACAGATCTTCATCCATTTCAGTCATTGCTAAGCTTTATTTACTTTTCCATGTTATTTTGATCTTCTTCAGTTACTTCGTCCAGTTACTTCTTGAGCCTGTTATTTTCTGAATTCCAGGCCACAGTCTTCCAGGACTAAAGGAGATTCATCAGAAGTGTATGAGAGAACAGAACTGAAACACGGTGATAGAGTTTTCTACAAATTCATGAAGAGATTGCAGAGATGTCCGCAGCAGTGTGTCAGGTAAATGAGTACATGTGTCTTTTGTATGTTTACTGTGTCCACATTCTGATGTAGTTTTCCCAATATGAGCGAGTCTTGTGCCTTTTTTTTTTTTCATCAAGGGGACACCACAGCGATGAGCAGAGACCGGAAAGGTTGCAGATAATGTTAAGACCCTGTTATAAATGCGACGAAAACCAGCAGTTTTCTGGCTCTGAACCGGACATTGCAGATTCGAAGCCCACCTGCATGAACTGAAGGAAGCAAACCCCCACACTGTTCAGTGACCAGGCATCCTGGTTTGATCCAAAGTGGTCTCCAGGACATACTCCGCAGGCTTATGCTTTCTGCAAACTTTTAAGAGCCTCAGAACTTTCCACAGATAAAGAGTGTGGATGGGAAACTATGAAGCACACATGATGATGGTACTCGTGAAGACTACACATCTTCTTGTTTAGATGGCTGAGCATAATGAAACTCACTGTGGAAGAAATTCATATTTTTTTACATTTGGGTTAAGTGAGGTGTGGAAGTAGCAGGTTTAAGGTTCGAGTTGTGAGCTAGCTTTATTGCACATGGTCGAACCATAAATCCTCTGCTGCCTATTCACCAGAGGCAGCCGACTGTTCCTCTTCCTTTCCAGAGCATTAACCCTGCTATCCTTCTTTTTTCCTTGAGGCTGAGTGAACCTCATGAGTTTTGCAAGCCAAGGTTGGAAATTGAAACCAGGTTGCCTGGTTGGCGAGCGAGTGACTAATCCACTGCGCTAATGCACCTCCCAGGTTGCAGGTTTTGACCCCTCAACCTCTTGCATGAGAAGGCAGTTCGTTATTACCTGAACTTTTCCCACTTTATTTTATTTTATTTTATTGGTTATATGTAGGTTTTGATATGTGATTAGACTTTAAAAAAAAAAAAAACAACAACAGTTGTGTAGCACCATCTGCCGGACTAACCCAAGACTGAAAGGTCATGAGAAGCATTGGCAAGCAATAGAAATACTTCAGTATACTCTACTAGAATAGACTGCAGCTGTAAGAAGAGGCATGCATGCTTGTGAACACAAGAAACCATCATCAAAGTGAAAACCTCTTAAAATCTTTCGAACTTCAAAGAATCTGAATAAGCTGCACCAGCTTTATGAAAAAAATATGTTCATGTGATCTGCTGCCTCATGTAAAGGGATGAAGACCTTGAGACATGGGTAGTACAGAACAATGAGAAGAATACTTCATATGACAAGAAGAGTCTTATTGGTAAAGTTTGGGAAGAATCTGCAATATAATTTGCTGCGTCTCCGCGTTGGTTGAACTGTCATTCTGCAGGAACTGCTTTGTAGTCAGAGAGAAATAAGTATATAATGATTGTGCACACGATTTTTTTTTTCAACAGCATTAAGTATTTTTAACACAGCAAGTACTCTCGTTTCTCATTTTAGATTCACATATTTCTTTCTCTCATTTGTCAGTCATTAAGTGGTTTGGTTTCACGTGCAAAGCTCAGTTTTCATCCACAGAGTGAAAGATTCATCTGTGGTTATACAGGCTGGTGCTGCTTTTTTTTTTTCAGTGGTATTACTTTCTGTAGTCATGACATATTGTAGCGAAAGAGAGACACGTTTATATTTCAGATTTGGATTGGTATAATACTAATACATTGCACTTTTCAGTATAAACCAAATTTTTATTTCTTCTGCCGTCATTTTTGTGATGGGCTATATGTGTCTTAGATAGAATGGGTCGAAGTTGTTCATGTTAACATCTATAACTTACGTTGATTAGGTATGAAAGAGGAGGTAAACCTCTCTTGGTCAGCAGTGTACAAGGCAAACCCGTCAGCCGCTGTCCTTACTGCGGCGGAGAGAGGATGTTTGAGCTTCAGTTGTTGCCAGCTCTCATACCTTACTTCAAGACACAAAGTGGTGGGTTTTAGCAGCAGTGTTTTGTTACTTTGAAATCTCTCTACAAATAATCACTTGCTACATTGTAACCTCACCACAAATTTTGCCTGCTACATTGAAATCTCTCTACAAATAATCACTTGCTACATTGTAACCTCACCACAAATTTTGCCTCGCTACATTGAAATCTCTCTACAAATAATCACTTGCTACAGTGTAACCTCATCACAAATTTTGCCTCGCTACATTGAAATCTCTCTACAAATAATGACTTGCAACATTGTAACCTCACCACAAATTTTGCCTGCTACATTGAAATCTCTCTACAAATAATGACTTGCAACATTGTAACCTCACCACAAATTTTGCCTCAATACATTGAAATCTCTCTACAAATAATGACTTGCAACATTGTAACCTCACCACAAATTTTGCCTGCTACATTGAAATCTCTCTACAAATAATGACTTGCAACATTGTAACCTCACCACAAATTTTGCCTCGCTACATTGAAATCTCTCTACAAATAATGACTTGCAACATTGTAACCTCACCACAAATTTTGCCTGCTACATTGAAATCTCTCTACAAATAATGACTTGCAACATTGTAACCTCACCACAAATTTTGCCTCGCTACATTGAAATCTCTCTACAAATAATGACTTGCAACATTGTAACCTCACCACAAATTTTGCCTGCTACATTGAAATCTCTCTACAAATAATGACTTGCAACATTGTAACCTCACCACAAATTTTGCCTCGCTACATTGAAATCTCTCTACAAATAATCACTTGCTACATTGTAACCTCACCACAAATTTTGCCTGCTACATTGAAATCTCTCTTCAAATAATAGCTACAGTATACAAAATTACTCGCTACATCTATTGGCAGCAGATATTTGAAAATCGTCGCTAGCAGACATCGCTTTACACGAGGAATTACTCTGTGTAGCTTTATGTTATGAATATTTCCCACATGGTGATGTGAAACGTAACATCTTCCTTTTTTTTTTTCCCCCTAGGTTTCCCTTGTGAGGTTGAATTTGGTACTGTCCTTGTATTTACATGTAAAGGAAATTGCTGGCCAGCAGAGCATGACCCTGCATGTAAAGTTGACCTCTTAGAAGAGTCCGTCATACTACAACAAGATCCAGACATTCATTTATATAGATAACATGAAACTGTTTTGTTAGATATCATGAATTATTTAATTTTATAATGAGGAGAGGAGACTGTAAATCACCTGTTTGATTGTCCAAGCACTGGAAGGACACTGGAAACTGATTTTATCACAAAACGCTGTGTTCAGCAACATGTCACAGAACAGTGGTTCTTAACCTGGGGTCCATGGATCCTAAGGGGGTTCACTGAAGGATTTTTTTGTGGATCAAGTTTTTAAAAAAATCTTAGCATCATCTGGGTTCTATTTATTGCTGCTTTTTTTTTTTTTTAATGAGGGGTCCACAGCTGTTTTTGTGCTCAAAAGGGGGATCTCCAAAAATCCTTCTATGTACCCACAGCGAACCCAAAGGAGTCCAGTTTAAGAACCGCTGGATTAAAGTAAGAGAACACAGTTTTATAGGATTAGACCTCAAGGTTTGAGATGGCACGGTTCTTTGGTACGCTGTTCTTTCATGGCTAGACGGCTGCTCCTCCTACCAGAGTCTGTAGTTAAATTCCCAGGTAATTCTCTTGTGATTTTTCTTTCTCTCACATCTCACTAAAGTGCTTTGTCCACGATTTTTTCCAGGTTTAATCCTACAGAACCGTGTACTCTTACTTTACAGTATGAAAGCCTCCTTGTTTCCTATTTATTTTTTTTTAAAATTGTCGCTGGTTTAAAGGGAGTTAATAAATAAAAATAAAATATAGACCTCAGAAGTCATAATATATTTTAAGTGTTTATTGATATAATTGTCTGTTGTTTTTTGATAGACCGTGAAGAAAATAAAGTATGTTAAAGATACCAGATAGTATTTTTGTGTGTGTATCTATTGATCTTTTTGTTTGTATCACTGTAATGCATTAAGTTATTCTCACTTACATCAGTGTTCTGGAAATTTAACTGCATAGGTTGATCATATTTGTATAAACAGGGTATACAGACATGGTAAGGAAGTGGTTTCAAATAATCTGTTCATGTCTTTTGATGCTGACTGATCAGGCAGTCACTGTCTGTTATGTCCTTGTTGTCTTTCAGGACACAAGCAGATTTTCTGCGTTTTTATGATTTGAATGAGATTCTTTGAATGATGCCTTATCTTGCTGCATGTTATCTTCCTGGCTTCAGCTGATTCTTTCAGCTTTCACTGCAGACAGTCAAACTGTTTCATACTCTGGAAATACTCCAAATAGAGGCAGGCAGAGGATTGTGTTACGGTTTTACAAAAATCTGGAAAGAGTGGCAGGAATGATCGCAGCAGAAAATAAGCACATATAAATGACGAATATACAACAGTCCAGTATTTCAGTGAAAGCCTCTTTCAAGGACCACATATAAAAACAGCCGATAAAAACAGATTTTTAAAAAATGGTATCCTCATAAGAAAGCCAGGCACAAAATGCACCCAGGTAGATGCAAGTAAGTACATAATACAAGCAGGCGATTGGCTGAAATATTTGCTGATCTTATTTTTCTGCCCATCTTGTTCTCTTTCCTCGCTCTTATCTTTTTTTTTTTTGTAACACTGAACCAAACTCTACCAAGGGGTAGGCTAAGATGGAGATGAAATGACCGCATACAAGAGGATATAAGAGAAACTGGTGTCACCAACTGGAGAGAGAAGATTAGATATAGAGAAGAATGGAGGCGAAGTTTATCTACAGCAATGAGCCTTAATGGCTCAGAAAGCTGAAGAAGAAGAACCAAACTCCTGCGTGTACCTTTGTTATTAGAACCAGTCTTACAGCCGTCCTCATTTCTCCTTTCCCTTCCCATTCTCCCCACAGAGGCCGATCATACTTTGCCATGATTTTTTTTTAGTACAGGATCCGGCATAAAGCATGGCTGGATTTTAAAAATGGAAAATAAATAAGCGCTATACATGTTTTTGGTAAAAAAAAAAAAAAGAGAAATGAAACTCAGAAAAGTGGGAATTTTTATTATAACTGATATCATATTTAAGTTTTAAAAAGTACGCCGGTTAGATGACCGCCATTACATTTGATACATTCAGCCAGGCGTCTGGAAAATTCCTGCATAACATCATTTAACATGTTCAAAGGGATATTTTGAATGCAGTGTCAGATTCGATCTTTTAGGTCTGCAACTGACTGTGGCCGACTAGCATACACCGTGTTCTTGAGATACCCTGACAAAATAAATCCGGTGACCTTGCCAGCCAATGAATATCCACAAATCTGGAAATAAGACGATTAGGAAATGCTTGTCGCAGCATGGCCATGGACTGACGGGTTGTGTGGGCAGTTGCTCCATCTTATTGAAACCATACTAGTCTCTTATTTCTATTGGCCAAGTCTGGAATGAAATATTCAGTTAGCATCTGCACATAAAGATCACTATTAACAGTAAGAGGATGCCAGGTGTCAAAGCGTTACTAACAGCTGATCGCCGAGGGTTACTCAGCAATGCGTTGCAGACTTCTTGAATTCGTTAAAGCGTCCGTTGAGTTCTTGGACGACCAGTAGACTTGTTATTAAGGCAATTAGCGGTTTCCTTAAATTTTTTGACCCACTTTATTTTGTTCTTCGATCGGGATCATTATCACGGGGGAATGCAACTCAAAATGGCGACGAAACTTTCGTTGTACAGTAATGGACGATTCTCCACTTTTAAAATAAGTTTCAACGGTGCATGCGTGATGTTGTGTTTGCCAAGAAGCCATTGATGACCGTTTGTCTGCTTCATCTCTGACGTCATGTTTTTTCCCACACGTATTCAGTTTCTGCGCACTACGTCAGTTAAATCCAGTCATGCTTTATGCCGGACCCTGCATAAAGCATAGTCGTTGGCCCAGAGTGTAGCTCACAACTTTGTGGACTAGTGTCCCTCTTTGTTCCATTCTCTACCTCTTCATGGAGAGGTGAGTAGCAGTTTTACATGCTCCTGTAACCAGACTGTCAGGATAGGGCTGATGACAAGTCATGTCCTGCACATCAGTGGAAGAAACTGCTACCACCAAACTCCTCCATCAGTGACATTCTGTACGGAGATACAGAGCAGCTGAAGAAGACTTACTTTCCACTATCTGGCACAAGTAAAAACTTGTAAACCAGAGGATCAGAGGTTCTAAGAACTGTTATAGCAGGACATGGGTTTGGGGATACGCTCTCCACTCCAATTAAATGTCTCCAAGGCGTGTGTCTCAAATAGCCTCTGACAGTCAAGTCCAGCTCCTGGCCTTCTCGTGGCAGAACTGTTCAAACTGACAGGAGAAGGGGCAAAGGCGAAAGTCTGGCGCCTGAAAACCAAACGCTTCAGGTAGATGAGGCTTGTTTGGTAGCTCATCTACCGCTGCTGGCGAGATTCTTCAGCTGCCATGCGTGGGGTGAAACTCCTCCCGGCCAATGAAGAAAAATGTGGTTAGGGTTGCTGCGCAGCGCCGTCGTAGAAAAGGTGAAGGATTAAGTGAAGTGACTAGTAGTCTCGAGATCAGGACTACTCCAATCACGGCACTTCTGCTCTAGAGGCCGCCCACGTCCTATATACACCCATACTGGGGCAGATTGCCTAAACCGGCTTAACCTAGGGGTGAAACTTGATGATTACTCATGACATGGTACTTCCGCTCTAGAGGTCGGTCACGTCCTAACACGCCCATGGTGGGATAAAACGCCTAAACCGGCTCAACCCAGGGGTGAAAGTCACTAGTGGCGAGGATTCGTCATCCTGGACAAAAGCTCCATCCTGGTCACAACTAGGAAGGGTAGTGGCCACGACTGCAAACTGCTGAAGTCGGAGACACTGGACCAGTGCAGTCTAGATAGGCAACCACCTCTCACCCTACGGGGATGTCTGCGTATCTTAATCACACTGAGGTTTTCCGGCGAGAAAGTCCAACGCTGGACTGGATGGCCAACCACCTCTCACCCGGCAGAGATACACGGGTATCCCAAAACACGTTGAGGTTTTCCGGTGAGAAAGTCCAACTCTAGATTAAACTGGTGCAACGAAAACCACGGTGTCACGCAATCCTGCTTCTGAGACCCACCGAGAATACAGGCTCAAGCCCTGCGATACTCTGAACCTCATGTGGTCCTCTGGGGGATCCCGTGTGGTCCTTTCGGGGACCACGGGACCTATCGAGGACCACAGGAGTAAATTCAGTAGGATCACAGGGCGGTCTTGGTGGTAGAAGCGAACGAAGAAGAAGAAGAAGAGGAAGAAGACAGAGGATCTGAAAAGTTAGAAAACCAGAGGATCAGAAAAGTAAAAAAAAAAAAAAAACCAGAAGATCAGAAAAGTTAAAAAACCAGATGATCAGAAAAGTTAAAAAAATCAGAAGATCAGAAAAGTTAAAAAAAAAACAAAAAAAAAACCAGAGGATCAGAAAAGTTAAAAACCAGAGAATCAGAAAATAAAAAAAAAAACCAGACAACCAGACAAGTTAAAAAAAACCAGAGCACCAGAAAAGTTTAAAAAGCAGAGGATCAGAAAAGTTAAAAAAGATCAGAAAAGTTAAAACGACCAATGGATCAGGAAAGTTAAAAAAAAAAAACAGAATCAGAATGAAAACCGTATCTGAAAGGAGAAAGGGAGGGTACAACAGTGATACAGTTGGATGCACAACATTTCTGACAGGAATTACCTTAGTCAGATATCACTTCAACAAGAAAATGGAAATCTATTATCAACCTGCAGCGTGAAGGTGGCACAAGATGATGATAGAAGACTTCTGCGGTACCTGTCTAGAATCTGCGGTTATCTGCGGTTCATGGCCGGATTTTCCGCGCGTCCGGTGTCGACTGCTGGCGCGAAGTTAAGACACTGATATCAGTTAGCAACTTCCCAGAAGGAACTCACAGAAGGCTTGTTTATTCGCTGATGATACTCTAGAATTAAAGAAAGATGTCGAAGACACCAAAAGGGAAGCAGTCAAACACATTGTTTTCCTACTTTCAAAAGACCCCCAAGTCGGAATCGAGCTCAGGCGAAGTGTTATCTCCGAGGCGATCTCCAAATTCCGATAAATCGAACAAGACAAACAAATCTGCTAGTCCAGCAAGCGCGAAAGCTAGCGAAAACAGTGTGGAAAAACTTACAGACCAATCAGGTAAAATATACGAAGCCGTTCATTTCATTTGATGTTTTGTTTCATACTGCAGGGACTTAAGCAAGTCCTATAGCATTCATGTTCTGATTGATCGTGCAGTCACTGTCCAGTACTCCCTGCAGTGTCGTATAGTCCACCAGCCAGCCTTTGTATGGACACAGAGATAAACTTCATACAGTCCATCTCGGCTTATAAAGTTCTTTACCAGACTGTCTGTGGCTCACGTCTCTCTCTCCGTTTCTTCAGGTATCGCCACTCAGTACCTTTTCGATGCAAGTATTTTCATGCTTTGAAATCATCAGTGATAAAAAAAAAAATCCGAATCTTGTTCAGTGTGTGAAGTGAGGACACTTTAACAATATAATTTTTAGCAATTTTTCACCATTCAACTCTATAAGCACACGTAAAGCATAGAGCAAAATCGAATGTTAATTAATTAACCATAACACAGGTGATAATAGGAGTATTCGAAAGCAGTTAGTTACTGGGGCTTTGTTCTGCACATAAAATATTGGTAAACTTTTTCAGTCTGGCTGTGGTAAGGCTTGACGTGGGCTCCATAGTAGTGGCGTCTGTTAAGAAGATTGCTTCTTGGATGCACTTCATGATTTAAAGCTAATTTACCGTAACCCCTGCCAGTATCGGACACTGTTGGTGTTGGAAGACCACATGCCAGTGGCTCACTTCCTAGATACACAGAAACTAGATGAAGCAGCCGAATGTGAAACAGTCTCTGAGAATGGCATAGGATCAGACAGTGTGTGAAGATCTCATAGTATGCCATCAGACACTGTGTGAAGATCTCATAGTATGCCATCAGACACTGTGTGATAATCTCATAGTATGCCATCAGACACTGTGTGAAGATCTCATAGGATGCCATCAGACACTGTGTGATAATCTCATAGGATGCCATCAGACACTGACTGTGTGAAGATCTCATAGGATGCCATCAGACACTGACTGTGTGAAGATCTCATAGGATGCCATCAGACACTGTGTGAAGATCTCATAGGATGCCATCAGACACTGTGTGATAATCTCATAGGATGCCATCAGACACTGACTGTGTGAAGATCTCATAGGATGCACACCTCAGAGCATGCCTCATGATCATTTTATCTTCTTTCTTGAACTGTGTTCCACAATTGGATGGCCATTTTCTTTCAGTAAGCATGTTTGCCAGGTTTCTCTTAATCTTTGGTAGCAGATGGACTGCATCTCTCTACCAACTTCCGAAGCTAGCATTTATTACACTTTGTCATTTGTGGCTTGAAAGAATCTGCTGATAAGTTGCTAGTAGATACGGCTCTTGGTGTCTGGGGATGGTCCACTTCTCTCAAGCTGGAGACTTTTCTGATCTTTTCTTTGTGAGTTTTCATGCCAGGTAGTGCCTGACAAAATATGTGTTGAAGGAACCAGCTGTTGAAGAAGTACACCGGTTTGCATACCTCGGCAGCTACATAGACCAGGATGGTGACACCAGAAAGGAACTTAGAATTTCAAAAGCAGCATTGACCTTCAAGAATTTTAAGAACATGGGTCTTTCAAAAGTTATAAGCACAAAAACCAAGTTAAGACTATTCAGTTCAAATGTAATATCCACCCTCATTTGTGCATGTGAAAGCTGGAAAACAACTAAAGAAATAAACATGAAATTAGACTCTTTTGAAAACAAATGCCTAAGGAAAGTACTCGGTATAAAGTGGAATGAATTCAAGAACAATGCAGAATAAGGCAGATGATTGAACAACAATCTGTCTCATGGATGATCAGGAAAAGGAGATGGACATATGTTGGTCACATGATGATAAGAAACAATCAGAGAATCCCAAACAAGCTGTCAAGTGGAACACAACTGGCCGAAGAAAAAGAGGTCGACCACATAAAACTCTAAAGAGGACATTGTAAGAGAGGCCAAATTAGTAGGCATAAAATACTTTGATGAGGTTGAAAAGCTTGCCGAAAACTGGAAAACTTGGAGAACTACCACGTGAGCCCTATGTGATGTTTAACAGCACGGAAAGGATGTAAGAAGGTGTATCTCTGTGGTATATGAGGTTTTCTGAAGCAAGTTGTTCTATAGATCTTCCAGTAAGCAGTAGTCCAGCAGGTTCTGCTGTGCGAGGTTGAAGATGTATCTCAGTGTGGTATGTGAGGTTTTCTGAAGCAAGTTGTTCTATAGATCTTCCAGTAAGCAGTAGTCCAACAGTTTTTGCTGTGTGAGGTTGAAGATGTAGTACTGAAGCAGATAAAGATTATGGTCAATGACTTGAAGTAGATGTTACAGGACCTTTCCATTATTGATGTGTTGGAGTTGGTGAACCACAGCTGACCAAGACCCTATTCGACCTCCCAGTTCTTCCCTGGAATCAGACAGTAGTCTGGTCAGATGAATAGGGATCATAAATGGGAAGATGAACCCTGTCCCAAAAATACTTCAAGCTGAAGTCGGGTGTGTAGGTTGAAAGGCACATAACTATGACAGAGCGGAACCAACGTCCTTTTGAGAGCGAACGATGAAGGAGGAGGAGGTGTTGCACCGTTTCTTTGTCATGTCTGTGTTGCAGTATAATACATGGCTGGCAGTTGTGCACTTACATCATTCATTCATTCATTTGCATGTCCCCTGCGGAACTTTGCCTCCCAAACAGCACTCCTGTAGGCCTCTCGGTTGTGAGCAAGATGGCCTGCTGCCTTACATCACTGCTGTTCACAATTAAGTCGCAGTTAAGCTTTGTTTTGCTAATGGTGGAATATTTTTAGGTAAGCTCTTGAGTAAAATGACAGTTTTTACCTAATTTTCCCAACTCCTCATTCTTCTTCTTTGTCTGCATTCGAGGTTGTTGGTCACATCAGATTCTGACCCCTGTTGACATGGCAAAGCCCGCAGTCCTCTCCAGATCCTGATAGGAACCCAAAAGCTTTTGCCCCAAGCTTGTGTCCTCTGGCCAAGTCTCAGGCCTCAGGTCCGTGTGGTTTGGGCACTCTTGAAGGATATGTTCTGGAGTCTGGACTCCACTGCCACATGGACACTCGTCTGTGTGAGACATTTTGAGTCGATGTAGGTGGCTGAGTAGTATGCAGTGGCCTGTCATTAGACGAAAGAGGATGGTTTGCTGATGTCTTTGTAGTCGGTGTATTGCATCTGATTCGTTCTTGCATTTGGCATTTACACCAGTTTAGAATAACAAACCTCAGACTATGGAAGAAAAGCATGTGACTACATGTGTTAACAGTTCATAGTAGGTAAAGAGTTAAAGAAGCTTTAATCAAGTCACAATACATATTCATCATAACAGAAGTCTTTGTCTGTTTGCTTTCAGTTTCTAAAGGAGATGTTGTGTGGGCAAAACTGGAGGGCTTCCCGTGGTGGCCTAGTTTAGTCTGCGATCACCCCACTCAGAAAGTGCACCACAAGGGAGGTAAAACACCACAAGTTCATGTTCAGTTCTTTGATAATCCACCTTCAAGAGCTTGGATCAAAGCAAGGTAACAGTGAAGGAAGCTTGGGTCTTTCTTATTTCAGTTTTTGTTAAGCATCAGTTCCACAGTGAGGTCATAGTTCTGTAAAAGGAGTGCCAGTACTTTGTGTTAAAGTCAAGTGCTTGTAAATTTAAAAACTGGTAGTAGTTGTTCTTTTTTACAACAGCCACCAAGCCACAGTAGAAACAATACCCAAGCATGATATGCTACTCATCTTGGGCGACTTCAGTGCAAAAGTAGGTGAAGGAAATGAAGATAGAAGAAGAATCATGGGAAGAGAAGGAATTGGAGAAATAAATGAAAATGGAGAAAGACTGTGCAGTTTCTGTGAAGAAAACATGATGACCATAGGAGGGACAATTTTCCAACACAAAAACATCCACAAGGTGACTTGGAGGTCACCAGATAAAACCACAGAAAACCAAATCGATCACATACTAATAAACAACAAGTGGAAACGGTCACTACAAGATGTGCGAGCAAGGAAAGGAGCAGATGTAGGAAGTGATCACAACCTTCTGGTAGCAAAAATAAAACTAAAATTAAGGAAAGCCAAAATCGGAGAACGCAGAAAGATACATTTTGATACAAGAAAACTGATAGACCAGCAAACAAGAAGTGAATTCTCAATAGTACTTAAGAACCGCATAAGTATCCTACAAGACGAAGCAGAAATGTCCATATTAGAGTTCAGTAAAACACTACAGGAAACAGCAAAAGAGGTGCTGGGATATCGGAAAAAGAGAAAAGAGGAATGGATAAGCAAGACCACATGGGAAAAGATAGAGCAAAGAAAAGAAATCAAGAAAAAATTACTGAACACCAAATCACAACGGCTTAAAGAACGAGTTTTAAGTAATTATGCACAAAAAGACAAAGAAGTGAAGGAATCATGCCGTCAAGATAAACGTCAATATTATGACAACTTAGCAGAAACAGCAGAGAAAGCAGCATATACAAATGACATGAAAACCATATATAAAATCACAAAGCAGATGACAGGTAACTTCAACACAAGATGTGAAAGTGCAGTAAGAACACAAAATGGACAACTGGTCAGTGGAGAAAGAGAAAAAATTGAAAGATGGAGGGAACACTTTAACACCCTACTAAACAGAACACAAGCAGCACAAACAATAGACATACCTGAAGCAAAAACGGAACTAAACATCAATACAGGACCAATAACAATAAATGAAGTAAAGGAGGCGATAAAGAAGCTAAAATCAGACAGGGCACCAGGTGAAGATGAAGTGACTGCTGAGATGTTGAAAGCAGAAGAAACAGAAACACCAAAACAACTTTGCCGGATATTACAACAAATTTGGGATCTAGAAAAAGCCCCAGAAGAGTGGAAAACTGGGCTTATAGTAAAACTACCAAAGAAGGGTGACCTCAGAGATTGCGGGAACTGGAGAGGCATTGCCCTACTACCACTCACCAGTAAAGTATTTTGCAGAATAATCATCAACAGAATTGTACCAACAATGGAGGAAAAAACTTTGGAAAGAGCAGGCAGGATTTAGGAAAGGAAGATCATGCATAGACCACATATTTGTACTTAGACAAATATTAGAACAGGCAAATGAGTGGCATAGCACAACATATGCATTATTCATAGATTTTGAGAAAGCCTTTGACAGTGTCAACAGAGATGCACTGTGGAAAATCCTAAGATGGCATGGCCTCCCCCATAAAATAGTTAATGTAATCAAAGCCCTATACGAGGGTTTTCAGTGCAAAGTTATCTGTGGAGAACATACCTCTAGCAGCTTCAGGGTACAAACAGGAGTGAAACAGGGATGTGTACTATCACCAACGTTATTTATCTTGGCAGTAGACTGGTTAATGAAGGAGGCAACATCAGACAAACGCAGAGGATTACAATGGACCCTTGACACAGTGCTGGAGGACTTTGACTTTGCGGACGACATTTGTCTATTAACAAGCAGTCACAAAGGCAAGATAAAATAAACAAGCTAACTCAGAATGCAAACAACATAGGACTAAAGATCAACGTAGGAAAGACAAAGTTAATGAAGCAAAATGTGAACAACAGAAATGTACTCAGAGTAGATAACAAGTTAGTGGAGGAGGTCAACGAATTTGTATACCTTGGCAGCAGAGTAGTAGAAAATGGAGACAGCACAGAGGACATCAACAGCAGACTTACTAGAGCAAACCAGGCTCTTGCAATGCTGCAGACTATATGGAAATCAAAAAAACTAAGCATAAATATGAAAATCAGGATATTTAAGAGTAATGTTCTAAGTGTACTACTCTATGGAAGTGAATGCTGGAAAATCACCAAAACCATAGAAAACAAGTTGAATTCTTTCCAGACTAAATGTTTATGAAGAATTAAAAAAATATTTTGGCCAAACACCATAAGAAATAACATCTTATTAGCAGAAATGCAGATGAAACCACTGACAACAATTATTGAGGAAAGACGCTGGCAATGGTTAGGACATGTGCTCCGAATGACTGACAACTCACTACCAAAAATAGCACTAAGATGGACACCACAGGGGAGCAGAAGTAAGGGTAGACCACAGGAGACATGGAGAAGAACAACAGAAAGGATGTTGAGCAATAGAGGGCTCACCTGGGCAAGAGTAGAAAAAAAAGGCGAAGGACAGGCATTTGTGGAAAACCCTTGTGGAAGCCCCATGTGCCCTGGGCACTTAAGGTTCAGAGAGAGATAGAGTAGTTGTTCTTGTTGTCAGAGGATGCTCCATGCTTGTCATGCTGGAGGTGTTTCAGGTCCTTGCTTTGTGAGTTTTCAGTATTTTTTTTCCCTTTTGCCAGATAGTGCAAGTGCAAGTTTAAGTAAAAAAAAAAAAAAAAGCCAAAAAAAAAACTTGCATCAAATTTCAATGAGAGAAACATATATAAACATAATTTAACTGTTAAAACTGTGTTCCATCTCATGCCACTCATGCGTAGTATTTCTATAATAAGGCTTTTCAGTAAAAATTCAGTTGTTTGGCAGGCTTTATTTGGCATATAATCAGTAAAAAAAAAAAAAAATGGTACAAGTAATCCTGTCATGCCTTAGAGGCACATAGGGATATGGTGTTAGTGCCCATATTTTACTTGACCTGTCTGCACACTAGAGGGTGATATGGTCAGCGTCACGCCTGGTTGCCTTTCCTTCCCCAACTCCAGAAGTCGGGTACCCATTTCTACAGCTGGGTTACTGAGATGCCTCCAGCCAGATTCGAACCCCCGACCTTCACCATAAGAGACCAGTGCACTAACCACTTTGCCACTCAGACACCCATATAATAAGTAATCATGTTAAAAATTCAGTTTGTCAGGTTTTATTTGGCATATAATCAGTAATCGTGTTAACTGGAAATTACCAGTAGATTACTACTAGGAGAAAGATTAGAACCAAAACTTTTGGAGGTCATCGGTTACTGTAACTGGTTTATATTATCAGAAACCTAGTAAAAAGCAACCAGCAAAAGCAGTTGGAAGAAAATCTAACTCATTTCATAAGGAGGAAAATCTAACTCAGTTTGCAAGGAGGAAAATGTAACTCGGTTTGTAAGGAGGAAAATGTAACTCGGTTTGTAAGGAGGAAAATGTAACTCGGTTTGTAAGGAGGAAAATGTAACTCGGTTTGTAAGGAGGAAAATGTAACTCGGTTTGTAAGGAGGAAAATCTAACTCGGTTTGTAAGGAGGAAAATCTAACTCGGTTTGTAAGGAGGAAAATCTAACTCGGTTTGTAAGGAGGAAAATGTAACTCGGTTTGTAAGGAGGAAAATGTAACTCGGTTTGTAAGGAGGAAAATCTAACTCGGTTTGTAAGGAGGAAAATCTAACTCGGTTTATAAGGAGGAAGATCTGCCTGTTTGACCTTTGTTCAGCATGTGAGCATTTTGTGTTAAATCTTGCCAAAATTAAGGTAAGAAAAGAATTTCATTCAAATATTTAATTCCCACTGATATTTGTCATGTGTTTTTTATTGTAAATTGTAAAAAAAAAAAAGCATCGGATGTTGTATTAACAAAATTGGTATTTCAGAAAGTACTTCATGTAAGGTGAAAGACAGATACAATTTTACTGGTTTAAAAAATCCTACTGCTATCACACATAATACATATATATATGTTAGGACAATTTGAATTGAAGTAATGAACTGTTGACATGCTACTGAAACTACACATGTTCATCCTGGATTGTCGTTGTTCTCAGAAATATCAAGCCGTTCAAAGGATCCAGCGATGAATCTTTTCAGAAAGGAGGTCAATTCTATAGCCTCAACAACAAAATTCGTGAAGGAGTCACGAATGCAGACAAAGCTCTTTCATTGGATGTGAAAGATAGGATGAAGCTTGTCGTTGAACTACAGCCTTCCAGTGAGGAAGAGGATGAGGAAGAGGATGAAATGGTGGAGAAAATGGATTTTGATAGTAAGAAATTGCTTTTATTTTGAGAATTATTGTATTGAAAACGTAAGAAAATAGTTTGTTGTTGAAAATTTTTGTTCTCATATCATCATGACTTTGTTCCTGAAGGAAAATCATCTGCAGTGAGCCTCTAGTTCGTTCTGCCTATTACTGTCACAGGATGCCAGCCTGGCTTATTATTTCCAACCATTGATATTATCCACTCCTTTATCATGTACTTTTCTCTGTTTCCCGGTAGTATTATGCTTCTTGATATGGTCATAGAGTCCTTCAGTAGATACTTTCACATAGCGACCCTAGACCAAACTCCATATAGTGTGCACTGCAAGAGACAAAAAAAAAAAAACAGAATCCATACATCACATGCAGGTCTTCTCAGTACTGGAAGATGTCCGGAAACACCCTGCTATTACAGGACCTTTTCATCATTTGCATACTGTGCAGAGATACAGAACAAATGAAGAAGAAGACCTGAATTTTCCATGATCTGGTACAAGGGGAAAAGACTAAAAAGCCGTAAACCTTGAGATCAAGCA
The DNA here is from genome assembly GCA_009760885.1 of Achatina immaculata. Classification (NCBI taxonomy): domain Eukaryota; kingdom Metazoa; phylum Mollusca; class Gastropoda; order Stylommatophora; family Achatinidae; genus Lissachatina; species Lissachatina immaculata. Next base: position 15,575,135 of record CM019701.1, on the reverse strand, counting down.
GCAGCTGCTCTGCTTCTTACCTCTTCCATATTTATGTTTTCCAGTTGAAGTCATTCCCACAGCAGTGAATGTCTCTGCGTAAGTGGAATTCATGCCTTGGACACCCGTTATGTGAACGGTGAAATAATGCTTGCTAGTGTCTCTGAGGTTTCCAACACATTTGATACAATTAACATCACTGGTGTATCTAGACTAAGCAGCAGTGAGAATAAATGGTGAAACAACAGAAAAACTAATTATGTCAGTCTGTAAGAACAGCGAAGAGCAAAACCTCTATCTTAATGTGAAGAAAACTAAATTGATGACAACTGACAAAACAAACAAGGCAGCTGAAATATGTGTCACTGAAGAAAAACTGGAAGAAGTGAAGAGTTTTGAATATCTTGGATCACTACTAACTAATAATGGAGGTACAATGAGGGAAATTAAGAGAGGACATCTGTCACTCTTAAGAAAGTAAAACAACGAAAGAAACTGGAGAGGAACAGACAGAACTACAAAAATAAGAGTTTTTAAGGGCATGCATCTTTCCTATCGCAACATACGCCTGTGAGACCTGGACACTTAACAAAACAGCTGAGAAACACATAAATGCCTTTGAATGTAAATGCTACAGAAGCGTTCTTCAAATATTATGGACACAAAAAAGAACAAATATATCCCTACTACAAGAACTAAATATTGAAGAAGGCTGGCTAGTAAAGAGGATTAAAGAGAGAAAACTTAAATATTTTGGACATATTAAATGTCACAATAATTTAGAGAAGACCATCTTGGAAGGGTACATAATGGGAAAAAGAAAGAGAGGAAGACCAAGGCGAAGATGGCTGCAAGACATCGTTGTTCATTACTTGAAAAGAAGAGCTGTGAGGAAGAATCGAATTTGGTTTTTACAGAAACATGACAGCACATGCCAGTTTTCATAGGCCATGAACTGAAAGATGGAGACACATGATGTTTGTGGCACATGACTGGAAAATGACTTGAAGGGTGGTCGTTAAAGAAATGAAAGAGTTGATGAACTATATCAGTTTGTTTTCTTCCTTTGCCAGCGTCAGTTTTTGATGCAGAGATGTCAGATGATGAGGCAGGCACTAAAGAAAACTGCAAGTCAAGCAATCAAGATGATAAGGTCAAGGTAAATTTCATGTTCTTTATCAGTTTATAATGGGATGGTGATTCTCAACAGGGAGCTAGGTGGTGCTCAGGGAAGGAGTCTCAAGTCAAAGGGGAGGAGTTTTACCATGTGAAAGAATGTAGATTGGTGAAAATCATATAGGGGGTGGTTGAGGGTCCGTCTGGGTTGAAAAGGGAATATTGACCTGAGATGTTGAGAAACACTGGTTGAGTAGCACACATTAGCAACAGTGTGATGTGTTTGGACTGTAATAGTTGATTGATTCACTTTGTGATGCTGTGTAGGTGTAGTGGTTGATTGATTCACTTTGTGATGCTGTGTAGTTGTAGTGGTTGTTGATTGATTCACTTTGTGATGCTGTGTAGTTGTAGTGGTTGTTGATTGATTCACTTTGTGATACTGTGTAGTTGTAGTGGTTGTTGATTGATTCACTTTGTGATGCTGTGTAGTTGTAGTGGTTGGTTGATTCACTTTGTGATGCTGTGTAGTTGTAGTGGTTGGTTGATTGATTCACTTTGTGATGCTGTGTAGTTGTAGTGGTTGATTGATTCACTTTGTGATGCTGTGTAGTTGTAGTGGTTGGTTGATTCACTTTGTGATTCTGTGTAGTTGTAGTGGTTGATTGATTCACTTTGTGATGCTGTGTAGTTGTAGTGGTTGGTTGATTCACTTTGTGATGCTGTGTAGTTGTAGTGGTTGGTTGATTCACTTTGTGATGCTGTGTAGTTGTAGTGGTTGGTTGATTGATTCACTTTGTGATGCTGTGTAGTTGTAGTGGTTGATTGATTCACTTTGTGATGCTGTGTAGTTGCAGTGGTTGATTGATTCACTTTGTGATGCTGTGTAGTTGTAGTGGTTGATTGATTCACTTTGTGATGCTGTGTAGTTGCAGTGGTTGATTGATTCACTTTGTGATGCTGTGTAGTTGCAGTGGTTGATTGATTCACTTTGTGATGTTGTGTAGTTGCAGTGGTTGATTGATTCACTTTGTGATGCTGTGTAGTTGCAGTGGTTGATTGATTCACTTTGTGATGCTGTGTAGTTGTAGTGGTTGATTGATTCACTTTGTGATGCTGTGTAGTTGCAGTGGTTGATTGATTCACTTTGTGATGCTGTGTAGTTGTAGTGGTTGATTGATTCACTTTGTGATGCTGTGTAGTTGTAGTGGTTGATTGATTCACTTTGTTATGCTGTGTAGTTGTAGTGGTTGTTGATTGATTCACTTTGTGATGCTGTGTAGTTGTAGTGGTTGATTGATTCACACTGTCATGTTGGTCTGGCTGTAGCAGTTGTTGAGCTTACTTTGCAATGTTATTTGGAAATAGTAGTTGATGGACATCCTTTATGTTTAGCAGTGACAGTGGTGCTCCCACTGCATAATATCTGGCTGAAGTTGTTGATTGGCATATTTGTGATGTTTTATATATATGTATAATATAAACATCTTGTAAAAAAATATAGAGAATGTCTTGGAAGGGTACATAATGGGAAAAAGAAAGAGAGGAAGACCAAGGCGAAGATGGCTGCAAGACATCGTTGATAATCTGGTAATGGATGCATCAGCAGCAGACCATCTTGCTCACAACTGAGAGGCCTATAGAAGAGCTGTTGGGGGGTAAAGTTCCGCAAATGACTGAACTGAACTGTCAAAAAAAAAAAAATAAGAGAGAGACAATGTACTTTCATAGGACATGCAGTGAAAAGAGGGGGCATTGAAAATATAACAACAGGAAAAATAGAGAGAAGAAGAGCCAGGGGAAGACCAAGAGAAATGATACTGGACAGTCTGATGGGATGGTGTGAGAGGAGATCACCAGCTGAGCTAATGGCCTGCATGAAGGATCGGGTACTCTGGAGAAGCATAATAGCCAACGCCAGTCAACACGGCACCTGATGATGATATAAACGTGGTTCCATTATTGTTGTTGCTAACCGTTATCGGGGGCAAAGACACTCTAAAGCTGAATGAGATAGCATTCAGTGACCTGTAGCTGGATGCTTGCATCAGGGTTGGCAAACCATAGCTGGCTAAGACTCTGTTCTACCTCCCAGTGCTACCCCTGGAAACAGACATTAGTCTGGTCAAGTGAACAGGGATCACAGTGGGAAGATGACCCCCCCCCCCCCCCCCTTACAAAATTTAGCCAAAGTTGGATGTATTGAGCCAATGATCATTATAACCACTGCACAGGTGTACCCACTGCCCTTTTGAGAGTAAACGGAAGGAAAAAAAAAAAGAAGCAAGGTGGTTTTAGAAATCATGGGCTGTTATGTCTTTAATGTTATGTTTATTTATCCAGGAGGTTGTCAGCCCAAAGAAAAAAACTCCAAAGTCTCCACAAAAGTCCACAAAAGTCAAGAGAAGAGCTGCTGAAGATGCAGCAGTTAAAAGTAAACGTCAGAGGATCATTAAAGTGGACAGCAGCGAAGAAGATTCAGGTATGATCCATTAGTTATTAAAAAAAAATAATAATTTTTTTCTCCTTATATTCTGACTACGTTTTCATATCCAGATTCACTACAATTTATGCTTTCATGCTTTTGACTTCACGTATGATCCCTGTATGAAGTAGAGAGTGAGTTAGATTTTGCAGTAATTATTGTTAATCTTGTGTAATGTTGTCCTCTCTCTCTCTCTCTCTCTCTCTCTCTCTCTGCTTTATTGGAATATTAATTAAGAAAGTTTCTCAGAATGTTTAAATTCTAGTCTTTTTCTTGTTAGATGGCCTTTTTTTTTTTTCTTCTTCTTTCGTTTTTTTTTTTTTTTTTTGGACTCTGTGATGGTGATTTATTTGTAGACATAAACAGTTAAATATGCAGTGGAGTCCAGCGTGCTTCATTCTGTAGGCAGTTATTCTCAGTCTTCGGAGCTGCTTTCTCCAGCACTAGTGTGCCAGGTACCCAAGTCTTCAGCAGGGTCAGCTGAAGGGTTTTATATCAGGACGTAGCACCACAGCCGTATTAATGCGAGGAGGAGTCACCACGGACTACGGCCTGCTCAAGCTCCCAGGTGACTAATGATGCAGATAAAATTGGTAACTTTTGTGAGATGTAATATTTTGGTATTTTACTGTTTTTTTCAGAAGATGATTTCAAACCAGGTTCATCAGATGAGGGTGATGATGATGATGATGATGATGGTTCCAGCAGCGGTGTGGATGAAAATGATGTTTCAGACGTGGAACCAGAATCAGAGCCTGAATCTCCTGTGAAAGCGGTAATAAATGGATAATAGATGTCCAGATTTTTCACACAAATTTGGTTATTTTTATTTCTTTAAAGTTTTATTTCACTTGGTCATTGTTAATTATATTGTGATATTAATTACGCTATTAAAATGCTATGTGAATTCACCATAAATAAAGAGACTACATTCTTTTTTTACTGAAAATTCTGGCAGTATTCTTTGGTTTTTACAGTTTCAGAATGCCACTTGAAAAAAAATGGATCACTTTTGCCACAGTAAAGTGGCGTGGAAGTAATATAAAGAGTAGCACTGTGTCACTGGTAAGATAAATTGTCTGCTGTTGACTTGCCAGTCAGTCATGTCACAACTCTTTTGGCCAGCAGTTTGCCAGGATAATCCTATAATAACTGCCTGACACTAATTTATGAATCTTTGACTGCTGGGTAGCTTTGAAGAAGGCCAGCAAATCCCCCCATAGAAAAAAACTGGGCTGATGTATATAGCATGACCAGCTTTATAATTTCATTTATTGGATTTTCATATCTTCTTCTTCGTATGCACAATGGCGATGATGCATGATACCCTGATTTTTGCGATGTGCCTTTTGGCTGGATACCTCCAACTTCAGCACCTTTCCTTGCTAGGGTAGACTGGTCTTGCTTGGACTGCCATGAAGACAGTGGTGTAGGCTGGCCTGGCCAAAACTTTGTTTTCCAGCCTCTGATGGCTGTTCTTAAACCCCTTCTCCACGTGAGATCCAGCATTCAACACTGGCTGGCCAGCTGACTTTGAGACAGTTCCACAGAGACACTCCGATTTTGGGATGAGGAATCCGATGAGAGCCTCAGCAATATCCATTCCCTGCCACCTACAGTCTGCTGGCTCTGTTTTGTTTACATTGTTCTGATAGCCACTGTTGTAAAGACCTATAGGCTTGTCATGTCCTGGATTCATTGGTTTCACACCAGATTTTCCTCATTCCCACCGGTGATCTCCATGTCCCCATCCGTCCACCAACCTGACATTACATTTTACAAAAATAACAGTTACAATTAGTGTTGATTGCTACAGGTTTCTGGGCTACAGCAGTTGGTCAGAGTTTTTAAGCAAACAGATCTATGTTCCCTGTCTCACAAACACTATGTTAAGATAAGTGTGTTCTTAACACAGTTGTTCCCATGGGGGGGATTTTCCTATAAATGCAGACTTTTTTCATATTTGCATACAAACATCTTCTAGATCTTGAGGTACTGCTGACTACATATCCATCCTTATGCTGATAGCTGGACTAAAGAGGGCAATGACTGGTTTATAAAATCTCCACTTTGTACAGGTTTTGATGGTTTCTGAGCCTCATTCCTCCAGGCACGGTAATTTTGTTTTCAGAGACTGTACTTTTTTAAAAATTCATCTTCTGTTGTATTAACAGACATACTTTGTGCGCATCTCCCTTCCTCTTACTAAGGGTTGATGTAACAGTAGTCAGGGGTGTTAGTTTTACCTAATTTATGTACCCTTTCCCACATATTCTGCTACAATTTTCCAGACTCGCAAGAGAAAGGCCCCATCAACCCCAGCAGCAGGAGATTCTGCCAGAAAATCTGTGGCAACTTTGTCTGACAAGAAGAATGCTGCCAGTCCAAGCGTCAGCGAGAAAACAAAATCCAGGCTCTCCCTGTTTTCTGCTCCTGAGGTATAGTTTGCATATATGAATATTTGTTTCATATTAGAATCTGATCCATGATTTTTGTTTCTGGGGGGGGGGGGGAAAGATCACTGATTCTTTCATGTTTCTTACTGGTTATGTTAACAAGGAAGTTTCATTGTGTTATGGTGATTTTCGCCAAGAAAACCTTTAAGTGCCCGGCTTGTAGTCACTCCTGGTGATAAATGATTGAGTGTTAAACTGGACAGGCACTATTAGTGGTGCATTTAACAGTAAACTGCCTTTCCATCTGATGCTGAAGGCCAGATGTGGCACATAGGTCAAAGGTTACCCATATATGATATAGATGTTTTGATAAAAAAAAACAAACAGATATTTTATTCATTAGTTAATATGCATAATAGAGCTGTATTTTGCTTTTTGTACATAAAAAACCAAGAGGCCTACATGAGTGGTGTTAGAGAGGCAAAGTTTCGCAAGGGACATGCAAATCACTGACTGACATATCAGCTTCTACAGCTAGTAAAAAGTTACATATTTCAGTGCTGATACTAGCCAGGAATCCTGTTAAGATGGCAGTCGGGTGACTTAGTTAATTGCACAACTGAATATTTTGATGTCATTAACTCTTTCAGAGCGCCTCAGGAGAGGAGGGGTCACATAAAGATATATCAAGTTTTCGTCATTCTAACCTGGACTTTTTACAACCAGATAAAATCAGGTCAGTGAGATTGCACGTGTGTGTCGGGGGGGGGAGAGAGAGAGAGAGAGAGAAACAGTATTAGTGCTACCATTGCTCAGTTGTGGTTATCTTTGCTCTCAATGTTAATTTTTAAAATAGCAAAGTTGCTGTCCAGTTTGGCAATAAGTAATTTACACCTGACATGCTAGCATCAGGGTTGGTGAATCATAACTGACCAAGACCCTGTCCCCCCCCACCCCCCGGTGCCCTCAGTAACAGACCTAGCCTGGCTAACAGGGCAGGGCTCGTGTTAAGTCTCCTTTGTGGAGCAGTCTTCTAAAGAAATATTGTACACTCCTTGAATTTTAGCTACACCTGGGGGCTGTCTTGGAAGGGGAGGGAGAGGAGGACTAGGGCGAAGATGGCTGCAAGACATCGTTGATGATCTGTGGGTGGATGCATCGTCAGTGGGCCATCTTGCTCGCAGCCGAGGGGCCTACGGGAGTGCTGTTGGGGGGGGGGGGGCAGGGTTCCACAGGGGACATGCAAATGAATGAATGGGGGGGCTGAAAAAATAGCTACTGTGACCTGTTCCCCAAACCAACATGATGCTGTGCTTTAACATCTCCACCACGATGACTACAAAGGACACCAGCTCGTGGTTCCAGGGAGATTGATGAAAAAAATGACAAAGAATATAAAAATTTCTCTGAAAAGCTGAAACTCCGAATATAAATTATGACAGCAAGCAATCTGTATCAGAGTGATGTAGAATTGCAGGTGGTAATACATTTGAATGCATGATCTAAGAACACAAAATTGCTTCCCAGTAAATTTTCTTTCTTGTTGATTTGGAGTACAGTGGAGCTCCAGGATGAGTTGTTTTGTTTGTGATTTGGGAATTATATTCGTTGGAGATGTACTAGCGCCTGTTTTACGTTTAGCTGGGCAAAATAAGCAGAATAGCAGCACTTGTCTAATTAGTAATGTACAAATCCTGCAATGTTGTTTCAGGGACATAAACCACAAGCTCAAGTCAGATCCAGACTACAACCCAAAGACGCTGTATGTTCCCGAGTCTTACCTGGAAAAGCAGACACCGGTAAGCATGTTGTACAGTTTTTCTACTTTCTTTCATGTTAATGCTTTTCACCAGTGTTTCCCATCATTTACAGACTGAGGGTGGGTCAAAAAAAAAGTAACCACATTTTTGCTGTAAAAATGCTAAATTGATTGTAGACAGATGTAGTACAGATTTGTTATGCCCTCCCTCTTTTATATACACATGCATGGAGACACATCACCCACTTTAGAAATACATCAAGAAACCAGATCCAAGATAGTTTTTCCTTGGAAGCATGCACAAGAGAGCAGCAGCATGCAGTTATTTGTAGTTCAACAAATTAGTGTTTTGAGTGTCTTCTGCATCTTGCATATTCACCCAACCTCACAGTTTGTAATTATGTTTGGAACCTCCAAGGAGGTAATAGGTGGGAAGAAGTTCAGACTATGAGGTAAAAGAGAGCGTGTATAAGTGGCTACAGGAATCCAGGCATTAGTGAAGTGGTGACAGACTTGCATTGAGCATGGTGGGGACTATGTTGAAAAGTGATAAGAAGTTTTCGGATTGTGTTTGCATATTTTATGCTAACGAAAAAAAAAGTATTGCAGTTATTTATTGACTTAGCCTCATAAATTTAGTTTGATATTTTAGTTTTATGGTAATTGTATGTACGGTTATGTGGCTGTACAATGATATGGGGTAAAGAGGTACTTGAACAACCAAAATTGCACTTTTAAAATAATGAACACACCAGACAACAACAAAAATTTTTGGTACACAGAAGAGGTTTAAGAACGTACTGGAAAACAAAATGGAGGGGATATTCCACAGCAGACATGTAAGAAAATAAATGATATTGGTATTATATATGTGCTTTATATTTTTATATTATCATAGCTTTTGTGGGTATGCAGGAGAATGCATCATTTCCATTGGTTGATTTTGTCAGCAGACCAGAGTCTTTTGGCAAGGCAGTTGATTTTATGAGTAAAAGCACTAACAAAAAACCCTCCCCAGAAATGAAGTTTCAAGAGAAAATATGAAATCACCCATATTTAGCATAGAAGCATGAATGTATAACGGGCTGGCAATGTTTGCGAATGATCTGGACTTGATAAAAAGCAACAGAATGTATGACAGTCATTATGACATGTAAATGTGGCAGTTGATCTGGAAACTTGGCACAAACAGTGCATCTCATGTCAGCTTTACACTGCTAGCAAGATTCTTCGTCTGCCGCGCATGGGGTGAAGCTCCTCACGGCCAATGAGGAAAGGTGATGGAAAGGATAAAGTGAAGATTAATCGGTATGTCCAGTAGTCTCGCGATGAGAGCTTCTCATACCATGGCACCTCTGCTTTAGAGGCTAGCCACGTCCGATACACACCCATACTGGTGAAATATGCCTAAACCGGCTTAACCCAGGGGTGAAACTTGATGACAACTCATGTCGTGGTACTTCCGCTCTAGAGGTTGAACACGTCCTAAACGTACCCATACTGGGAAAATATGCCAAAACTGGCGTAACCCAGGGGTGAAACCTACTAGCGGCGAGGATTCGTCCTCCTGGACAAAAGCTCCATTTTGGTCACAACAAGGAAGGGTAGCGGCCACGACCACAAAACGCTGAAGTCAGAGACACTGGACCAGTGCAGTCTAGATAGGCAACCACCTCTCACCCGACAGGGGTATATGCGTATCCTAATCACGCTGAGGTTTTCTGGTGAGAAAGTCCAACGCTGGACTGGATGGGCAACCATTTCTCACCCGGCGGGGATATACGGATATCCAAAACACGTTGTGGTTTTCTGGTGAGAAAGTCCAACTCAGGGCTGGATGGGCTGCCACCTCTTACCCAGCGAGGATATACTGATGTCCAAAACACGTCGAGGTTTTCCGGTGAGAAAGTCCAAGTCTAGATTAAACTGGTGCAACGAAAACCACAGTGTCATGTAATCCCACTTCTGCGACCCACTGAGAATACAGGCCCAAGCCCCGCGATACTCTGAACCTCATTTGGTCCTCCCAGGGATCTCTTGTGGCCCTCTTGGGGACCACAGGAGAATCACAGAACCAATCAAGGACCACAGGAGTAAATTCAGTAGGATCACGGGGCGATCTTGTTGGTAGAAGCAAAAGAAGAAGAAGAAGAAGAAGATATCAGCTTTGAGTAGTTTGTAGCACAGTGAGGTTGAGATTATGTAGTGTGTGTGGCTTATGAAAATGGACCTGCATTTCAAGGATTGAGGGGAGCGAGGGAAAATCTTTCTTTCTTCCAAGGTTCTTAAAATGTTTGTATGTTTAGTAGATAACATCAAGGGGGAATCTTTCTTTCTTCCAGGGTTCTTATAATGTTTGTATGTTTAGTAGATATATCAAGGGGGAATCTTTCTTTCTTTCTTTCTTCCAGGGTTCTTATAATGTTTGTATGTTTAGTAGATATATCAAGGGGGAATCTTTCTTTCTTCCAGGGTTCTTATAATGTTTGTATGTTTAGTAGATATATCAAGGGGGAATCTTTCTTTCTTCTAGGGTTCTTATAATGTTTGTATGTTTAGGAGATATATCAAGGGGGAATCTTTCATTCTTCCAGGGTTCTTATAATGTTTGTATATTTAGTGGATATATCAAGGGGGAATCTTTCTTTCTTCTAGGGTTCTTATAATGTTTGTATGTTTAGTAGATATATCAAGGGGGAATCTTTCTTTCTTCTAGGGTTCTTATAATGTTTGTATGTTTAGTAGATATATCAAGGGGGAATCTTTCTTTCTTTCTTCCAGGGTTCTTATAATGTTTGTATGTTTAGTGGATATATCAAGGGGGAATCTTTCATTCTTCCAGGGTTCTTATGATGTTTGTATGTTTAGTGGATATATCAAGGGGGAATCTTTCATTCTTCCAGGGTTCTTATGATGTTTGTATGTTTAGTAGATATATCAAGGGGGAATCTTTCTTTCTTCCAGGGTTCTTATAATGTTTGTATGTTTAGTAGATATATCAAGGGGGAATCTTTCTTTCTTTCTTCCAGGGTTCTTATAATGTTTGTATGTTTAGTAGATATATCAAGGGGGAATCTTTCTTTCTTCCAGGGTTCTTATAATGTTTGTATGTTTAGTAGATATATCAAGGGGGAATCTTTCTTTCTTTCTTTCTTCCAGGGTTCTTATAATGTTTGTATGTTTAGTAGATATATCAAGGGGGAATCTTTCTTTCTTCCAGGGTTCTTATAATGTTTGTATGTTTAGTAGATATATCAAGGGGGAATCTTTCTTTCTTTCTTTCTTCCAGGGTTCTTATGATGTTTGTATGTTTAGTAGATATATCAAGGGGGAATCTTTCTTTCCTCCAGGGTTCTTATAATGTTTGTATGTTTAGTAGATATATCAAGGGGGAATCTTTCTTTCTTCTAGGGTTCTTATAATGTTTGTATGTTTAGGAGATATATCAAGGGGGAATCTTTCATTCTTCCAGGGTTCTTATAATGTTTGTATATTTAGTGGATATATCAAGGGGGAATCTTTCTTTCTTCTAGGGTTCTTATAATGTTTGTATGTTTAGTAGATATATCAAGGGGGAATCTTTCTTTCTTCTAGGGTTCTTATAATGTTTGTATGTTTAGTAGATATATCAAGGGGGAATCTTTCATTCTTCCAGGGTTCTTATAATGTTTGTATGTTTAGTAGATATATCAAGGGGGAATCTTTCTTTCTTCCAGGGTTCTTATAATGTTTGTATGTTTAGGAGATATATCAAGGGGGAATCTTTCTTTCTTTCTTTCTTCCAGGGTTCTTATAATGTTTGTATGTTTAGTGGATATATCAAGGGGGAATCTTTCATTCTTCCAGGGTTCTTATGATGTTTGTATGTTTAGTAGATATATCAAGGGGGAATCTTTCATTCTTCCAGGGTTCTTATAATGTTTGTATGTTTAGTAGATATATCAAGGGGGAATCTTTCTTTCTTTCTTCCAGGGTTATTATGTTTGTATGTTTAGTAGGACTAAAGATCAACGTAGGAAAGACAAAGTTAAGGAAGCAAAATGTGAACAACAGAAATGTACTCAGAGTAGATAGCAAGTTAGTGGAGGAAGTCAGTGAATTTGTATACCTTGGCAGTAGAGTAGTAGAAAATGGAGACAGCACAGAGGACATCAACAGCAGACTTACTAGAGCAAACCAGGCTTTTGCAATGCTGCAGACTATATGGAAATAAAAAAAAATTAAGCATGAATACGAAAATCAGGATATTTAAAAGTAATGTTCTAAGTGTACTACTCTATGGAAGTGAATGCTGGAAAATCACCAAAACCATAGAAAACAAGTTGAATTCTTTCCAGACTAAATGTTTACGAAGAATTAGAAAAATATTTTGGCCAAACACCATAAGAAATAACATCTTGTTGGCAGAGATGCAGATGAAACCACTGACAGCAATTATTGAGGAAAGACGCTGGCGATGGTTGGGACATGTGCTCCGAATGACTGACAACTCACTACCAAAAATAGCACTAAGATGGACACCACAGGGGAACAGAAGTAAGGGTAGACCAAAAGAGACGTGGAGAAGAACAACAGGGAGGATGTTGAACAATAGAGGGCTCACCTGGGCAAGAGCAGAAAAAAAGGCAAAGAACAGGCATTTGTGGAAAACCCTTGTGGAAGCCCCATGTGCCCTGGGCACTTAAGGTTCAGAGAGAGAGAGATGTTTAGTAGATACATCAAGCATCTTTTAAAAAAAAATACATAAAATAAACATGTGACCCAAAAAAATCTTTAAAAAAATAAATGAACCACTTTCCAGCGTGCATAGAACTTAAAAGAAAAAATAATTCAGATGCGTCTTAGTAAAACGATGAGTACAGATGATCTGAAGTTGCATAATTAAGAAAATAGAGGTTTACGCTTAAGTAAATATATATAGGATGAAACAAAAGTAAAGTGCTGCTAAGGTAACACATGATGATGATGAATTATAGAAATTTTTTTTTTTCCATTTCAGTTCTTCTAAATTGGAAAGCATTTCTAAAAACTGTCTTGTGTTTGTTGTGTTGCAGGCAATGAGACAATGGTGGGAATTGAAAATGCAGCATTTTGATACAATTCTCTTCTTCAAGGTATGAATAATGTTTGGATCATTTTTTTTTTTTAAATCTTCCTTCGCTACCAGCCTACTAAAAGGCAGCATCCAGTTTCCATGCTGGTGCTGGGAGCCTTTATACAGGCCTCTGGTTTGTTTCAGTGTAAAATTGGTTGAATTTTTAGATCGCATGTTATGTGTACATGTCACAGTTTTTCATCATGGCCGAAGTGGTTAGTAATGAGCCTGGAAATGGAAGTTCTGAATGAGAAATTTCAATTTTTGGTGATGTAGATAGGGATATGGACATGCCCTGTGACCAGACCACTGTTCTTGAATGTACCCCAAGTACCCCCACTATTAGATGAACTGGAGAAGTAGTTAGAAGGTTATTTCAGACATTATTTTAGTGATATCATCACATGACGAGATCGGATACATCAAGTCGTTTTAGACATCTCCGATGGTAAATAATGTAGATCTAGACATCACTGATGGTAAGTAGTACACAATTACCAGCTAAAATCATCACACTGTATCTTTTTTCCTAAAAAAACTCTTCATTTATGAAATCTTACATTTACAGGTATTTTTATGCATAAAAAAATATACTTATAACGTGGAAATACTTCGTTACATTCACTTTTACAACTATACCCCTATACATATCAGTACCTGCGCTTTTTGCCTGGCACATATGGGAATGTCCCTTTTTTTTTTGGTCTGTGGAGTGGGAAGAGTTAAGTTTTTTTTTTTTTAAAACCAAACATGGCCTGCGTACCTTTGTTCATTATAGCCTATGCAGTGATGATGTTGAAGTGCAGACATTGCATCGGGCAGGGAGTGGGTTACAGTGGCTTGTTTTGAAGATCTGGGCTGGAATCGAGGATTGAGCATCTTGAGAGACTACAGCGTCAAGGCTGCATGAGGAGTCTTTGCCCGACAGACTACAGTGTCAAGGCTGCATGAGGAGTCTTTGCCCGACAGACTACAGTGTCAAGGCTGCATGAGGAGTCTTTGCCCGACAGACTACAGTGTCAAGGCTGCATGAGGAGTCTTTGCCCGACAGACTACAGTGTCAAGGCTGCATGAGGAGTCTTTGCCCGACAGACTACAGTGTCAAGGCTGCATGAGGAGTCTTTGCCCGACAGACTACAGTGTCAAGGCTGCATGAGGAGTCTTTGCCCGACAGACTACAGTGTCAAGGCTGCATGAGGAGTCTTTGCCCGACAGACTACAGTGTCAAGGCTGCATGAGGAGTCTTTGCCCGACAGACTACAGTGTCAAGGCTGCATGAGGAGTCTTTGCCCCATTTAACCACTGTGAAGGAGCAGCATGAGTATTCCAGAGTTGCTCTTGGTTAGCTCTTGTTTGCTGGCCGGCCCTCGTGCTGTCACTCCAGACAGTGGTTCTCAGTCTTTTTTTTTTTTTTAACCCTGTACATCTTTTTCATCGTGTTTCAGAAAGTCATTCCTCCTTTCCTTTCTCCCCTTTGTCGTTTTCTCTCTTCTTCTTTCTCCGCCCCGCCCCATGCATTCAGTATAATATTCCAACAATGTGTCATCAGTCAGGAGGGCAGGGGGGTGTTAAGGATCCCTCACTGGATGGAAACCCCAGAAGAAGACAGAAAGATAAGTAGTTGTACCCGTCTAATATGATGATGTGAAAGGACACTAACTAAGCTGATGGAAAACATGACTAGTTGAAATGTAATAGAAACATGACCTGCAGTGCCTTTGGGCATAACACTGGCTGATGATGATGATAAAATGTGCATGACTGTCACAAAGTAGCGGCCAGTCAGTCAGTCAGTCGGTAATTTGCATGTCCCTTGCGGAACTTTGCCTCCCTAACAGCTCTCCTGTAGGCCTCTCGGTTGTAAGCAAGATGCCCTGCTGCTGCTGATGCATCCATTTGCAGATTATCAACGTCGTCCTGCAACCATCTTCGCCTTGGTCTTCCTCTCTTTTCTTTTTCCCATTATGTACCCTTCCAAGATGGTCTTCTCTAAATTATCATGACATTTAGTATGTCCAGAATATTTAAGTTCTGTTTAATCCATCTTACTAGCCACCTTTCTTCAATATTAAGTTCTTGTAGTATTTCTTTTTTGAGTCCATGATATTTGGGGCAGACCTCGTGAAACTCTGAAGAGGACATTGTTAAGAGAGGCCAAATTAACAGGCATAAAATCCCTTGATGAGGTTGAAAGACTCTCCAAAGACAGGAAAAATTGTCAAACTACCTTGCAAGGCCTATGTGACGTTTAACAGCACGGGAAGGATATAAGATATAATGTAAGATATTTGAAGAACTCTTCTGTAGCATTTACAGTCAAAGGCATTTATGTGTTTCTCAGCTGTTTTGTTAAGTGTCCAGGTCTCACAGGCATATGTTGTGATGGGAAAGATGCATGCCCTTAAAAATCTTATTTTTGTAGTTCTGTCTTTTCCTCCCCACAGCTTTAGTTTTTTTTTTTTTTTTACTTTTTGAAGAGTGATAGATGTCCTAGTTAATAGCAGCCATATCAAAAAATGATGATGTAATCAGTCTTTACTGTCATAATCAAATAATCAACTGATACCTAGGTTCAGGCATCTGTTAGTGCCATTTGATTTGTTTGTGATATGTTTTTTTTTAATTTTTCTGAATAAATGTCATTTTTGCCATTCCAGGTCGGCAAGTTCTATGAACTGTATAATATGGATTCTGTGATTGGTGTACAGGAGCTGGGTCTGATATTCATGAAAGTAGGTCTGGTTTGAAGCCAAAGAAAACTTCAAATATTTTTCCCTTGATGTCTTTTAAAGTAAAGGGTAGAGGATTGCTGTGACAAAAGCAGGTGAGACAGTTGTAGGCAGTTTTACAAATTAGAGTTTCTGAGTCTCAGGGCAATACAAGTAATGGAGTCTCTCTGGGCAGTACAAGTAATAGATTTTCTGAGTCTCAGGGTAGTATAAGTAATAGACTTTTTGAGTCTCAGGGCAGTACAAGTAATAGACTTTCTGAGTCTCAGGGCAGTACAAGTAATAGACTTTCTGAGTCTCAGGGTAGTACAAGTAAAAGACTTTCTGAGTCTCAGGGTAGTACAAGTAATAGACTTTCTGAGTCTCAGGGTAGTATAAGAAATAGACTTTCTGAGTCTCAGGGCAGTATAAGAAATGGAACTGAATGGTTATTAAATATCAGTGGTTATCAAACTTATTTAAATTACCATCCCCTGCTCCAAAGCTACATTGTCTAGAGTCATCATCATGTGCCATTCCAGTGGATGTTGGCAGTCATGCTTCTTCACAGCAGATTGTTTTTTTTGTTTTGGTGCTATTGCATTTGACCATCAGTGTCTTTTTTTTTTTTTCCTCTTGGTCTTCCTTTGCCTCTCTTCCCTTTTACCTTTCCTTTTGTGATGTTTTCAAATCCTCTTCTCATTATATGTCCAGTGTATGATGACTGTTGGTTTTTTTATGGATTTAATTAGGTTCCTTTCTACATTTGCTTTTCTTAGACATTGTTATCTGAGCTGTTTATAGTACTCTTAGCATTTTTCTGAGAGGCCGTATCTCTGCTGCCTCTCGTGATCTTTGCATGGATCTGTTCAGCTTTGACTTTGACGTTTCTGATCCCCGTGTTTACGAGTTTTCACTCTTCTTCCCAGATAATGAAAAGTACAAGTCCTCTTTAGCTGTTCTACATCTCCATACAGAATGTTGGTGATTGAGAAGTTTGGTGGTATCAGGTTCTTCCGAAGGTCCTTCAATGCACTGCAGTCCAGCAGATGGTGTTTTCTTCTTCTTGTCTGTTGCAGTGCATGCAGTATGGTGTGTGGTCAGTGGTCACTCTGTGTAAGTGCTTATTTTTATGTGTCCTGTTCTCAACCTGAAAATTGAGCATTGGTCTCTATGACATAAGCTGTCGATGTGGTCTCCGGGGTTAGGCTTTGGCAGGTGTGTGTATAGGGATCTTCCAGTTGGATTACTGGTCCAGCTGTCCATCCACTGCTGCTTACAGTTGTTGTGTGTAATGTGTTTAGCTGTTCTCATGTTGGTGGAGATGTGGGGCTGTGACATGGTGGCTCCACTCTTTGTCAGTCTGTCAGCACTTTCATTTCCTTTGATATCTATGTGATGGATCTGTTCATTGTCCACGACTCATTTTCCCAGAGCAAGGACGGGGTCAGGGCAGAATTTTAGATCTTTGTTTCTGATGTTCAGTGACAGAGATTCATTCTATATGTGTCGTTGTGTGTCACCCCCCCCCCCCCATGTTTTTTTTTTTTTTACCTATGAACTAACAAATCATGTCAGGGAAGTGGAGATGGATTGGCCACACTCTGAGGAAGCCTGACACCAGAATAGCAAGACAGACACTGACATGGAATCCTCAAGGAAATAGAAAACGAGGAAGACTTAGACTTACTTGGAGAAGAGAAATTATGACAGTGCTCAGAGACAAGGGATACACATGGAAGGAAGCAGAGAATAAATCCAAGAACAGGGATGACTGGAGAGCCTTTATCCGTGGCCTATGCTCTCAAGGGAGTGAAAGGCGATGATGATGATGTTTTTTTTTGCTTATTTGCTTCAGATGTCACCTGCTGCTGCTTATCCTTCATTGTCTCCCTGAATCTTCCCAACTCTTTCAGAGGAGTGATACAGCCCAGTTTGGGAACTACTGGTTTAGGTGTTTGTTGTGGTACAGCTTACATAGGAGAGAATTTGAATGATCAGAGCATTTTCATCTTTAGACATTGTTTCGTATTCCTTAGCATTCCACTCCTATTTATTCACAGCTTTTTTTGTATTATTTTTTCAACTTCTTATATAACTTTCTAATGTTTTCTTTTTCCCATTTCTTACCTTGTGCATTTACTTTCCTTCTGTTTCTGATTTCCTAACCTCTTGCACTCCCCATTTCCAAATATTGTAGGTTTATTTCATTCTTTAAAAAAATTCCATATTTTTTTTTTTTCAAAATCTTATTAACGTAGTAGGGGTTCTATTTATGGTAGATCTTTCAGGGTACAGCTCATTTGCGTGAAGAAAGAACAGTTCTTTTCTATCCTTTCCAGGGAGAATTTGCACATTCAGGTTTCCCTGAAATTGCTTACAGCCGCTACGCAGACGCCTTGATCCAAAAAGGTTATAAAGTGGCCAGGGTGGAGCAGACAGAGACGCCAGAAATGATGGCTGAACGATGCAAGACCTGTGAGTTGTTTTTAATTTAAGGTGGTGCTCAAGACTGCTGCAGAATTATCAAAGAGAAACGACACATTCCCCATCTCATGGGCTACCTTTATTAAGATCTTCGACAATAAGTTGTACAGAGATGTGTAATATCATTGAACAGTGCCAAGCAAATAAACTGTAGGTTGGCACAAAACAAAATGGGGAAAACTCTGGGAGAGATAAAATAACTAAAATATTAACTCTTCCCATGCCAGGGGGAGACAACGCAGAGGTTCAGTTTTTGCCAAGTTCAAAGCGCGGGTCTTGATATGTATAGGGGTATAGTTGCAAAATTGGATGAAAAACAGTATTTTTGTGTACTTCCGTGTACCTATTATGTTTCAAAATATAACTAAATGTATGAAGATTTCATAAATGCAGAGTTTTTTTTTAGGAAAAAAAGAAGTAATGTGATGTTTTTAGACAATGATTGTGTCCAACTTACCATTGGCTAGGTCTAGATGTACAGTACTTACCTTCTGAGATGCCTAGATCTACCTGTCGGTCTCGTATTGTGATGCTTTGTTGCATTATCGCTAAAATAAAGTCTGAAATAACCTTCTAACTACTTCTCTAGTAATCCGATATGTCTAGATCTACTTGGGATACATTCAAGAACAGTGGTCTGGTCACAGGCCATGTCCATACTGCTATCACCAAAAATTGAAATTTCTCTGTTTCTCTTCATTTTTCTCACTCAAATCGGTCGTAACTAAGCACTCTTCCACCATTTTATAAAGGGACATAAGTAGTTAACGTGCGAACCAAAATGAAAATTAAAGTTACACGAAACAAAACGTGGGAATATAGGAACCAAAGACACAGACGTCAGAATCGACTTTGGGTTTTACATGACCCACATGGCACGGAAAGCCTTATGGTCTTCTACAATATTGGGTAAAAAGAGCTTCAATATTTCGGTTGTAAAGCATCACACCACAGAATTGGGTATGCATATTTGTTTTGTAGTGCAGCAACTGTAATGAGATACCAATACCTGTATTTGATTTGTATTGTAGTGAATTGATTGGGTTAACTGTATTTGTTTTACCTTTTTATTTTCCCCCAGTGAAACGGGCACCAACCAAATTTGACAAAGTTGTGAAGAGAGAAATCTGTCAGGTCACTACAAAGGGGACTCAAACTTACAGCCATGTAGATGGTGACTGTGGTGATGCTGCTAACAGATACATGCTGGCAGTGTGTGAGAAGGTGAGCCAGCATGCATTGTTTAATGTCTTCTTCTTTGTATGCCAGTCTCATATGTGAACAGTTGATCATTTCTATGACTCCTTGGTCAATTGATCTTGTTGTCATATATATAATTTTACTTGTCATATAGATCATTTTATGTGTTGTCTTATAAATCATTTTACTTGTCATGTATATCATTTTACTTGTGTATATCATTTTACCTGTTGTCATGTATATCATTTTACCTGTTGTCATATATATCATTTTACTAATATGTTAGACTAGTTGGTGGGCATTGGCACGTGAGAAAAAATATGTAAATAGTAGGCAATAGAAAAGATACTGTATTTCCTGCCATCTTATCTTCTATTTTCCTGAAACTGCAGACAGTTGTTCTTCTCAACCAGTGTGTTGAAGGTATTGAGGCACAGTGTCATGTCGGCTCGGGAGTGGGTCATGTCGGCTCGGGAGTGGGGCTCGGGAGTGGGTCATGTCGGCTCGGGAGTGGGTCATGTCGGCTCGGGAGTGGGTCATGTCGGCTTGGGAGTGGGTCATGTCAGCTTGGGAGTGGGTCATGTCGGCTTGGGAGTGGGTCATGTCGGCTTGGGAGTGGGTCATGTCAATGTGGGAGCAGGCCATGACAGCTATTTTTTTTTTCAGTCCCAGAATGAAGCTGTAAGGCAGGGGGGTGTGCAGTACTTCTTTGGCAGACTCCACCACCACAAGGACTGTGATGATCCCTGCCCTGTTAGTCAGGCTAGACCTGATGAGAGCAGAGAGGTGGGATAGATCAGCTGTAGTTTGCCAGCCCCAATGCTAGCATTTCCCCGCCATGTGACACATCGGCATATAATATGCACCAGTAATTTGTTGGAAAAAGTAAATATTTTCTGTCAACTTCATAACCATCCCATCAATAGAATTTTGGTCCAAGATTGTATGCTACCAGATTTTTCCCTACCAAACTTCTTGAGCAAAACATGCATCTAACATTATACCAGTGTAGCATATCCGCAGCAAAACTAACCCAACATGGACCAACATAACTCCCTGAGCAGTTCAGACTGTGATACCATATATCATTTTCTGTCCTTTCTCTTGTGTTCAAAACATTCCACTGTTAAATGAGTCACATTTACCTAACATAAGCAGATATGGACTTGGGAGTGATAAAGAAAACTGTTGATTGGTGGGGTTTCACTCTTTTTACAGTTCAGGTTGCATGTGCTTTGACTTTGGTTTATGGTGAACGTTAACAGAGAATCGAAAGACATTTCCTCCGTGGGGAGCGGGTCCAGCTTCTGAAGGGCTCTCAGTTATTCAGTTTGATGTGGATCTACTGCCCGGGTCATGCGGGAACCAAAGGCAGTTAAAAGCCTACGTTGAAGTCTTCAGAACAAAATTTGAACTAGCAAATAAAAATATAAATTACATCATAATAAATTACCAAAGCAAAATAATCACAAAACGCTAAATAGCTATGAGGAAAGTGATCATAGCACCACATTTTCTGGAAGACCGCTTTATCTTTTGTAGAAATATTCGGCACAGGAAATCAGTTTGCTAATTTGGGCAGATGTATAATATTTTTTGTCCAAAATCTTTTTGATATAAATTCGTGTTTATGAGGCATTTTTCTCTGTTTATTTTAACATGTATTTTGTTATGTTGTTCTTTTCTTATATCTAGGCTGAGGCCAAAGTAGGAACCAGTTCATATGGAGTTTGTTTTATTGACACTTCTATTGGAACTTTTCATGTAAGTGGATTATTTTATGAACACTTCTATTGGAACTTTTCATGTAAGTGGATTATTTTATGGACACTTCTATTGGAACTTTTCATGTAAGTGGGTTATTTTATGAACACTTCTATTGGAACTTTTCATGTAAGTGGATTATTTTATGGACACTTCTATTGGAACTTTTCATGTAAGTGGATTATTTTATGAACACTTCTATTGGAACATTTCATGTAAGTGGATTATTTTATGAACACTTCTATTGGAACTTTTCATGTAAGTGGATTATTTTATGGACACTTCTATTGGAACTTTTCATGTAAGTGGATTATTTTATGAACACTTCTATTGGAACATCTCATGTAAGTGGATTATTTTATGAACACTTCTATTGGAACATTTCATGTAAGTGTATTACTGTGTTGACATGTCTATAGTTTACTTGTGTAAGTCAGTGATGCATTGTCTAGGAACCAGTTGGCAAAGACTATGATGTCTGATATAACTGAAGGATATATCATTTTTTTTTTTTTTTTAAATCTGGAAAGTCCACCTGGTGATGAGTGGCTTGGAGACTTTTCAGAGCAGGTTAGCCATGGGTTTGTAATAAAAGAGCACAAGCCATCATGGGTCTTGGCTCTTTACTAAGCATTGAAAGGCCAGGGGAGAGTACCTGAACAAATGTGGCTGGAGGCGCTGGTCCATGTAACCTGTGATACATTATCGCAGCTGTTTGTTGAAATGAATTGTGCCACAGTCAGGGCTGTAACTTAGGTCAGTGGCACTCAAGGCATGTTAACAAATGATGGCTTTTGAAAAGCATGAAATGAAAAAAAAAAAAAGAAAGAAAGCCACATTACATGAAAGGAAGGTGGAGTTTTGTATCATTTTTTTCTTGGGGGCCAAAAAATAATGCTATTCAGTTCAGTATTTCCCAGCCTTTTTTGGATCATACCCCACCTCAGCGCCTCAAAGATTTTATGTGGTGCACGCCCGCCGCCACCCCCCCCCCATCACCCCACCCCCCCACCCGCAGTATAATAGGCAACCAGGTTCTGAAGAAGAAAAAAATATAAATATATTCTAATTGCACCCCAGAATATTCAAATTGCCCACCCTGTGCACAATGAGAAACACTACTATATAAACGCTCATGTAGGAGTTTGTTTTTTTTTAAATAGTAAAGATTAAGAAATGTTGTAGCATTAGATGGGTGACAGTTTTTAGATTTTGTCAGAAACATAACCACTTTGATACGTATTTTCAGATTGGCCAGTTTGAAGACGACCGCCACCTTTCAAGGTTACGCACGCTTATTTCACATTACACTCCGGCGCAGGTAAACTTTCACAGCCACAGAATTTCTGTGTCTTCTTGTTCGTGGCGCTAAATAATTTTATGAAATGGTCTGCTGATATAAGGTCTGGCTTGATTATTTTGAAAAAGTTTTTTTTTCCTCATAATATTTATGACACCCCTCTTGATGGTTAACTACTGTGGCTTTCTGGAACATACACAAGCAAAGTGGATTAATCCATCACAGCACATTGCAGTGGAACTTTTTTTTTTTTTTTTGGTAGATCCTACCACAGTTAGGTCAGCCCTCACGCTCTTTGACCTCTGCTTCGGACTAGAACCCCTAGTCTTAGCTTCAGAGACCAGTTAAATGCCGCATATGACAATTTATTACACTGGAGCAGGCCCTCGGAGAGCCAGGGTTGTACTACTGGAGCCAGGGCCCTTCATTTCATCTTCTTGCATATCAGAGGCAAAGTTCAGGAAACATTTTGGATGGGGGACCTGCGGTCAGACTTGGTGTTATATGGCCCAGCAGTGAGGAAGGTCTTTGTCAGCCGTGGCAAGAGAGAGGGGACAGCTAAACTGTTTGGTTTCATATTTTCCTTTCCACTCCAGCCTTTTGAAATGCTCAAGAATGTTGACACAGAATCATCACCTGTTTTCTTTCGCTTTTCTTCATTATACGCTGTCCTCTGACCATCTTGTCCCACCCAAAAATGGCAGTTTAAGTCTTAAGATTTTTGTGTTCATGGACGTTCCTTACATACGAGAGACCTCTACAGTCCTGTACATGGGACAAAGAGCAAAAAGCTCTGAACTTTGAGATTGAGTAAACGAAGTTAAATTCCTCCACTATGAGGGTTAAATTCCTCCACTATGAGTAAAACTGTCCTGGTCAGCTTCTGTATTCTTCATCAGTTTTTGTAAGGCCACATGAAGGTTGAAGTGGATGACGCTATAAACTTGCTTGTCATAAAGTTTACATTCTTAAGAGAAAATGATCACCAGAGTTAAGTCTCATATGTAAGATTTTTGTACCATTTTTAAAGTTATTTTTTATTATTTATCTCGGTGGATATTAACCAGTGGATATAGCCTTTGTTTTGGTTTCCTCCTTTGGCAAGTTTTCATCCCACATTTCAGGTGCTGTATGAAAGAGGAAAAGTGTCTGCTCATACACTCCAGCTCTTCAACGCAAACCTGGGCACAGTCTTAAAGGAAGCATTGAGCCCCGGTACTGAATTCTGGGATAGTGGAAAAACCCTGAAAACTCTTGCTGAAGAGGATTACTTCAAGTCCGGAGAGGAAGTGAAGTGGCCCAAAGTGTTGTCGGCCATGCTTTCGGAAAGTGAGGGCCATTTTTGTTGTTGTTTGATCATCATTCATTGATCACGTTCTTTTGTTACTATACTTTTTTCAAGGCTTCACTGGAGTTCGCTTTTTTCAAGGCTTATAGACCCTAAATTTTGCTTTTTTTCAAGGCTTATGGACGCTAGATTTTGCTTTTTTCAAGGTTTATGGACACTAGATTTTGCTTTTTGTCAAGGCTGATAGACACTAAACATTGCTTTTTTGAAGGCTTATAGACACTAGATTTTGCTTTTTTTTTTCAAGGTTTATTGACACTAGATTTTGCTGTAGACAAGCCAGTGTTCTAGTGAGAGGTCACATGCATTTTTATAGCTTCACGAGGCAGTAAGACCATAGCAGCAAGAAGGTTATTTGTATAAAACGGACATTTGTAGCTGGTATTGGTTTACAGGATATTCTGTTCAGATGTTAAAGCCATTTCCATAATGAAAAATCATTTGTTATAATCTTTCATGGATGTATCCACTGGATGCTGTATAGGAGCTCTATCAATAAAAAAAAAAAGTTGCTCTGTGAAGATGTTATGTTTTTCATGAACCAATCCATCTTTTCTGCTTTTGCAAAGAGCTCACAGGATAGGACAAAATGCTTGCAGAAATGTTGGCTTGGTGTCCAGCATTACTTACAATGCTGCCTTAACATTTAATTATGACAGCTAGTAAAATCCACAACATTCTTAGTGCTCTGTAAGCTGCACTGTTCTTAGTGTCCTGTAAGCTGTACTGTTCTTAGTGCCCTGTAAGCTGCACTGTTCTTAGTGCCCTGTAAGCTGCACAAAAGTACAGTGATGAACTTAAGTGTTCTGTAAGCTGTTCTGAAACTTTTGTTGTACATGGTGATAGTAGATGGGTAATCTTTCTGTTGACCATGAGGAATAGAAATAACTGGCAAAGGACCATGCCACATAGATAGCAATTCAGCATAAGGGTTCTACATCTTACTGAGGATGAGAAGAGGGCCAAAATTAAAGACATAAGACAGTGCGACCAGACTGGACTTCACAGCATGCATCTGATGCTGACAACAGCAAAGCCAATCAGATATTGGTAGAATCAGCCATGAGAGAAGTTGCTGAACAAAAAAGGATGCCCATTAGCTTCCTCGAGCAGTTAATTTCTGTCCGACAGAAACCATTTTCTAGTTTTAAAAAAGCCTTAAAGGAGCAGTGATCACCTTAGGATGTTTTTAAAAAGCCATAGTTGTATATGTCTTTTACTTTGCGTGAAGTACTTTTCACGGTATTGGTTCTGTCAACACACCATTCAGTGCTTTATGCTTTTTAAGTGTAAAATTAGCACACTTTACAAACATCACTTGGAATTAAATGTGGAATTTTTTTTTCTTATTATTTTGGTGATTTAATCTTTACAGAATGATCACATGCTGAATCAAAGTCAGAACTGGCAAATACGAAATTGAGCATCACCAGTCTATTGGCCCGGTTACTCATTTTCCATTAAATTTCACTGGTTGTTTTTTTACTGGGTTTTTTTATAATATAAATTGGTCATGGTAACTGACAACCTCCAAAAGAAAACTTTATATTGGTAATTTAGGGGTAATTGCATGTTAATGTGATCACCGAAGGCATGGTCAGTTTTTAGAGTATGTTTTGTGGTACAGTAGTGAGCATTCAAAATACATTTTGGCCATATGCTTGTAATCATTGGAGCAGTCAGAAAAGAGAATGTTATTTCAAGAGTTGTGTCACTTTCATTTGATTCTATGTTCATCTGAAAACAAAGTTATTTCCGTATCTTTACAGATGATAGCTTGGGGCTTACGGCAGCAGACTCTAAGGATTTGGCAGTGAGGGCTTTGGGCGCCATGATCTGGTTTGTTCATACATATTGAAAGTTAATTATTTTACATTTTCTGAATGACACCTTCATGTGAATGTAGAAAGGGGAATGCTGATGTTGTAGAGTGTCAGTGAGAAACCAGAATTCATGTCCTTCAGAAACCTTGCTGTTAACTGGATGCCTGTTCTCTTACAGTCACGGCCCTGTGTAAGGAGTGTTACAGTGGTTCTCAAGTTTTTGTTTGGCTGTAAGTGCCTTTCTAGCCTGAAAACACCTTTGGTCTTCTCACTGAAAATAAAGCAGTAAATGGAACCAGAACGATGCTATGATTTTTTTATTTTTATTTTAATCAAGTCTCCTCATCTGATGACCTGTGGACTTTCTGGGGGTACACGAACCCCTGGTTGTGAGCCACAAATGCTTTAGTGACATCTGCTACATAAAGGTCTTAATAAATCATTCTTATATGACATTAATGAATTATAGATTTAATGAATTATTATAGCTTTTTTTAAAGTACAGCTTAGTTAAAACTTTCAGTATTGTATAACTTACCTGTTAGACAGTGATAAACAGTGATTCTTAATGTCCTAGGTCCAGAAATGAGTTTCTCCTTTTGTACTTGAAATTCCAAAGGGGGGGGAATCACTTGCCTCCCTGCCTGTTGTGAGTCTCCGTATTAGATCCTTCATTTTACAAGGGTTGAAGCTCCATTCTTGAGTTTTGTCCTTCATTTTACAAGGGTTGAAGCTCCATTCTTGAGTTTTATCCTTCATTTTACAAGGGTTGAAGCTCCATTCTTGAGTTTTATCCTTCATTTTACAAGGGTTGAAGCTCCATTCTTGAGTTTTTTTTTCGTGAAAAGGTAACTAGTTTGTAGCGATTTATTTATCTATGGCAGAAGTCAGTGTAGAACTCAGTACAGTGTCTCAAGCAACCAGCTCTACTTCTGCATATGTCATGTATTTTGTCTTGTCATGTGACATACATTTTGTCTTACTTTTTTCATTTATTTTAGTATTTATTATTATGATGTAGGTATTTACAGTATTGCCTGCTGGATCAAGAGCTCTTGTCCATGAGAAAATTTGAAGAGTATAGGCCCTTGGATGTCCAGGGAGTAGACGTGAAGGAAGGGCAAACATCCACAATCAAGCAGAGGCATATGGTAAGATTGTGAGTACATATGGTCTTGTTTTGATATGCAAGGCTGGCAGATAGATTAACAAGTGCCAGCCCAAAAGAAATGATAAAAAGAACGGTTATATGGAGTTTTAAAAAAAAAAACCAGAAAACATTAGCACTGTTGTCGTCTAAACAGTAGTTGGTGTAAACTTTATAGCAGTAATGAGAATTTACCCACTGATGGAGCTTATTGAAAAGCTCGATATTGCAGCTTGCCAGATTAGAACCAGCTCACAGTTTCTGTAAGCTATCACTGACGTAATAAAAGAAAACAGACACACACCCCATTCCTCCCCCCAGTTTATTAGACTATGCATAGGATATAAGCCGCTCTGTTGCTGAGTCTTTGTGAAAATAGCAAACAATATGAGGGAGTTGTTCTGTTCCATGGCATTACTACAGATGTAAGAATGATCGACAGTGAGCGTATTAAATTATTCATTTAATTAGGATGTTTACTTCATCATAAGAATATGTTGCAGGTGTTGGACGACGTGACAGTGTCCAACCTTGATGTTGTTTGGAATGCTTCCTCGCAGTCCACAGAAGGAACGCTGCTGGAGAGACTCAACCATTGCTGCACAGCTTTTGGTAGGCACCAGAACACCATATTTATATTTAGCAGCCTTTGCGCTATCATGCATTGCATTGTGGGAGCATGAAAGCTTGTGTCCGTAACTTCTTTGACCTGTTATATGCCATTGAAATGTAAATGAAACATAGTGTTATTTGCCCGTACTCTATTTCACATGTTGTCACACAAACTCCGCCATGGATGGTCCCAAGCCCAGATGAGAAAAAAAGGATGGGTGGACAAAGGGCCAGCTGCCCAGTTCTGTAAAAATACTTCAGCCACGAAAATGGCAACAAAGAGATCAGCTGGAGGAAATAGAAATAAATGTAGAGCCCTTGTTGATGGCCTGTGCTCTAGATAGGGATGAAGAAAATGAGGAAGGAAGGAAGAAAGGAAGGATTAACATGCTAGAGAACTGATTCTTGTATCTTTTTTTTTTTTTTTTAATCATTGACACCACTATCTGTGGGACCCCCACAACAGCTGTGGAGCCCTCTTTAAACATAGATGGACCCCCAAATGATGCTAAGATTTCCGTTTCAATCCCAGGTTCACAAGTTTGCACTTATTTTTCTTTGTGTGGAGGGGGCGGGGAGGGGGGGGGTGTGGAAAGATCTTTTACAGCTGTTCTGTATATCTTTGTGTGGCAGTAAGTTCTTAATCTTTTATTGGCTGTGGACTCCCCTTTCAGTATGAGAACAGCTGTGGCCCTTCTGACTTGAGAACAGCTGGGACTCCTTTTAAAAAAGTAAAGCAACAAATAGAACCCTTTTTTAAAAATCAGGCCAATACATTCAAAGATCTTTTGTGGCCCCTCCCAATCATTCCATCAAGAACCACTGCACTAGAGTTGTAATCAGTGTCGCACCTGGTCCTTCTCTGATCCCGTAGGGGCCAGGTTCTTACTATATACAGTGGAGTTAACTGGGATGTCTCCAAGCAGAATCAGACCGGATATAGGCACTAATTGCTTTTTACTACCTTATCATCTTTTGGCGTTCTTCCCCCATTATTGCCATTTTCTTTTATCAAAGATGAGGAAGATGAGTGAAAAGCTCTTAAACTTTGGGATCACAAGAATCAAAAGTTAGACTTGGAAGGTTTATATGGAAATCTAAAAAAACTAAGCATGAAGATAAAAATCAGGATATTTAAGAGTAATGTTCTAAGTGTACTACTCTGTGGAAGTGAATGCTGGAAAATCACGAAAAAAGCTATAGAAAACAAGCTGAATTATTTTCAGACTAAATGTTTGTGAAGAATTAGAAGAATATTTTGGCCGAACACCGTAAGAAATAACATATTGTTGGCAGAAATGCAGATGAAGCTGCTGACAGCAGTTATTGAGGAAAGACACTGGTGATGGTTGGGACATGTGCTCTGGATGACTGATAACTCACTACCAAAAATAGCACTAAGATGGACACCACAGGGGAACAGAAGTAAGGGTAGACCACAAGAGACATGGAGAACAACAACAGAGAGGATGTTGAGTAATAGAGAGCTCACCTGGGCAAGGGCTTGAAAAAAAAAAAAAAGGCAACGGTCACGATTTTGTGGAAAAACTCTGTGGAAACCCTATGTGTCTTGGGCACTTAAAGTTCAGAGAGAGAGAGAGAGAGATCTTCATATATATATTTTTTTTTACCAACTTTCTCAGGTAAAAGACTTTTCCATCAGTGGCTTTGTGCTCCACTTTGCCAGCCTGCATCCATATGTGACCGGCTGGATGGGGTTGAGGACCTGATGAAGTGTCCTGCTGCTGTGGAAGAGTGCACTGCCATCTTGAAGAAGCTTCCAGACTTGGAGAGATTGCTCGGCAGGTCAGGGCGGCTATCAGATGCACCATTTCACAGTTGTTATTATGTTCTTAGCGGAAAATATGTAACACTGAGTGGTGATTTCTTTCATACTGGTACTTGGCTGAAATTTGGTCCGTTTCTTACTGGATAATACTTGGCTGAAATTTGGTCCGTTTCTTACTGGATAATACTTGGCTGAAATTTGGTCCGTTTCTTACTGGATAATACTTGGCTGAAATTTGGTCTGTTTCTTACTGGATAATACTTAACTGAAATTTGGTCCGTTTCTTACTGGATAATACTTGGCTGAAATTTAGCCTGCCATTTTTCCTCCCTTTCATTCTTCTCTGCCAGATGCTGGGGTATCTCTTTACTCCAGAGCTAGGGACTCGAGATGTAGTTTCAGCCAAAATAGTTGACAGCATTGTCTTCTAAAGATGTTAGGTTATGCCTGGGCCCTTAATGTCTTATTTGCATGCATAATTTAACACATTTCTGAGCGCCTGGCTCTTGCAACAAAGAGATGCTAAATATAAAAACATAATTTGTTCTCGTGTACCCACATAGACAAGAGAGGAGAGGAAGTTGAGAGCTGGCAAGATGATAATGGACTTCTCCTGATCAACCAGCCAACGGATCCCCCAACATTTTACTCAAGGGCTTGGCATACAACCTCAACACCAGATCTGGCATTCCACTCTCCAGATCTGAAGTGGAACATTACACGCGAAGTTGGAAAACAACTTGGAGGTAGCGACCATCGACCAGTCTTCCTGACAATAGAACTTAACACCAGTAGCCCTCTCCCCAGATGGAATTATAAAAAAGCAAACTGGACAATGTACAGACATCGTACAGGTATCCTGGTGGGACAGCTGTCCATAGAAGGTAAGGATATTAACAGCATAGTGAAGGAATTCAATGCTTGTATCCTTCAGGCCACCTGTGACACCATTCCCAGTGGAGCTCGTAGGGACTATAAACCGTACTGGTCTAGTGAGCTGGGAAAACTCCACGATGACGTGGAAGCAGCTCGAAAGCAAGCAGAAGATAGACCATGCCAAGAACACCACAATAATTACCAACATTCTAAGGCCAAATTTCAGAGAGTCAAGCTGCAAGCCAGATGGGAAAGTTGGAGAGAGAAAACAGAGTCCCTAAACTTTGAAAAGGATGGAAGGAAACTGTGGAAACTAATCAAACAGTTAAACGATGAGAGCACTGGAAGAAGTACAAAGATTACACTAACAGAGGATGGGAAAACTGGTACAGGTAAGCAGGTAGCAGATCACTTTGCTTGCATGTTTGCACAAGACTGCAGCATTGATATCCATCCAGAGAAGGAGCGTACAGTGCGCATTTAGCCACAGAAAGAAGAGGAACAAGTCAGAAAAGTGGAGGTCATGGATGCACCAATCACATGCAGTGAATTAGACCTAGCAGTTAGTAAACTGAAACCAAGGAAATCACCAGGACCAGATGGAGTGTCCAATGAAATGATCAAGAACCTGGGAATGGCAGCAATGGGAAAGCTGTTAGATATTTTCAATATGTGCTGGAGCACAGGTAAGTTACCTCAAATCTGGAAGGAAGCAAGCATGGTACCACTGCTAAAGCCAGGGAAAAACAGTGATACTGCCTCCAGCTACAGGCCAATCAGTCTCACTAGCTGCCTATGCAAAACGATGGAACGCATCATTGACCTGAGGCTAAAATGGTACTTAGAAAGTGAAAACTTACTCGTTCCACAACAAGCAGGATTTAGGCAGTACGGAAGATCAAGTGACCTATCTCTCTCAAGAGATTGAGGATGCATTCCAAGAGAAAAACCTTGTACTAGCAGCGTGGATAGACCTGAAGAAAGCCTTTGATAAAGTATGGAAAAAAGGTCTGCTGTGGAAACTAAGAAACTGCAATGTGAATGGAAGACTACAACTGGATAAAGTCCTATTTACACAGTAGAAGAGCTAGAGTAGTAATAGATGGACACAAAAGCCAGAAAGTACTTCTGTGACACGGTGTACCACAAGGAGGAGTCCTTTCGCCTACACTATTCCTTGTATTCATTAATGACCTGGTCAAGGAACTTCCCTATGGAATCAAAGTGGCACTGTATGATCTGGTCATGTGGTGTACAGATGAATATGCGACAGTTGCTACACAGAGACTCCAAAGAGCAGCAGACATCTTGACATCATGGACAAACAAATGGTGTGTAAGTATAAACACAGAGAAATCAAGTACCACTCTGTTCACTTTCTCATCTAAACAGAAAGCTGGTAAGATCTTTGTAAATGAAATATCCTTAAAGATGGACAACCAACCCACTTACTTAGGAGTGACTCTGACCTGGAAGCAACACATCAACAGTGTAGAAGCAAAAGCCAGAAGAAAACTAGCCATATTAAGAAAATTGAGTGGAACCATATGGGGAGCTAGTGAAAGAATCCTCAAGAATGTATATCAGCAAAGTATTCTACCACATTTAGAATATGGCTCAACATCTTGGTGCACAGCATCAAACACTACGCTGCATAATCTAGACAAGGTTCAAAATCAGTCACTGCGGATTATCACAGGTGCCATGAGGTCCACACCAATAGTAGAAATGCAGAAAATAGTTGGTGTTCAAGCGCTAAAGGAACGTAGAGACACAAAGGTCATGACCATGGGAGAGAAATTCCTTAGCTCTGTAAGCCATCCCCTGAAGGAGAGATTCAATAACTTGGCATTAGGACGGCTTAAAAGAAGCAGCTTCATTAATCAGGCCAAGCGTATGCGTAAGCTGATACCTGACCTTCCAGCTGTAGTTGCTCCATTATCATCTGTACCAGAGCATACACCATGGAAAGAAGCAGATTATACACAAATAACTGAATACTGAAGTGAAAGGTGTAGAAAATGGTGAGATGCAGAGCAGTCTTGTAAGATCAACAGCCACACTTAGTGTTCTAGATGATAAATATCCATGTGACACCTGGATACGAGTGTATACAGATGGATCTGCACATAATGCCGTAAAAAATGGAGGGGCAGGAGCACATATTGAATATCCAAACAACACCACTGACAAGATTTCCATACCCACTGGAAAATACTGCAACAACTATGATGCAGAAGTTAGGGCAATTATTGCTGCAGTTGAAAAACTATCAGACTCTAGAATTGATACATGTCCTGTAGTAATTCTCACAGATGCAGGATCAGTACTGGAAGCTCTTCAGTGCAATAAACTACCAGACCTTAAGGATGCCTTGTCAAAAATTGGCTTACAACATGGAGTCACTTTGCAATGGATTCCCTCCCACTGTGGGATACCAGGCAATGAGAAAGCTGACCATCTGGCCAAAGAGGGCACTGAAATGGAGCAACCAGACATACCAATCACCTATAATCAGAAGAAAAGCATGATAAAAACCTACAGGAAGCCACAAACACCACCACATGATGACTATCACATGCTAAACTGAAAGGAACAAGTCACCATCTTCCGTCTCCGAACAGGACACAGCCAACTCTGAAGTCATATGTATACAAAGTTTAAGGTTGGTACTACTAATCTATGTACATGTGCCCAGATGCCCCAAACTGTGGAACATATCCTCCAGAACTGCACCAACTACGAGACACTGAGAAATAATTACTGGCCCAGTGAAACCACTAAAGAAGATAAGCGCTACGGTTCCATACATGAATTACAAAAAACAGTGAAATTTATCCAAGAGACAGGACTGCAGATATAGACAGACAGTGCGAACAAAGAAGAAGAAGAAGAGGTTCTCGTGTACCAGCTTCAGATTACAGTCTCTGCCGCATTCGGAGCCCTGTCACTGTGCTCAGGCCCGTAGTTTTCTTCAGATTTTTGTGGCAAGGTCTAGTTCCTCCAGCCAGAACTATTAGTTCAGCTGTGTTCAGACAGGGCAGGCTTGCTGTAAACGTTCCATATGTGAGACTTTACTCCTGCAAAGATGTTCATTAGCATAAAATATTTGGAGTTGATAGCATAATTCTTACATCTTACGTGCTTCCTGTGCTGTTAGACATCTCGTAGGTCTCGCATGGTAGTTTGCCAAGTTTTCCTGTTTTTGGTGAGCTTTTCAACCTCATCAAGGGATGTTAACGCCCACTAAACTGGCCTCTCTTAACAATGTCCTCTTTAGAGTTTCACGTGGTTGACTTCTTTTTCTTCGTCCTGTTATGTTCCACTTGATAGCTTGTTTTGGGATTCTCTGACTGTTTCTTCTCAGATAGCATAATTAGTAAACAGAAATATTGGGTGATGTGGATCTGTATGCACATACAGGTATTATATATTTTAAAAATCTTTTACAACCACACATCATGCAGCAGACTTGGGAGAAAGAGGGGATGTTTAGACTTCCTACCTGGAAGGTTGGCAGTTCCAGTCTCCCCACTGGTGCCCTCCAGCTAACCTAGATGTAAAAATAGATATTGGCACACAAATGTTGAAGACAACAGCCTTCAAAGAAAGAATGCCTGTCTGCAAAGCAAAGCACACCGTATTGCACCGAATAAATGTGAATGAAGGGAAAATTGAAATTTTGTGAAGTTTATTTCTGTAAATAAAGGAGTTAAGGGGGCCTGAGTATGGATAAATCTAAAAATAAAATCTGAAAAAAAAAAAAGCGGGGGGGATATGCAGAAAAGTGAAGATAAGACTAAATTGTATATTAAATTGTTTTAATTTCATGTATTTTCAGAATTCATTCAGTGGGCTCGGCTGGGAAGAGCAAGAACCATCCGGACAGTCGTGCTATACTTTACGAGGAGGTCACATACAGGTGCAGACAAGAACCCCAAGTGGTTATAGTCTTAAATAAAGAAGTGATTTCCCAAGGTCATATTATCAAACTAAAAAAACACAGCAAGATTAGTTTTTGATGTTCAAATAGGACATTGTAGAATATGAGCCAAGCTGCATGAACCAAAAAAAAAAAAAAGATGCTCAGATATGCCATGATAAAGCCAAATAGAATA
This sequence comes from Achatina immaculata, assembly GCA_009760885.1. NCBI lineage: Eukaryota > Metazoa > Mollusca > Gastropoda > Stylommatophora > Achatinidae > Lissachatina > Lissachatina immaculata. The sequence continues at coordinate 15,541,133 of CM019701.1, read as the reverse complement.
CAGCATTGTCTGGTCTTAAAACATGACATTTGTAGATTGAAAGATGATTTGATTGAGTGAAAGACTACCCACACCCCACTCCGCATTTGCTGGATCAGTATTCAGACTCCAGAACACATCCTACGCTCTTTTTACAGAGACCCGAGGCCCTGAACTGGCCCCAGAAATGGAACACGGGTTGAAAACTGGGGTGAATATGAATTAGTAGCTGATAATGGGATTCGTGGAGGTAACCCAGCTCTTTGCTCATATAGCTGAGCTTATGATACTGAACACAAAAGAAATCATAGATAAGTGCCGGAGGAGCAAGTAGCATGTACGCTCATCTGTCATGGCAAAGATCAGAGGTCGGTCTTGCCTGCAGGTACCAGCGATAGATGGGGTACCCAGCTCCTTGTGAAGCTGTGGAAAGCAAGGTTGAAATGAGGCATGATGAGTGACCACATCGTCTTCTGCTGTGCTGACAAGTTGAGGAAAATATATACACTAACATATTTCTCGTTTTCATCAGTGGCATGACAGGGCTACCTAAACATTTTTTTAATTTGCGTGTTACGTTGACAGGTACAATCCCACATACAATTTTTTATGCTGCTGAGGGCAGTCATTGATATGTTTCAAATTTTTATCTTTGTCTAACAGCAAAAGAAAAATTGAGGATTTTCTGACAACGATTGAAGGATTCAAATCTGCACTTAAGATTGCAGAAAAATTTAAGCCTTTAACAAAGTCATTCAGGTGAGTTTGACATTTTCATTGTAAGCTTTTTTCTCCGTGTGTGCTTATTACAGGTTTTATTTTTAATTCTTCATCGCAAAGTTATTTTGATAGTGTGCCATTTTTTCCTTTTGCCTAACTATTGCATGTCTAGAGATTTTTATTAGTCGATTGAGTTTTCTTGCCATCTGCTTGAATCTTTCAAAGTTAGATGTATTTTAGTATATATTTTATAATTAAGTTTCTTCTGTTGTTATCATTGCATGCTACATCTTTAAGTATGGGCAGTCATGTGAACCATCAATTGTTTTTTTCTTTTTTAAATTCCCCTCACGATTTTCAGTTCAAACTGGTGATAAGGAAGTGATATTTGTCTTTTGTAAATGTTAGTTTGTGTATAAAAAGATGATTAACTGGCCTGTAACTACAGGTTTTCCCACAAACAAGCTTATGGTTACTGATGTAAAACTTTAGATATAATTTAATAATAAAATTTGTGGGAAGCAAGCAATGCATGATAAACTGTACAAGCTGTAATATTTCACCCTGTACCTTCATCAGCAGCAGCTATAGAAGTGAATAAAAAGCATTGAAAAGCAGATGAATAAAGGAGATGGTTATATCATTAGACCAGGGTTTCCCAACCTTTTTTCTGCTTGTGGCCTCCCCTTTTTACATCAAATTTTCACCCCCCCCCCCCCCCCCCCCCCCAGTTTGTCTTTTAATTGTGGCTGCCAGAAATTCATCTTCCGCTGATAAAATGTGATGTAGACTATAGATATCATTTTGTTGACTGTTTTCACATAAGAGAGCACTGTTTCCTGTTTTATATAGATCTAGACTGCTTACACGAAGCGTGAAAATCAAGACCGAAGGAGGTGATGATGATGATCATCATGATCATGGACTCTTCCCAGATATTTCAAAAGACTTAGATTTCTTTGATGTAAGTATTTGTCATTGGAAGTTCTGGTTTGCTCTGTTTGATGACACAGTACCGAACAGTTAGCTCAGATTCTAATGTCAATTCCAGATATGTGAAAATAATTGGGACAAAACTGTATTTCCTATATTAGGTAGGACAAGAGAAACAAGAAAAGTGATCGGCATATATAAATGAGTTGGTACCTACACAATATACTTCAGGGCTAGACTTCTCAGTAAGCAACATGTTAGTGGTAACTGCGTATGAACTATTTCAACTTGTGGCAGTTTCAGACTTATAACAGTTGCAACAACAACAAAAAGCAGTTGAATTCTTCATGGTGGCATCAGTCAAAATACATGTCTCTAGTCATTTCTCTCAAACAAGATCCTAAGAAAAATCTTTGTGCCCATAAAAGGATACCAACAGTGGAGAAATGAGAGCTAGAAAGAACACTGAACTGAATGGCTTATAATAAATGTCTTGAAGCTGAACAGACTACGCTGGCTGGGGCATGCAGAAAGAATGGAAGAGAACAGACAAATGAAAACTATGTATAAGAGACGAAGGAAACAAGACCAAGGGGTAGACCAAGACAGAGATGGATGGATTGTATAGAAGAGGATATAAAAGAATTTAGTGTCACTAGCTGGAGAGAGGCTAGGAATAGATAAGAACGAAGGCGAACTTTATGTGCAAAAGTGAGCCGTAATGGCTTGGAAAGCTGAGGAAGAAGAAGAAGAAGAAGTTATTCCCGAGAAAAGTGTACATTGGCCATGTTGTGTTTTGTTTTTTTTTTTTTAAATAGTTTTGTGTGGTTTTTCATTTTTTTTTTTTTTTTTGGAAGTGAAAGTTTTAACACTCATTCTAACTGCCAAAAAGCATATCGAACTCATTGAGGAGGAGAATTTTTAATAAAATTCCAAATGTCACAGTGCAGTGAGCCTACAGTTATCTGGCTCTGATGTAATGAATTGTGGATTTAATTTTCTTGACAAATGGTAAAAAGGAGTTTTTAAATCTTCAATACTGCACCATGCTCATTTCATATCACACTTGGTTTTCTTTTTTTTTGGATAGTGTGGAGTAGATTTGCTTTGTTTTAGTAAGTGACTATTACATATTCCTTATTTAATCATTTTATATTGTGTTACCACGCTTTTTTTTACATTAAAGATAGTATAAAATAGTAAAAAATGTGCATGGCCCAGGTAACCTAATCAGATTACAGTTTCATTTTTCAGACACCCTTTCCCGCTGTTAGTTTTTTTTACATCGAAGGTTTACCATATCCCCTCATAGTTTTTTTTACATCGAAGGTTTACCATATCCCCTCTTAGTTTTTTTACATCGAAGGTTTACCATATCCCCTCTTAGTTTTTTTACATCGAAGGTTTACCATATCCCCTCTTAGTTTTTTTACATTGAAGGTTTACCATATCCCCTCTTAGTTTTTTTACATCGAAGGTTTACCATATCCCCTCTTAGTTTTTTTACATCGAAGGTTTACCATATCCCCTCTTAGTTTTTTTACATCGAAGGTTTACCATATCCCCTCTTAGTTTTTTTACATTGAAGGTTTACCATATCCCTTCTTAGTTTTTTTACATCGAAAGTTTACCATATCCCCTCTTAGTTTTTTACATCGAAGGTTTACCATATCCCCTCTTAGTTTTTTTACATCGAAAGTTTAACATATCCCCTCTTAGTTTTTTACATTGAAGGTTTACCATATCCCTTCTTAGTTTTTTACATTGAAGGTTTACCATATCCCGTCTTAGTTTTTTACATTGAAGGTTTACCATATTCCCTCTTGTTTTGGCCAGATTTATTTTAAGTCCAGAAGATTTTAGCAGTGTTGAAGTACATGGTTAAAGATGTGTGCAGATGAATTACTGAAGCTGGGCATAAAAGGTATTATTAATATAAAATATTAAAATAAAGTATTAATAAACTTTATATTTCTCTCACTTTCAGACATCTTTTGATCACAAGAAAGCAAAGAAGGATGGAGTTATTGTTCCTAGTAAAGGTAACTTCTCATATGTTCTGTTTTTATGCTTATCTGTCAAGTTATTTGTTCACATTTTCTGTCATTCATTGGTAGAGACTACAAAATATGAAATACATTTTTTTTCCCCATCTAGCCATGTTTTCACGTGGCAGGTAATTAATATTTAATAATAGTGCTAACTTCATTTAAATAGTAATTGTTATATAATGATTGTTTAGACTGATTTTTTTGTTTGTCTGTGTAAAGGACATTTCTTATGAATGGTTATTGTCAGTTAGTCGTTTATTGTTGTACATAAAACATTTATTGTCGTACATGAAATGTTTATTGTCGTACATGAAATGTTTATTGTCGTACATGAAATGTTTATTGTTGTACATGCCTATTAACAGGAGTGGACCATGACTATGATCAGGCAGTGGACGACATCAAGTCAGTGGAGAAGGAACTTGCAGATTATCTTGACCAGCAGAAGAAAGCCCTCAGTTGTAGAGTGAGTTCTGTGTCTGTATCATGATCTTTTCTTCTTTTTATATTTTTTTCTCTCATTGTTTAGATGATATTTTTTCGTTCTTGTTGTTTCAGAGTGAGATTATTATATGAAGTTTTTGCTTCTTCTTCATTAACCAGACGTCAACTTGCATGCTTTTGAAGTAATCATTGGTCAGCTGGAGTTTATGTACTCCCACCATACAGATTTTCTTGGACTGGTATAGGCGGTCTACATCTGTGACCAGTGTTCCTCGTATGTCAGGCTATCTTGAAGAATGTTATCTTGTCATCTTACTGGTGCCACGTGTGGACGTGTTGGTTGGGACAGTCTTGAACCTGTTGAACGATGGCGTTTTATTGTTATGACCAGTGCGGAGTTGAACATTTACTTGTTATTCTCCCCTGAGTTGGTGGTAATCATCTTCTCTGGTGGCCGAGGTCCTCTTTTGGCTCTTTTTTTATGCTTGCATAGCTTTTTGTTTTTTTTAAATGAAGCTTCATTTCATGTGATCAGTATTATTCAGTTCATTTTTTTTTTTTTTTAAACATTCCAAAAATAGAATTTGCCAGCAAAATTCTTTCAGATGAATAGTTATTGTCATGTTGAAGTGCCTTAATCACTTGTCTTATCTATCAACCCATCTCACATTCCCTCTTCATGGAATACAAAGTGAAATCTTAAATCTGGAGATTGGAAAAGTCAGGTTTTAAAGCCTTTTTCTGAAAATTTACCTTCAGTTTTAATGTGGTATGGCTTAAAACTGAATATCATTTGGGGTTTTTTTTTGCAAATAGCAGATAATGGGGTGTAGTATGTGATTTGTTAGGTTTTTTTTTTTTTTTTTAAATAAGATGGCCTTTTCAAACTTAGATCAGTGGCCCAATTTCTGAAATCTTAAATTATTCAAAAATGCTTAACTTTTTCATCAGAACAAATTTTTTTGCTTTCCTAAATTTTTATGTGAGTTTTTCTGTAGCATTATCTCGGCATACTGTTGACGATCCCATTTTGTTAGTCTAGTCACAGAATTATATATATTTTTTTCTCCTCATTAAGTCTGTTGTGTACTGGGGAACTGGCAAGAACCGTTACCAGATGGAGATTCCAGAAGCATCCGTGAAGAATGTTCCAGATTCTTACGAGTTAATGTCGTCTAAGAAAGGGGCCAAGAGATATCGCACGTCAAAAATTGATGAACTGTTAAGCAAGCTGGCCGATGCTGAAGACAGGAAAGATGTTTGTTTGAAGGATATCATGAGGAGAATCTTCTACAGCTTTGATGAAAGGTGAGATCTTCTTCGTACGCATTTTTAGCGATAATGTGTGGTACACTGACTTTTGCGATATGCCTCCTGGCTGGGTACCTCCAACTTCAGCACCTTTCTTTGCTAGGGCAGTCTGTGGTCTTGCTGGGACTGCCATGAAGACAGTGGTGTAGGCTGGCCTGGCCAAAGCTTTGCTTTTCAGCCTCTGGTGGCTGTGCTTAAGCACATTCTCCATGTCTTTGAGACATTTTCACATAAACACCCTGACTGTGGGATGAGGAATCTGATGAGTGCTTCAGTGATATCCATTCCCTGCCATCTATAGTCTGCTGGCTCTGTTTTGTTTACCTCATTCTGATAGCCATTGTTGTAAAGACCCATAGGCTTGTCACATCCTGGGTTTCACACCAGATTTTCCTCGTCATCACCAGCTATCTCCATGTCCCCATCTGTCCACCATCCAGACATTACATTTTTACAAAAATAACAGTTATAATTAGTGTTGATTGCTACAAGTTTCTGGGCTACCGAAGTAAGTCAGAGTTTTTAAGCAATCAGATCTGTGTTCCCTGTCTCACAAAGACTATGTTAAGATAAGTGTGCTCTTAACACAGTTGTTCCCAGGGGAAAGGTGAGATATTTTAAAATAGAAGTTGGGGAATTCCAGAATGTTAATTTTAGTAAGTTTCCTGTTCACCACCTTGATGTAGTGTTTCTGGTAATGAGCAACTTTCTAGCATTAAGCAGAGCAACAGCACAGATGATAAGATAAAACAGACTTGCTCTTTAGCCAATGCAGAGTAACAGCACAGATGATAAGATAAAACAAACTTGCTCTTTAACCAGTGCATGAATGCGTTACATTTCTGAACATAAAACGAGTCACATTATGATGCAACCTTCAGAGACCGGTGAGTTTTTCATTGGATATTTCTTCTGTTGTTGCCTCTGCAAATGCTGATGACTATATTAACTCTTTCTGTGCGTATGGTTGAATTTTCGACACTTCCGGTGGTCCCAAGCGTGCCTATAGTAAAAAATTCGACATTGTTTGTTTCATTAAAACAAGCGGTGTAACATTTAGATTGTACATATTTCGTCCGCGATTCCGGTGACACTTTCAAAATGGAGAATGCGTGCCTAGTTACAAGAGATGCCGAGCGAGAACAAGGACGCGAAGCATGGAAATTTTTCAATTTTTGACGATGTAGATAGGGGTATGGACATAGCCTATGGCCACCCCGCTGCTCTTGAATGTTTTCTAAGTAGATTTAGACATATTTAGACGACTGGAGAAGTAGTTAGGAGTAGTTAGGAGGTTATTTCAGACATTCATTCAGCGGAAATGCAATACGGAGTCACAATACGAGATCGACAAGTAGATCTACACATCTAGACCTAGCCGATGGTGAGCTGGCCACTATCAGTGTCTAAAAACATCACATTACTTCTTTTTTCCTAAAAAAACTCTGCATTTATGAAATTTTCATTCATTTAGCTATACTTTGACACATATTACGTATACGGAAGTACATGGAAATACTGTTTTCTATTCCATTTTACAACTAGACCCCCTTACAGTCAAGACCCGCGTTTTTACTCCCGCACGCCATGACACGTCCATGTTTTTCCTCCCACGCGGAAAGAGTTGAGTATCTGCGAAACTCTTTCGCTCAGCAGAGTACTTAGCAAGGTACTAAAATCTGAAGAAATGGGTAAAACAAACTCTGGTGATGATTTTGCATTTTTCTTTGAAGTGCTGCTGTAGCACAGAGTAACATCATGAAATGGAAAAGAAAGTAGAAGTAGCATTTTTGTGGTCAATCACATTTTGCGCTGTCACATGGTGTGTGTCTTGTGGTGTGACAGCTAGCGTACCCTGACCACTCCCCAGAGCTATACCAGCGGGAGTTTTACTCCTGGCAGGTCCAGCCAAGCCGGGAAGGTCTGCGCAGGTAGGGGTCAGATGAAACTTGCACCAGAGTCCTCCAGTCACCAATTGGAGAAAGAAGATTAGGAATAGACAGGAATGGAAGCGAACTTTATCTGCAGCAATGAGCCTTAATGGCTAGAAAGCTGAAGAAGAAGATCACATTTTGCACGTGGCATAATTTATGTGTGTGTGCAACTGAACGGTGGTTTCTAGGTACTATTTTTTTCTCCCACACACGCTGGGTGTTGTAGGTGCTGGAAAGATTGTCACATAATGGTACTCTCAGCACTCCTAAACAGAGGCACATATATGTACATACACACTGTGTTAACATTTTACCTGTTACATGTGTGTAACATGTTACCTGTTTATTTTTTCCGGGAAAATTATTTTTGTATGTGTGTGCTATATACATATGTGTGTGTGTGTGTGTGTTATTTGTGTACAAAAAAATCTTACATCCTTTCCGTGCCATTAAATGTCACACAGCGTCAAAAATAACTTCACCAATTTATCATATGCGATACAGCTTGACAATCCGCTTTTTTACAGAATAAACCACCAATTATGTACATTCATTCAGCTTCATTGTAAACTCCTTCAGTAAGCTTGCTCTTTCTTTCCTACTAAATCGTTTATTGTGTTCTTCCCATCAGGCATTCGAAGTGGATGGCAGTTGTGGAGTGTCTGTCAGTTCTTGATGTGTTAATATCTCTGGCCGCTTACAGCCGAAGCGGAGATGGAGTTCTCTGCAGACCAGAGTTTGTTGAAGCCAGGGAGGGAACTGAAGTAAGTGTTTTTGGCAAATTGTTCAGTATTTTAGTCATTTATAGACAAATGAGATGAAACGTTGGCTACTGATCAATTACACAAATAAGAGTAGGGGAGAGAAGACACAAGAAAAGTCATGTATAACATCAGCTCACCGAAAGACAAGTAATAATATCGAGACTACATAGATATAAAACATTGAGGAATGGTTTCTTAGTAGTTAACCAACAATTACCAGTAAATTACCAATTAAAAAAAGAGAAAAGCAGAGACTTTTGAGATCTTTGGTTACTGTAAAAAGGTAAAGGTAATCCTGTCATGCCTTAGAGGGTGATACGGTTAGTATCACGCCTGGCTGCCTTTCCTTCCCCACCTCCAGAAGAAGTCAGGTACCCATTTCTACAGCTGGGTGACTGGGGCGCCTCAGGGAGGATAACCAGTTTATATTATCAGAAACCTAGTGAAAACCAACCAGTGAAACTAATCCTTCCAGTAGGATGATGATGCTCAATATGCATGGAGGAGAATCGGCCAGTTACAACTTTGTCTCAGCATGTGAGCATTTTGTAATGATTGAATCTTGCCATTAATAAGATTTTAAAAAAAAAAACAAAACTTCTCGCTCATGATTGTAAAATATGTTTCATTTTACATTAAAAAAATTAGTGCAAAGTACTGAATATTGTATTGAGAAAACCAGCTTTTCGGGAAGTAGCTCATGCAAGGTGAAAGATGGGTATAATTGTATAGATCTTAGTGCAATCACAGGTGTCTTAGTAGAGCGTGAGAATGCCTTCATTATAGAGATCAGAGAAGGCACATATAGAATGCCTTCATTATAGAGATCAGAGAAAGCACATATAGAATGCCTTCATTATAGAGATCAGAGAAAGCACATATAGAATGCCTTCATTATAGAGATCAGAGAAAGCACATATAGAATGCCTTCATTATAGAGATCAGAGAAAGCACATATAGAATGCCTTCATTATGGAGATCTTATCTTATATCCTTCCTGTGCCGTTAAACGTCACATAGGGCTCGCAAAGTAGTTTGCCAATTTTTCCTGTCTTCAGTGAGTCCTTCAATCTCATCAAAGGATTTTATGCCTGTTAATTTGCCTCTATTAAGAGTTTCACATGGTCTGCCTCTTTTCTTTTGGCCTGTTGTGGAGATCAGAGAAAGCATATATAGATTGTACAAGGTGTTTACATGACAAGTTTTACGAGGACATGGAAGATCACAAGTTTTGTTATGTAAAGATCATGCTAAAGATAGAAAGGAAGTTTCTCATATTCTAGCTTGACCAAAAATGAACAGACAGTTTTGATGTCCTTGAAGCGGGATATTTTGGTATGTACAGTATTTGTACAGAGATTACGGTTCTTGTATCTCACTGGAACTGTGAGTAGGGCATTCTCTGCAGCCTGTGCGGTGAAGGTGGTGAAGCACAGTGTTGTGTCGGGTTAGTAGCAGGTTGGGGGGGGGGGGGGGGCCTGTTTTTTTAGTCCCCGTATGGAGCTGAAAAGTGGGGAGTGTGCACTGCTTCTTTTAGCAGACTCCACCACCACAGGAACTGTGTGCCTCATTTGGCCAGGCCAGGCCTGTTACAAGGGGTACCATTAGAAAGGTGGGAGATGGGGGTTGGTCAGCTGTGGTTTTACCAGCCTTGATGCTAGCATGTCGGCTGTGCTTTGGTGGCTGCCAAACTGGAGAGCATCTTCACTTCCATACACACAGACCACAAGAACGGGCGTTCAGTGGGTGTCTTGTCCAGATACTGGGAGCTGTGAGGCAGAAGCCTTTACTTTTAATACCAAGGTGATGACAATAGAAACCTTTTGTGGTATTTTGCGGAACATATACGAAGTGATGAAATGGTGCCCTTTCAGCTGCTGCCACACCTGGCATATCAATGCACTGTCGCATGATAGAAGCCAGTTACGAAGGAGAATGAGATATTAAAAGCTAGCTCTTTAATACTGGTAAGCAAATGAATGTAACGGCTTTATCACTTCTTCAGTCACCTTGCAGGTCGATGCATTTCTTGTATTGTTCCATTAGCTTCTTCATTTTACTGGGGGAAGAAGCCGTTCAGCTGCACCTGAATTTACACTACCTCCTTAACTCCATCATCAGAGGTGAACCTGCAATCACATCTTACATCCTTCCCGCGCTGTTAAATGTCACATAGGGCTCGCATGGTAGTTTGTAAAGTTTTCCTGTTTTCAGCAAGCTTTTCAGCCTCATCAGGGGATTTTATGCCTACAAATTTGACCTCTCTTAACAGTGTCCTTTTTAGAGTTTCACGTGGTTGACTTCTTTTTCTTCAGCCTGTTGTGTTCCATTTGATAGCTTGTTTTAGGATTCTTTGTCTGTTTCTTCTCATCACGTGATTGATATATGTCCATCTCCTTTTTCTGATCACCCGTGAGACAGTTTGTTGTTTGCTCATCTGTCTTATCTCTGCGTTGTTCTTGAATTTGTTCCACTTTATACCAAGTATTTTCCCTAGGCATTTGTTTTCTTGTCTATTTAGTTGTTTTCCAGCAACTAAGTCTAACAAAGTCTATGACAATTCCAAAAAAGCAAGGGAGATAGTATACATCCTTGTTTCAGGCCTGTTTCAGTCTGGAACCATTTGCTCATTCCTTCTTCTGTGTTGACTGCACAAAACATCCATCATAGAGATCCTTAATGATGTTGATAATTTTAGATGGTATTTCCAGAATCCAAATCTTTGTCACATATTTGGGGCTAATGAATGTATTCTTTTGATCTTTGTCTGAGTTATGCATCGCCCTTGACTCTGTTGGTTTTGTTGCAAGTTTCCATAATTCCTATTTTCCCCCTTCTAGAGTTGCCTCTAGGTGGGTCCCAGGATAAGGTTGTTAGCCTTATGCCCAACTCCTGGTTCACATCTCTCTCTCTCTCTGAACCTTAAGTGCCCAGGGCACATGGGGCTTCCGCAAGGGTTTTCCACAAATGCCTGTCCTTCGCCTTTTTTTCTGCTCTTGCCCAGGTGAGCCCTCTATTGCTCAACATCCTTTCTGTTGTTCTTCTCCATGTCTCTTTTGGTCTACCCTTACTTCTGCTCCCCTGTGGTGTCCATCTTAGTGCTATTTTTGGTAGTGAGTTGTCAGTCATTCGGAGCACATGTCCCAACCATTGCCAGCATCTTTCCTCAATAATTGTTGTATGGTTCACATAGAGCCTCTTTAAATGGAAGACATGATAATTGTGTGGTGCCGATTTGGGTGGGTAGGTGGGTGTGGGTGGGGGATGAGTGCAGGAGACGAATATGTTCAAACTACAGCTGTTGCATTTACTGTGCTGTTGTGGCCATGTACAGTCATGGTGTAGCAAGACTGACACACTTGTTCTTCCTGCTTTGAACCTTTCTGGCCATTCATAAACTTTTTACCTTTTCATGTTTTCACTTCTGTAATGAGCCAACAAATCCTATACTGAATTTCAGCAGGTTTCTCTCCTCCTGTCTTAAGAAATCTCACTACAGGGCATTGTTCATCAGCGGTGCAATCCCACATCGGAGTGTCCCATGTTTGTGTGAACTTAACTTCAACTAGGGTAACAGCAGTGCTTCTCTTTGTGTGAACTACTTATCAGCAGTTGAAAACATGTTTTGTTGCATCAGCTTCTATCCATTTTAATTACCGTATATTTTGAAATTACTCTTCGATTCTTACTTTGTAGTTCATTCATTCATTCTTTCTTATCATGTCCTTTTCGAAACTTTGCCTCCCAAACAGCTCTCTTGAAGGCTTCTCGATTGTAAGCAAGATGCCCAGCTGCTGATACATCCATTCGCAAATCATCAACGTCTTGTTGCCGTCTTCGCATGGTCTTCCTCTCTTCCTTATTCCCATTATGTATCATTCTTTGTGGTCATTGAAGAATAGATTTGTACCATTTCAGTATAGAGTTTTTTAAGTTTTTTTTTTTCTTCACAGCATGTAAGTTAATTTTGTGGATAAAATATGAACTCTGATTTAACTTTTGCAGTCCCTGGGTTCATTATTTTTAACTGTTTTTCCTTTATACCCACTAAACAAGTCTCATTTCAGTTGTTTTGTGTAACTATACATTACGTTAGTGATAGAGAGTGCAAGAAACATCGATTTATTGAAAAATGTATCAGATGTGGTTATATTAGCCACATTTCCTTCATCTTTTGGCCCACCAGAAGGTGACATAGTTAGGTGTAACAGGTGATTCTTTCTTTCCCTAACACTAGAGGAGCCAGGTACTCAATTTAATAGTTGAGTTGACTGTGGCAGCACTGATTTGCACTTGAGAAAGATTCTGTGGATTTCTTGTATTTCAACACATGAATGAGACAAAGATATCTAGAGAGAGAGACAATGATCCAGAGCTATTGTTCCAGAGTTAGTGACCCAGAGCTATTGATCCAGAGTTAGTGACCCAGAGCTATTGATCCAGAGCTATTGACAGAGCTGGCAGATATCTTATCCTTTCTTTTTATGGTGCTTTTGGAAGCAGACTACATCAGCCATTCATGATCATTGTGTTCTTATGGTGTTATGGTCAGCCTAGCATCTTAGCTCTGTGGTCTGTGTCAGAGATTGCAAGAAACATCCTGTCTGACTCAATTCTAGTGTTACAGCAGGCCTCAACATTTGCATATAAAAGGAGATCATGCACTATGTGAAAGTTTGTTATGTGGTTTAAGTCATCAGTTTCTTATTCCTGATCACGTTATATATTTTTGTTTCTTGGCATCAGGATAATTTCTATACTTTATTCCCTTTTTTTTTTTCTCCCCTGCAGCCAATGCTGGAAATTCGAGAAGGTCGTCATCCGTGTGTCTCCAGAACATTTGAAGGAGGGGACTTTATCCCAAATGACACGATTATTGGGATCAAAGATGTAAGTTCTCATTTGGAAAGAAATATAAATTCTTGTTTAGTCCAGCGTCTGTGTGACTGGTGCTGCAGGCAGACAGTCTGTTCTTTCATGTTTAGAAATAGTTCATGTATCTTACATTCTTCCCGTGCCATTAAACGTCAGAGGCCTCACATGGTAGTATGCCAAGTTAGTTAATGTATGCAGTAACATAATAATTTGTTATGTTGACATGTGGGCTTGCTTGTTTTAACAAACAGGAGAACGATGATGAAGATGACAGTTACTCAGAGGGGCTGGTGGTTCTTGTGACAGGACCTAACATGGGAGGCAAGTCAACACTGATGCGCCAAGTTGGACTTATCACCATCATGGCTCAGTTGGTAAGTCTTGTGGCATGGTTGTTGTGCTTGTTCTGAAATCTGTAGAACTAAGGGATTTGATGCTTGCCAAATGTTGATATTGATGAAAGTCATCATGGTTTTTTTATATTTCTGGAAGATAGACTTATCCCCTCTGTGATGCTGAACATCTTAGTAAACTCTGACACAACAGGGATTCTTGGTTAATTTGGCACTGTAAGGAGTGCATTGATTCGTCTTATGCACAGGAAAATGGCAAAAATGTGTGAGGATGTGGACCAGTGTCGCAAGTAAATACCCCCTGGGAACAACTGTGTTTGTAACACACTTACCTTAACACAGTCTTTGTGAGACAGGGAACATAAATCTGATTGCTTAAAAACTCTGTCCTACTTCTGTAGCCCAGAAACCTGTAGCAATCAACACAGTTGTTATTTTTGTAAAATGTAATGACAGGATGGTGGACAGATGGGGATATGGAGATCGCTGGCGAGGATGAGGAAAATCTTGCATTGAAACCAGTGAGTCCAGAACGTGACGAGCCTATGGGTCTCTACAACAATGGCTATCAGAATGAGGTAAACAAAACAGAGCCAGCAGACTATAGGTGGCGGGGAATGGATATCATTGAAGCACTCATCGGATTCCTCATCCCAGAGTCGGAGTGTCTCTGTGGAAGTGTCTCATAACCGTCTGGTTAGCCAGTGTTGCACACTGGATCTGATGTGGAAAAGGGGCTTAAGTACAGCCAACAGAGACTGGAAAACAAAGTTTTGGCCAGGCCAGCCTACACCATTGTCTTCATGACAGTCCGAGCAAGACTACAGTCTGCCCTAGCAAGGAAATGTGCTGAAGTCGGAGGTACCCAGCCAGAAGGTGCATCGCGAAAATCAGGGTACCACGCATTATCGCTAATGAAATGTTATGCGTATGAAGACGAAGAAGACTAGTAAATAGCTTCCTTTCTATCTCCATGCAGTGTTTTAAACACTGGGTGGCAGTGAGGTATTTTAGGATTTCGCTTCTTGTTGGGTTGCCTGTTATTTATTTTTTTTTTTTTTTGCTTTTTTTTTTTTTTTGGGGGCTTGTCTTTAAAATATTTTTTGTTGTCTCTAAAACTTATTTTCTGTTTTCATTTTTAGAATACTGTTGTCTCTAAACTCCTTTCTTCTAATTTTTTTTCATTTCTAATTTTTTTTCTGAGTTTGACCTGTCTGCGAACACACGGGCACATCAGCAGTCACCAAAAATGAAATTCTGACAAACAAGTCAGGACAGATTTCTCACTATAAATTTTTTTTTTTCTTTTTCTGAATCTTATTTTTCTTTTTGTCCTTTTTTTGAATTTTGCTTCTTACATAAACCTCCCCTTGAGAGATGATCACGTATCGCACAGCTCAGGGTGGCCAGTGGAAAGCCACACTTCATTTGTCAGTTTTGCTGAGTGATTTTACTGTGAAATCTGAACTTTAGAGAAAATTCTGATGTGGTCAGTTTTTTTTGCTTGTGAAATTTGATGTATGCTTTAGGTGAAATCACATAAAGTGGAAACTTTACGGCGCATTAAAAATTATTCTTGCACAGGGCTGTTACGTTCCAGCGGAGAAGTGCAGGCTGACACCTGTGGACAGAATCTTCACACGACTCGGTGCCAGCGACAGAATCATGGCAGGCATGTATCAGTTTGTCTTTACTTTCTCAAGACATAGTCGTAAACATTTGTCACGGGTAGAGACATTAGACACATGGCTTTTCAGACATTATCTTCCTTACTTTTCCCCATATATACGGGCCTAACACCATATCCCTGATATGCCCTAATGGCATGGAAACAGGGATTTTACCTTTTATCTTTACCCATATGCTGCAACAGTCCAGAAACTTATCAACACCGTTTACTGGACATGGAAGATCGGCACAGATATCTTCTGTCTTCGTCACTGGATGGAAGCCCAGAACAAGTGGAAAAAAAAAAAAGAAGATTTGTTTACCTAGGAGCTATGTGACATGCCACTGAAGCATGTATCAGATGTGGTTATATTAGCCGCATTTCCTTCGTCTTTTGGCCCAGCAGAAGGTGACATAGTTAGGTGTAACAGGTGATTCTTTCCTTCCCTAACACTAGAGGAGCCAGGTACTCAGTTTAACGGTTGAGCTGACTGTGGCAGCTCCAAGTGAAGTTGGTTGACCAGTACTCCTTAGAGATAGATGAGGACACAATTTCGTTTTGTTAATGGGAGGGGGGGGGAGATATTATTTGTTCAAGTTTTAACCTATACTTCTTCACATACCTTCCTTCACCTTTCTGGTGATTACACATCATCACATTCTGTATATTTTATGTGTATTTATTTAAAGCATGCAAAGGAATGAATGAATGAATTATTTAATCAGCTCAGTCATTTGCATGTCCCTTGCAGAACTTTGCCTCCCTAACAGCTCTCCTGTAGGCCTTTCGATTGTAAACAAGATGCCCTGTTGCTGATGTGTCCATTTGCGGATTATCAATGATGTCTTGCAGCCATCTTCGCCTTGGTCTTCTTCTCTTTCATTTTCCAATTATGTACCCTTCCAAGACAGTCTTCTCTAAATTATCATGATGTAAAAGTGTCCAAAATATGAAAATTTTCTGTTTAATCCTCCTTACTAGCCACCCTTCTTCAATATTAAGTTCTTTATTTAATCATCACATTCATTTTCAGTGTTAGCTTCAGTGGAAGCAATGTCTCACTATTCTTTTGTCCATGCAGGTGAAAGTACATTCTTTGTAGAACTAAGTGAGACATCGGCCATACTGCAGCATGCAACAAAACATTCTCTGATTTTGATGGATGAATTAGGTAATCTTTTTGTAGAATATTATTTGAAGGTTTAAGCATATTACCAGAAAAATGTGGGGGCTTTTAATGTTCATTATCTGTGAAGTCCTGTAGATCCTTATTTTCTGGACTGATCTTCATGTATTTTCCATTCATTCACTGACAGATGTGTATACAGTACAGCTAATTGTGCATCACCGTGCAGATATATATTTTCAAAAGCTGTTTTCCCCAGCACCAGCATGTCAGGTGTCCATTTTTACATCTGGTTTGACTGAAGAGTACTTTATGCCCCATAACTGTTCAAGAAAGCTGACGGATCACAAATGATTAGTCTGTTTGCACATCCAGGAAGTTTATGAAAAATGTGCACATTTTTAAAAATTAAATGATCTGTCTTTGTGGTGTTTTCTTTGTTGATCTATCTGTAAATGTGAATAGTTGATGTTGCAGATTATCTTGAAAACACAATATCACTTTGATTGATGAACATACAAGCAGTTTATTGGCAGATTCTACATCCATGAACATAGTGATATCCACCATTTTGGCTAGGCTAAAGTGAAACATTAATCCTCGTAACTGTAAACAGATAGATTAGGCCAAAGAAGTTGTATATCTGTTATAGATTATCCTCATACAAGCCACAGAATTCATGTATCTGCTTTAGATTATCCTTGTACAAGCTACAGAATTCATGTATCTGCTGTAGATTATCCTTGTACAAGCCACAGAATTCATGTATCTGCTTTAGATTATCCTCATACAAGCCACAGAATTCATGTATCTGCTTTAGATTATCCTCATACAAGCCACAGAATTCATGTATCTGCTGTAGATTATCCTTGTACAAGCCACAGAATTCATGTATCTGCTTTAGATTATCCTTGTACAAGCTACAGAATTCATGTATCTGCTTTAGATTATCCTTGTACAAGCTACAGAATTCATGTATCTGCTTTAGATTATCCTTGTACAAGCCACAGAATTCATGTATCTGCTGTAGATTATCCTTGTACAAGCCACAGAATTCATGTATCTGCTGTAGATTATCCTTGTACAAGCCACAGAATTCATGTATCTGCTGTAGATTATCCTTGTACAAGCCACAGAATTCATGTATCTGCTTTAGATTATCCTTGTACAAGCTACAGAATTCATGTATCTGCTGTAGATTATCCTTGTACAAGCCACAGAATTCATGTATCTGCTGTAGATTATCCTTGTACAAGCCACAGAATTCATGTATCTGCTTTAGATTATCCTTGTACAAGCCACAGAATTCATGTATCTGCTGTAGATTATCCTTGTACAAGCCACAGAATTCATGTATCTGCTGTAGATTATCCTTGTACAAGCCACAGAATTCATGTATCTGCTGTAGATTATCCTTGTACAAGCCACAGAATTCATGTATCTGCTGTAGATTATCCTTGTACAAGCCACAGAATTCATGTATCTGCTGTAGATTATCCTTGTACAAGCCACAGAATTCATGTATCTGCTGTAGATTATCCTTGTACAAGCTACAGAATTCATGTATCTGCAGTAGATTATCCTTGTACAAGCCACAGAATTCATGTATCTGCTGTAGATTGTCCTTGTACAAGCCACAGAATTCATGTATCTGCTATAGATTAAGTATATATGAAAGTAGTTCATCGTGTTTGATAATGGCCGTCCTTGTTTCAGGGCGAGGTACAGCCACGTATGATGGCACAGCCATTGCTTGCTCAGTGGTCAAGGAATTGTCAGAAAACATAAGATGCCGATCACTGTTCTCTACCCACTATCACACTTTGGTGGAGGAGTTTAAACATGATCCGAATGTGAGACTGGGACACATGGTGAGTGATGTGCTTGCGGTATCATTTTATGTGTGCTTGTTTGTTAATGATTGGTTGGCAGGTGATCTTGAAGTCTCAGTGGCTGGTGTCCATGATGAAAGATACATCAAGTGGGAATGAGCTGAAGTAGCCTTTTCTTTAAATCCCAACTCTGAACTAAGAAACTGACTTTGGAGCAAGCTTTACTTCCATGGGAATGTGTGATGATGGCTACGATAAAAAACTAGTTTCGGGGAAGGGGGTGTTGGACAAAGGTGCATGATGCAGTTTTATTTTTAACAAAATTTCAGCAGAAATGCCTTTATCAAGGACAAAAATAAACACACACAAGAAAACGTTTAACTCATTTTCCCCATTCTCAGGGAGCATATCAGCCCCAGCTGAGATAGCCAGGCTCAAGAAATAGAACAATGTGTTGGCTAGAAATAGAACAATATGTTGGCTAGAAATAGAACAATGTGTTGGCTAGAAATAGAACAATGTGTTGGCTAGAAATAGAATGATGTGTTGGGCCACTGTTTGGAGTTTGGATAGTCTCTGGGAGTTGTAGTTGATGAGGTCCCAAATCATCCATGTTGGTTGAACTTCCCTGCTCGGACTTCACTTGACCGGCTGTGAAAAATGACTTGAGCA
This sequence comes from Achatina immaculata, assembly GCA_009760885.1. Classification (NCBI taxonomy): domain Eukaryota; kingdom Metazoa; phylum Mollusca; class Gastropoda; order Stylommatophora; family Achatinidae; genus Lissachatina; species Lissachatina immaculata. The sequence goes on along the minus strand of CM019701.1, from coordinate 15,522,470 downwards.
AGAGTTGGGGGTGGGGTGGGGGAGGCTGTCTGATAATAGAGATTATATGCCCGTGGGGAGAGTCGGACTGGATGGATAATGGCTGAACAGAAGTCACATGAAGTCTGGCATCATTAATGTGGAACTGTGCCCAAGTTCACAGCTGAAGAATGAGAGGGGAAAAAAATGCAGACCTGCTACGATCCTGTGTCCAAGACAGAGCATTCCCTTGTCCCTGATGTAGCCATCTTGGTTAGAAATATTAGAGTTTGCTTTTGTCATCTGTAATCACCATTTTTAAAAAAAATTTTAGTCTTTGTGACACCAACAAATTAAATAGGAAATTAACAAGGCAAAAAAAAACTATTAACTTCTCATTAATCACAAAGAAAAAATATACGTAGAAGGGACAACTGTTGAAGAAATAAATAAATTTGTATACCTCGGCAGCTACATAGACTAGGATGGTGACACCAGAAAGGAAGTTAGAATTGCAAAAAGCAGTATCGACCTTCAAGAATCTCGAGAACATATGGCATTCAAAAGTTATAAGCACAAAAACCAAGTTAAGATTATTCAGTTCAAATGTAATATCCACCCTCATTTATGCATGCGAAAGCTGGAAAACAACTAAAGAAATAGGCAACAAATTAGACTCTTTTAAAAACAAATGCCTTAGGAAAATACTCAGTATAAAGTGGAGTGAATTCAAGAGCAATGCAGAGATGAGACAGCTGAGCAAACAATTACTGTCTTGTGGGCGATCAGAAAAAGAAGATGGACATACGTCTGTCACGTGATGAGAAGAAACAGTCAGAATCCCAAAACAAGCTATCAAGTGGGGAGCACAACAGGCTGAAGAAAAAGAGGACATTGTTAAGAGAGGCCAAATTAGCAGGCATAAATTCTCTTGGTGAGGTTGAAAAGCTCACCCAAAACAGGAAAACTTGGTGAACTACCATATGAGCCCTGGATGCTTGAAGAATATTTGTGACACATTTTTCTTTTGATATTTAGAGAATGTTGGCGATTTTTAAAGGGTATTGATTTTGAATGACAACAAATAATCCTGCAATCATCGCTGAACAAGAATCATTTGTATCCTGTCAGTAATACCCAGCAGCATTACATTTTTGCTGTTGCACATCGGTTATCATCATCACGTGAGCTTGTCATTATCTGTTATCGTTGTACCCGTTCCTTCACAGGCTTGCATGGTGGAAAATGAGAATAGTGACGACCCATCCCAGGAAACCATCACATTTTTGTACAAATTTGTGAAGGGTGCCTGTCCCAAAAGTTACGGATTCAATGCTGCCAGGTTGGCTAACATCCCTGAGGAGGTGAGTTTGGCATGTGGTGGTTGTTTAGCTTGACAAGGCATGTTATTGGATGCCGTTTTCTGAAATTAGTGGGCTTATTCAAATATTTAGACAATCGAAGAACTTGCAGATATACAGTTTTTCTGTGAATATTTATATATTTTGGTTTTTAAATAAAGGAACTTTTTAGATTTTTTTTTTTTAAATTGGCTCTTAGCATCATAGATGGGGAAGTGAAAATAGGAACTGCATATTGAGGGATATAACAATTAAAAATATATTAAAAGACATGAGTGCAGCAGGGACTTGCAGAGCTGGTCTCTTATTATTGATGCTACATTATAACTGGATTTTACTGTATTTTCAGTGGTTGCGTCCCTTGATTTGTGGGCACTTTTTGACTCACCATTGTAGAAGCAGATGGATGCTGGGTGTTTGCTGTAGTATCGAGCATCATTTTGCTGATAGATGTTCCCTAGCATTATTTGACTGGCATGTTTGACCAAAGTAGCGGTGAACCATGTCTGTGTAGCAAGGTCCAGTCAGTTTTCATCTTCCTGGTGTAAATTGTGGATCTAGTTTCCATAGAACTTCATGGATTTTAAAAAAGGCATTTGATAGCATACACAGAGATTCATTGTGGAGAATTTATGGAATACCATCTAAAATTATCAACATCATTAGGGACCTCTACAGTGGACATGTTTGTGCAATCAACACAGATGAAGGAATGAGCAAATGGTTTCAGATTGAAACAGGCGTGAAATAAGGATGCATATTATCTCCATTGCTTTTTGGAATTGCCGTAGACTTTATAATGAAAAAATATTGCACAGGTAAAATGGGCATTGATTGGGTACATGGGAGCTAACTAGAAGATCTTGATTTTGCAGATGACATAACTCTTATCAGTGACAATGTGAAATCAGTGCAAGAAAAAACAGATAGCCTGTCTTCACTGGCCAGCAAAATAGGTCTTGAAATTAACAAAGACAAAACAAAAATAATGAAACTTTCAATTAATCAAGAAGGAAAAATATACGTAGAAGGAACAGCTGTTGAAGAAGTAAGCCAATTTGCATACCTCGGGAGCTACATTGACCAGAAAGGAAGTTAGAATTGCAAAAGCAGCATTGACCTTTAAGATACTCGAGAACATACGGCACTCAAAAACCAAGTTAAGATTATTCAGTTCAAATGTAGTATCTGCCTTCATTTATGCTTGGTGAAAGCTGGAAATCAACTAAAGAAATAGACAAGAAATTAGACTCTTTTGAAAACAAATGCCTAAGGAAAATACTTGGTATAAAGTGAAATGAATTCAAGAACAACGCAGAGATAAGACAGATGAGCAAACAACAACTTGTCTCATGGGTAATCAGAAAACAGAGATGGACTTATGTCGGTCATGTGATGAGAAGAAACAGTCAGAGAACCCCAAAATAAAGCTATCAAATGGAACACAACAGGCTGAAGAAAAAGAGGTCGATCATGTGAAACTCTAAACAGAACATTTTTAAGAGAGGGCAGATTAGTAGGCATAAAATCCCTTGATGAGGTTGAAAAACTTGCAGAAAATAGGAAAACTTGGCGAACTACCATGCGAGCCCTACGTGACATTTAATGGCATGAGAAGGATGTAAGAAGTTTCCATGTCACAAGATACTGTGCCTCACACAGATTTTCTCTCCCTCTTTCTCTCTTTCATTCTCCCATCTCTCTCTCATTCTCTGTCTTTCTCTCTCTCTCTCATTCTCCTTTCTCTCTCTCATTCTCCTTTCCCTCTCTCTCTCTCATTCCCCTTTCTCTCTCTCTCTCTCTCTCTCTCTTTTTCTCTCTTTGTGTGTGTGTGAGAGAGAGGTGTGTGACTAGTGACTGGCTGTTGTTAGAAAAAAAAATGTTTCAAGGAAAAAAAAAAAAAAGTTAAAAAGAGCCAGTAAACTTTTGCATTTATTCGTTGTTCATTATTTTCTGTCATTTGTAAAAGTTTAAAATGAGTTTTTATATTAATATCTGAGTGTAGATTTTACTGCTACAGTATCTGTGTACTTCTTGTCTGGTTGTACAGGTTATCCGATGTGCTGTGTATAAATCCAAGCAGTTTGAACACTTGCTGGACAGCCACAAGACGTTTAGGTGAGTACGTGTATGTGAGAAGAGAGTTTCTGTTGCTGCTGGTGGTGTTTGCACTTCTGCCTTTTTACAATGACAAAAGATGATCTACAGGACAAGGCACCAATCTTAATGCTGACATTTTATTTACATTTCCACCAAATTAATAATGTTAACAAAGTATTCAAATCAGTTGTGAAAGTCACAAAGTGTGTATTCCATGTGATTACCTCTGAGGTCATGGCATATCGAAACTCGGTCTCCCAAGTCAAGTGTAACATCACATAATATGTTATGTGATATCACGGTATACACATCAACAGTACGTTCCTGAAAGTGAACCATGTCTTGGATCATCTTCTGGTAGCAGTTGTCTTGAGGTCCCTCCAGAGGTGGAATTCTAGGGGCGTGAGATACGGTGATACAATTTAGGCATTAAAGAACTGTACATCAAGCCGCTGGTGAACGTTGATTCCATAATGCAGTGACAGCCCATCATGTTGAAACCATTTCACAAAACAGATCCTGTGCATTCAAAACATTGGACATGGTAAGATCCTGCAGGATGTCTAGATAGTCATCAGCATTCAGATCCCTGTCAGTGAAAAAGGCTCCTGTAAGGTGCTTGCCCTGTATGTCACATTAGATTATCTGTCTCCCAATGCTTGCCCTGTATGTCACATTAGATTATCTGTCTCCCAATGCTTGCCCTGTATGTCACATTAGATTATCCGTCTCCCAATGCTTGCCCTGTATGTCGCATTAGATTATCCGTCTCCCAATGCTTGCCCTGTATGTCGCATTAGATTATCCGTCTCCCAATGCTTGCCCTGTATGTCGCATTAGATTATCCGTCTCCCAATGCTTGCCCTGTATGTCGCATTAGATTATCCGTCTCCCAATGCTTGCCCTGTATGTCGCATTAGATTATCCGTCTCCCAATGCTTGCCCTGTATGTCGCATTAGATTATCTGTCTCCCAATGCTTGCCCTGTATGTCGCATTAGATTATCTGTCTCCCAATGCTTGCCCTGTATGTCACATTAGATTATCCGTCTCCCAACACTTTACATTTTGCCATGGTTGTTCAGCACAGGTTATCATCACACCATTAGTGCAGTTTTTGGTGGCTTACTCAACCACGCACAGGGAGGATCGCTTCTCCGGAGAATAATTTATAGCAAAACAGGCACTGACATGGAATCCCCAAGGAAATAGAAAATGAGGAAGACCTAGGCTTACTTGGAGAAGAGAAATTATGACAGTGCTCAGAGACAGGGGTACACATGGAAGGAAACAGAGAATAATTCCAAGAACAGGGATGACTGGAGAGCCTTTATCCGTGGCGTATGCTTTCAAGGGAGTGAAAGATGATGATGATGGAAGAAATAAACATCCAGCTGTTCTATGGAGACATTTGCCAAACCCTGTACTACCCAAATTGACAGCCGAGCTGTAGTTTCACCAGTCACTGCACACAACAAAATTCGGAACGAACCTGCGACCTTACTCACAGCATTGTTTTTCTTCTTTACCTTTCAGAGCAATTTGGACAGGCCAGGCTCCAGACATGAAGCAGTTTCTCACTGAAGTGATGTGCTGAGAAGGGGGGGATTGTATGCAGAAGTAGGTGATGAAACCTTTACATAATTTCACAATAAGTTATTTTATAGTCAGGAATATTGGTTTGTATGTTGCTAGAAGTGGTAACATAATTAAACTCATAGATGCTCACATGTCTTGCTAACAATTGTGTTGTCCGTATTGTGTCTGCTAACAATTGTGTTGACCAAATTCATACATTATGCATTTACTGACATTGACTACAGATTGATGTGTCTACTGACATCATGTTGACTGCAGATTGATATGTCTACTGACATCATGTTGACTATGGATTGATGTGTCTACTGACATGTTGACTACAGACTGATGTGTCTGCTGACATTATGTTGACTACAGATTGACGTGTCTACTGACATTATGTTGAATATGGATTGATGTGTCTACTGACATTATGTTGACTACAGATTGATGTATCTACTGACATGTTGACTACAGATTGATGTGTCTACTGACATGTTGACTATGGATTGATGTATCTACTGACATGTTGACTACAGATTGATGTGTCTACTGACATGTTGACTACAGATTGATGTATCTACTGACATGTTGACTGCAGATTGATGTGTCTACTCTGCATGTTAGAGGGTTGAGTCAGTCACTGAGAACAGCAGACCAGATATAGCAAAGGATCTGTTTCGTTTTCCCCATGGAAGTATCACACCTGCCTGACCAGCTTTCTCATTGATGCTTGCAATAACTGCAAAGCAAAGAGGATCACTACAGCACACTCTCGTGCCAGCTCCAGCTCCGTGTTTGAGGATTTTGCCAGCAGCATTGCCTGTTTTACAAGCAGCATTACCAGGGGGTAAAAGAAAGCGGGGAAGACCCAAAGACACACTAAGAAGAGTTATCACCAAGGAGTGTTCAACAATGCTCATCAGAAACACCGAAGATCTAAAGCAAGGAGTCGCCAGACATGGAGAGCCTTGTCCTCCACCTGATGCGCCGCCTTTGGCCAAAGAGGATCAACTAACTAACTAATTGCCTGTATGGGTCTTACTTTTAAAAAAAATCCTTAGTCCAACAGTCACAGAAGATCTTCTTGGATGTTTGCTTTTTATCTGAAATCAGTTTTTCTTGCATGTTGTGTAACTCTTGTATTGTTCTGATTTGTTTAGTCAAGAATTTGAATGTTTTTTGTTTTTTTTTTTTAAACAGGAGTCAGTGTTCTGTTTCCATGAGGAATCCTGAATGAAGCTGAGGGTTGTAGACATTCTGAGTGAACATGAGTCTTGTGGACATTCTGAGTGAAAATGAATCTTGTGGACATTCTGAGTGAACATGAGTCTTGTGGACTTTCTGAGTGAACATGAGTCTTGTGGACTTTCTGAGCGAACATGAGTCTTGTGGACTTTCTGAGCGAACATGAGTCTTGTGGACTTTCTGAGTGAACATGAGTCTTGTGGACATTCTGAGTGAACATGAGTCTTGTAGACATTCTGAGTGAACATGAGTCTTGTAGACTTTCTGAGTGAACATGAGTCTTGTAGACTTTCTGAGTGAACATGAGTCTTGTAGACATTCTGAGTGAACATGAGTCTTGTAGACTTTCTGAGTGAACATGAGTCTTGTAGACATTCTGAGTGAACATGAGTCTTGTAGACATTCTGAGTGAAGATGAGTTGTTGAGTGAAGCTGTGCTTTCAGTGAATGATGCAGTAATGATCATTTCCCTTGTCTTGATGAACATGTGCCTTCCATCCTTTATTACTACGTCTTGTCACTATTGTTCATGTAATAAAATAATAATAACAAAAATGAGAATATATCAGCATTCTTGTACTTTCAACGATGCAGTGATGCCTGAAAATTATTTTAAATTCTTTGTGTCTGTTACCAAACAACACAGTTCTGACTTGTAAAATATGCATTAAATTCACCTGAAGGAGAAAACGTTTTGTTGAGTGTGGCTTCCTCTAAAACAATAATTTCCAGACTTTCCAAGCCACCATTCTGCTGCCCCTCCCCAAAACTTTTTTTTCATTAATTTCATACAGCTTTAGGCCATTCATAACTTCTCAAAGTTTAAATGAGGTTTTCTGAATGTAATGGGCGTGTAGCTTTTTTTTTTTTTTCTCTCCCCTACCAATGTTGAAATTATTGGAACTGTCATTTCAAAGTGCTGGCATAGGCACATTTTGGTGGTGAAGAGTCACGTGTAAATCATTTACATGACAATGGAAAGCAGAAATAACTCCAGAAAGGATGATAGAACACAATTTTGTTCTGGGGTGGCAAAAGTTCTGTTCGTATCATCTCTAGTTATGAGGATGTCATCTGACCAACTTTTCCAAATTCAAATTTGGGATCCCACGTGAAGTTTCTTCATAACAGCAACATTTCCTTTGAGATAATTTTTTAAAATTCTGTGTATTTTTGAACCTGCGGCACCGATCAGAGATGAAAGACAGCATGGGACACATTTTAAAAATGGGGCATTAAAGCATCCCAACTGAAGTAATGCAGTTCTTGGGACAAACTTTTAAAGGATGGTTGATCACTTTAGAGGATATCATTAATGAATGATGAAATCTGAGTAGAGGGTATCATTAATGAACAATGAAATTTGAGTAGAGGGTATCATTAATGAACAATGAAATTTGAGTAGAGGATATCATTAATGAATGATGAAATCTGAGTAGAGGGTATTATTAATGAATGATGAAATCTGAGTAGAGGGTATTATTAATGAGTGATGAAATCTGAGTAGAGGGTATTATTAATAAATGATGAAATTTGAGTAGAGGATATAATTAATGAATGATGAAATTTGAGTAGAGGATATTAATGAATGATGAAATTTGAGTTGTGTATGATTGTTGTGAGAAAGCTGAAAACAAGTTTGTAAATTCATTTTTTCTTTGCTTTTTAATTTTGGTAGAAGAAGACAGTTCAGAATATTGCACTATGGGAATAAGTCCTCACTGGAAACAAGAAAACACTTTTAGAAGTTCAGTGTTTCTTAAGAGAGTTCTTAGAAAAGTGTTGGTTAAAGTTACTTAATTGTTGTTTTTTTTTTCTTTCTTTGTTTAACTGCTGTAGAAAGTTTTAGTGTAAATAGTTTTACTGAAGTGTAAAAATAAAGATCTTTATACAGTTTCTGTTTGTGATTTTATTGTGTACTGTTAGAAAATGTTACAGCCTGACAGTTAAGTGACTGGGGTGGAGGCCACACGTATCAGGAAAGTAAGAGATGAAGTAACCTAGCTACAAACAGAAATTGTGCCTAAACCTTTGCGTCCAAGGTTCCAATCTTGGCCAATCTCTTGCTTGTACATGCTTTCTTGGAATATTTTCAGGATTCACCAGGTTATTTTCACATGAAAATTTCAAACATTTTCAGATCCAGCTATAGGTTCTAAGGACTGTTATTGCCAGAGGTGGGGTGGAGGATACATCGCTCTTCATTCCAACGGCGTGCGTCTCAAATAGCCTCTGACAGTCAAGTCCAGCTCCTGGCCTTCTTGTGGCAGAACTGTTTAAACTGACAGGAGAAAGGGTGAAGGCGAATATCTGGCGCCTGAAAACCAGACGCTTCAGGTAGATGAGAGTCATGATTGGTGGCTCATCTACCGCTGCTGGTGAGATTCTTCAGCTTCCGTGCATGGAGTGGGGCTCCTCCCGGCCAATGAAGAAAGGTGCGATTATGGGTTGCTGTGTGGCACTGTGGAAAAGGTGAAAGAAACGAGTAAGTGAAATAATCAGTAGTCTCGAGGTCAGGACTGCTCAAATCACGGCACCTCTGCTCTGGAGGTGAGCCACATCCTATGCTGGGCGAATTGCCTGAACTGGCTTAACCCAGCGGTTAAGAAGCTGCTGGCGAGACTCTTTGGATGCTGTGTGTGGAGTGAAACTCCTCTCGGCCAATGAAGAAAATGAGGAAAAGCAATCAGGGTTACTGTGCGGCGCGATGTGAAAAGGTGATGGAAAGGATAAAGCGAAGCTTAATCGGTATGTCCAGTAGTCTTGCGGCGAGAGCTACTCATACCACGGCACCTCTGCTCTAGAAACCAGCCACATCTGTTCTACACCCATACTGGTGAAATATGCTTAAACCAGGGGTGAAACTTAATGGCTACTCAAGTCATGGTACTTCCGCTCCTGAGGTCGGTCACGTCCCGAACACGCCCATACTGGGATAATATGCCTAAACCAGCTCAACCCAGGGGTGGAAGTCACTAGTGGCGAGGATTCATCTCCTGGACAAAAGCTCCGTCCTGGTCAGAACTAGGAAGGGTAGCGGCCATGACCACAAACTGCTGAAGTCAGAGACACTGGACCAGTGCAGTCAAGATAGGCAACCACCTCTCACCTGGCGGGGATGTATGCGTATCCTAATCACGCTGAGGTTTTCTGGTGAGAAAGTCCAACGCTGGACTGGATGGGCAACCACCTCTCACCCATTGGGGATACGCTGGTATCCCAAAACATGTCAAGGTCTTCCAGTGAGAAAGTCCAACTCTGGGCTAGATGGGCAACCACCTCTCACCCAGAGGGGATATACTGATATCCAAAACGTGTCGAAGTTTTCTGGTGAGAAAGTACAACTCTAGATTAAACTGGTGCAACGAAAACCACGGTGTCACACAATCCCGCTTCTGAGACCCACCGAGAATACAGGCTCAAGCCCTGTGATGCTCTACACCTCTTGTGATCCTCTCAGGGATCTGTGTGGTCCTTTTGAGGACCACAGTACCTACTAAGGATCACGGGAGTAAATTCAGTAGGATCACGGGGCTGTCTTGGTGGTAGAAGCGAACGAAGAAGAAGAGAAGAAGATACAGCTATAAATCCTGGCATTTCTTCATCTATGAACATTCATCAAAAAAAAAAAAAAAGAGAAAAAAAATTACTTCAAGAGTTGCAAATGAGTTTTAATAAACATCTTTGAGGCTTATTTCTTTCAACATTTCACATTGCTACTGTAACCTAGTATATCTTTCTGCCATCAGATTCTGCTGAATAGAGAATCTGACTGTTATACATGAGGTCAAGTCAAAAAGTGACTGCAAATCATAGGACATAACCATATGAAAAGACTCAAAAGACAAGTACTATTTTTTAATGGTTGCACCCCTTGATTTATGGTTACTTTTTGACTCGCCCTTTAAATCAAAATAATTTTTTTTTAAATGTGGAGAAAAGGAGGATGCCAACAGCTGCTTGTCATCTGCTTCCAAGAAACAGGCTGTATAACATCCTGGACAGTGAAGTAGAGATCAGTGTCATCATATTGTGGATTTGCTGAGAAGTCTAGCACTGCTGTTCACTGGGAAGACATCATCATCTTGTGTATAAGGACAGACTGTTCTTGTCACTACACAGAAAATCAAACAGCCAACTTCTCCCTCCAGCCCCAGTATTTGGAACAGAGTAATAAAAAAGTTCCGCAGCTCTAACCCCTCAAGACTTTCAAAAACATACAAGGAACAGCCTAGCCTCTACAGAAGACACTGGAAAATGGATTGTTCCTACACGCAGCTTCAGATATCACTAAAGTCAGTTCAGCCAGATCTTTAAATGATTACAGTGGAATACAACTGTCAGGGTGACAGATATCTGCAATGACAACTGTACAGAAGTGACCAGATAGATGCTCTTTACCATTTCTACATTATAAAGAAGACAGTGACGTGTTTCTCTCATAGTAACATCTTTTGTGGAAATATTTAAACAAAAGCTAATGAAAAAAATAATAAATAGCAGGTGCACTTAAAAATCAGACCAAGCCATCACTATAGTGGTTCTTAATAGACCAGCAGATGGATTGGTCTGATTTCTTAACATCATCTGATTTCAATTTATTGGTTCATTTTTGATGAGGGATCTACAGCCGTTCTCAAACTGGAAAGAGGTATCCACAGCTGTTCTCAGACTGGAAAGAGGGGCCCGTGGCCAAAAACTTTAAGAACCACTGCACTACACTTTAGCATCTTATATACACTTCAATGCTACAGAAAACTACTAACATTTGTGTACAGGCACATGCAGTCTGGTATATTTTTTTTTACAGACTTCAGCTGTACTACCTTGCCAATTACCTCAAACTTTTTTTTTTTTTTTATTAACGAGAGCTGATATCCATTCCACAACAAGGACCGGCAATCCACAGCCAGTCATGATCCCACATTTCCTTGCAGTGTCCGTTCCCCCCCCCCCCCCCCCCCCACATGCCAACAAAACAGGGGTTAATATCATCCCCAGCCACAGTGGCAAGAAGCCTGACAGCCTGTGTTTTGTTAAACACTGACACCAGAAACAACCCATTACTGACAACTGTCATCATCATCACTGGACACAGAAGTATGCAACTCCACAAGTCCTGAACAGCATATAAGGATGAGTCTTTTCACATATTTTCCCCTCTCAATTTGCAGATACCTGCCGAGTCATCCTCACATACAAACCAGAATGCCATCTCACATGAGATCTGTGGTAACGCCCCAGACAAATATTAACTCCACCAGGACTCCATCTACCACTGCATTCACTGAGCAACAAAAGATACCAATTTATGAATGTAAAACAAGAGCTTCCAAAAACTGGAATGAGCCCACCAGTTGTTAAGTTACAATACTTTTAAGCTCACTGATTTACATAAAGTGTTTACATTTAGTTGTAAATTCTCCATGAAATGCCACATGCACGTACAAAGAAAAAAACCAATCCAAATAACACAAACGCTTGACACCAATCCTTGCAGTAACAATTTACTCTCTTCCACTGGTCATTATCAGAAGACATCTAAGCACAAGACCTGACATTCAGTCAAGACCTTAATGGTGTCATGAGCATGAGAGTAATGAAGTCAAGGGAGTATCTACTCATGCAGGATTTCTGTATACAGACAGCCTCAGCCTGTGGAATAGGCCATTCCCACAGTGTCCACTGCAAACTTACCAACCAGGATTTCTCAGCATACATTTTTAGTAGGTCACAGGCCATGTGTGAACACCCTAAACCCCAGGCTGAGGCTATAGGTGCACTAAAATCCTGTGTAACAGCCTAAACCCCAGGATGAGGCTATGTGTGCACTAAAATCCTGTGTAACAGCCTAAACCCCAGGATGAGGCTATGGGTGCACTAAAATCCTGTGTAACAGCCTAAACCCCAGGATGAGGCTATGTGTGCACTAAAATCCTGTGTAACAGCCTAAACCCCAGGATGAGGCTATGTGTGCACTAAAATCCTGTGTAACAGCCTAAACCCCAGGATGAGGCTATGGGTGCACTAAAATCCTGTGTAACAGCCTAAACCCCAGGATGAGGCCATGGGTGCACTAAAATCCTGTGTAACAGCCTAAACCCTAGGATGAGGCTATGGGTGCACTAAAATCCTGTGTAACAGCCTAAACCCCAGGATGAGGCTATCACTACCCTCTGTGAACAGCTTGAGTCAAAAATGAAGAACACTCATCTGGAAGATAAAGACTCACTGCCATGTGCTCCTGTTGACCCAGCAGTAAAAGTGGGTGCTTGGAACACAGAGAAACACCTGAAACTAGAGAATATCTACCTGCAAGGTAAGATGGACTAGCATACATTGTACACCTGGCTGTTTAGTGCTTTAAAACTGGTGTTAATGTGGGTATCAGTCCCATAAACAATCTGTCCTTGTGTAGTATTAAAGTCACACAAACAAAAATCTCCAGAAGTACTGCATGTATTGCTATAATTATTGGATCTAAATACACACAATAAAAGAATAGCCCCTTCCAAAGCAAAGATTTGCTTGTTTCTACTTGCTTTCAAAACTGCTCCTAGTTCAAGTCTATCATACAGTAAAAAAAAAAAAACTTTGCAAAGTCCTCTCTGATATTTGTCTGTCTGCAATGGGTTAATTATACACCACACAAGAAAAACTTCAAAATGAAATTAGTAGAAAACATTCACATGCTGTGGTTTAGATTACAGTGCCAGCACTGTTGAAGAGGAAACAGAAAAATTACTGGCTGAAAGATAGGTACCTTCACTAAGACAAGCGCCTTCACCAAGAAAAGTACAGTCACCAAGACAAGTACTGTCACCAAGAAAAGTACCATCGCTAAGAGAAGTACAGTTACTAAGACAAGTACAGTCACCAAGAAAAGTACAGTCACCAAGACAAGTACTGTCACCAAGAAAAGTACCATCGCTAAGAGAAGTACAGTTACTAAGACAAGTACAGTCACCAAGAAAAGTACAGTCACCAAGACAAGTACTGTCACCAAGAAAAGTACCATCGCTAAGAGAAGTACAGTTACTAAGACAAGTACAGTCACCAAGAAAAGTACAGTCACCAAGACAAGTACTGTCACCAAGAAAAGTACCATCGCTAAGAGAAGTACAGTTACTAAGACAAGTACAGTCACCAAGACAAGTACTGTCACCAAGACAAGTACTGTCACCAAGACAAGTACTGTCACCAAGACAAGTACAGTCACCAAGACAAGTACTGTCACCAAGAAAAGTACCATCGCTAAGAGAAGTACAGTCACTAAGACAAGTACAGTCACCAAGACAAGTACAGTCACCAAGACAAGTACTTTCACCAAGAAAAGTACCATCACGAAGAGAAGTACAGTCACTAAGACAAGTACGGTCACCAAGGCGAGTACGGTCACCAAGGCAAATACAGTCACCAAGACAAGTACCATCACTAAGACAAGTGCCTTTACCAAGACAAAGACTTTTTATGAGGCAGCCACTCCTCACTGAGGTAGGTGCTCTGAGACAAAGTCCTTCACAAAAAACAAAGACCTTCCATGAGGAAAACATGCACTAGCCTCTCATGGTGAAGGTCAGTGGTTCAAATCCAGCCCACGCCGCCCCGCTCACCCAACAGTAGAAATGGCTACCTGGTTTCTGGAGATGAGGAAAGAAAGGCAGCCAGGCTGTGACGCTGACCACATCATCCTCTAGTGTGGACAACATGTCTAGGAAAATATGGACACTAACACCATATCCCCTAGATGCTTTCACGGTAATACAGGGCTACCTTTATCTAATTACAGATAATTCATTCATATTGGTACCCATGTACAGAGGAAAAAAAAAATCAGTATTGGTAGTTCTACATGACAGGTATGCATACACAGAAGAAAAGGTGTAGGGGGTAAGTATTCGCTCAGGCACTACATACTGTGGTAACCGTTAATTATAATCATTGAGGTATGTAACATTCCACAGTTTGCAAAATCTAAATCTTTAAAACACTTCACACAAAGAATATTTTACTCCGCTGAGATCCCCACAGTTTTGTCCGGCCCATCCTGACCCGCTGCATGTGTAGAGTTCCTCTGTAGGCTGTACCCAAATTTGAACACAACTTCTAAACCATCGGGACCCTGTCTTGTCAACAGCTTCATATCTTTCACTGGCAGCATTGTCCCTTCTGGGAAATAATCTCCTAGACATATCTCGGATGTTGGAAAACCTACATAGTCCTCTCGACGCCCCAGCCTTGGAACATCAAGAGGTACTTCTGGTATCATGAACATCTGAGTTCTCTGGTTTTCCTGTTGTATATGCAGTGTCTGGTAAGCAGCATTTTCTTGATGATTGCTGTGGTAGTAGTAGATGCCTGAGCTCGTGGCGGAGTCCCTAGACACCTGCTGTAACAGTGAGGGTAATGGTAAACGAGTGCGGGAAGAATGGTCACAACTTTTTCCTAACAACCGATGTTGTTTCAGACACCTGAAACGAGAAAGTTTATGAAGCTGACTGATCCTGCCATTTTTAAGTGGGGTTTTGAAATTTGAAGCTCTTTTAAACACACTGCTGTATCTTTTCCTCTGTGGTAGTTTACCGTTGTTCATAACGGTGCCATAAAATCCTCTCTCTGCCTTGTCCAGCTCCTGATGGGTATGTAACGTAAGAGAGGTCTTAAACCTAGCTGGAACAAACTTCTTTCTCCTCTTCGACTTGACCTGCACATCTAAACTTCTTGATGGGGTCTTGTGATGAGAAGAAGCAGGCGATGACCTGCTTTTGGTTGGAGAGCTCGGACTCTCAAGAACTGATCTGAGAAGTACATAGGAGGTATCTTTCCTAGACACAGTTTTCTGTGGAGATTTTTCAGGGGCCAGATCTGGAGGGTTTTCAGAATCTTGGATGATATCAGAGTTGGTCATATTTGAACTCACACATGAACCTCCATTCTCTCTCTCCTCCTGTTTTTGTGTTTTCAGTGAATCATCTGCGTGACTACCTCTAGATGGGCAGACCGGTTTAGGACATGCACCGTGCTGGCTGTCTTTATTCAAATGACTTGGTTCACCATTTGCAGCAGCAATGGATGAACCTGAAGATGCCCCAGTGCTCTCAGCGATGTCCGGGGCTCTCAAGATGTTCTGAAGCTGCATGTTGGCCGCATCCAAGAACTTAACAATATCCAATGCTGACTGATTTAACAGATCTGGACTCCTTCCAGCGCTCACCTTCTCTGGCTCCTTACCTGAGGTTGTGAGTGCTGGCTTGCCGCTTGCCACATGAGACTTCACACAAGCGCTGCTGTCTGGGCAAGAATCTCCACCCCTGCTGCATTTTATCAACATGCTCATGTGCCGAAGCTCCGGCATCGCTAACATTTTCCCATTTGTTACTCCGGGTTCATCATCAGAGCGCTCTTTTGACTGAAGAGTCTTGCGTGCCGATGAATGATTAAGGCTAACCTTCTTACATGAAGTATCATTTTCGAAGTCGGCCACAACATCTTCAGACGTCACTGATTTGCCCTCTATGTGAAGCAGCTTTCGCAGGATCTCAATGCTGTCCCTGGTTTGATCCGATACATTGGGCGAGGATGATGATGGTGACTCAGGTGACGATGAAGTCTGTTCTGATTTGACGCCCATGTTAGTCTTCAAGACATGAGCAAATCGAGATCCTTCGCATTGTGCTGCCGTGTCAAGAGAATTCAGACTTGTAGAGAGGCTGTGAATTTTTGTGTTTTCATGGCTGTCTGTTTGTTTATCACAGGACCATTTCTCATAATTTATCTCACATTCAGCTGGCACGGACTTGACAGAATCTTTGTTCAGGATCTCAGAGCTGACAGAATCTTTGTTCAGGATCTCAGAGTTGACAGAATCTTTGTTCAATATCTCAGAGTTAACGTTTTCTGGAAGCTCTGTGCCATTCCCACAGCTGTTCTCGCCATAAATCTGATCATCATTTCCAATGTCTTCAATCTTCACTCTAGCACCATCACATGCTAGATCTGTGGCATCTTCACCTTCACTTTCTTGCTCACGTTTGATATCTGCACAGAGAGCTGTTACTTCTGCACTAACTCCAGCACCTACCTGGACACCTCCACCAAGAGAGTCCCTGTTCCTCCCACCACTGCTTGAACAAGTCACTTCACTTTCATCATTCAGCCTTTTCTGTTTGGCTCCTGGAACCAGCTTTCCATCACAGCCACCTGGGTGCCTCAGTTTTCTCTTGAAACCTTGGGCGCCGGCACCAAGCTTAGAACTCTTCATGTTACACTTGCCAGCACCCGCATGAGCCAGTTCTGATGAAAAACTGTCATCTGCGGTGTTAGTATAATGTGGCGCGCGTTCACTCTTGCCCATCTGTTCTGATAAGGAAGTGCCATCTGTCACGTCGCTGCCGTGTGCTATACATTCACCCTCATCCACCTGAGAAGAAAAAGCACTTTCTGGAATTGACAGCACTGTCAAAATCTTCACACTGGAACTGTCTGACTTAGTTTCCTCAGAATTCAGCTCTGTTATGATTTCTGCTTTCACAGTAATATTTGATGACTGTGGAATATCTGACGATGATGATGATGATGATAAAGATGGAAGATTGTGTGATGACGATCCCGATTTTGCAGATTTACCACAACTTGTTTTGCGGACTGTCCTAACTTTTTCAGTTATCAATTTTGCGGTTGTTTTTTGAGAAATTTTTGACTTAGTACGTGACTTCACAGCTGGCAATGCAGCAGGATCATCCTTTCCACCAGTGTCACTGTTTATGTTGGAGAGCCAAGAGTTAAAAACGCTGCTTCTCCTGGCATCCATAGCTTCCAGTTTATTTCTCATCATCTCCTGTTTTCTTCTCATCTCCACCAGCTTTGTGCTTGCGGGATACGGGGGATCTAACAAGTGACTAATCACCAAACAGGCTTCCTGACTTCGGTCCTCACAATTCATCGTGGAGCATTCCTTGAAAGCTTCTGCCCAGAATATCTTTTTGTACCTAGGGTAAAGTCGCAACATCCAGGTTGCAATGCAATGACTACCAGCTCCAAAGCTCTTCAGTATATTTATGGCCATCAGGCAGACTGAAACGTTGCCAAAACCTGGTCCAATGCCACTTTCTTGCATAAGATTTAAAACAGTCTGCTCTATGATATTTACTCCAAGAGGCCAAGGACTGTAGCATATGTAGTCCTTGATGGAAGAAATTGGGCGAACAAGAAAGGGCCCTTCATTTGCCAGGTACCCCTTATACGTTTTCAGTATTTTATATACACTCCGTGGATTTCCCGGATCATCGTATCTCTTAACAATCTTTCCAGATCCAACGGCCGCTTTTATATCAATCACTACAAACTTGCCTATGTCATCTTCACCAAATGTTACATGTTCTGTTTTCAGAAGTCGAAGATCTTTCCCCTGCCACAGGCCAAAACACTTAATGAGGTAGAAAATAACAGCCTGGATTAAGCCAATTGAGGAGTCTGTACTCAAGTGCCTGCTGTCCCACAGCATCTCCTCGTGCTCACCGGTAACTATGTTCTTCATCGGAGGTGGCATTCTCATGGCTTCTCACACAAGGCTAGAATCCTGACACTTACAACACTCTGATCATCTGATGCTCCTATTTACTTCCATGTATCCAGACTTCTCAGGGTTGCCTTCTGCTAGTTTCTTAACATGCTCAGTGGCCATGATCTAATGAGGCATCTAAAGTTGAAAACAGAAAAATACGAGAAAACAGTCTGAATAACTTAATACATGGACTGATTGTGAAATAATTAACTATTAAAACAAACTATTAAAAATACATCTGTAATAAAATTACATTTGATTAGTTTTTAAAAAATCTTAATGAGAAATTAATCAATAATGAACAGAGATAACCAAAATAAAGACTATTCTCAGATAGGGTTTCCCAATCTATGTTTTCTAAAAGCAAAGATCTACTCAACATCATCATCATCAGGTGCTGTGCCAACTGACGCTGGCTATTATGCTTCTCAAGAGTACACGATCCTTCATGAATCCATCAGATCAGCTGGTGATCTCCTCTCACACCATCCCGTCAGACTGTCCAGTATCATTTCTCTTGGTCTTCCTCTTGATCTTCTTCCTTCTATTTTTCCTGTTGTTATATTTTCAATGCCCCCTCTTCTCATTGCATGTCCTATGAAAGTACATTGTCTCTCTCTTATTTTTTTGACAACATTTTTTTTTGTCTCTCCAGCTCTTCTCATACAATCTTCATTAGTTATTTTTGCTGTCCAGAGGATTTGCAACATTCTTCTAATAAACAACATTTCTGTTGCTTCCAACGATTTTTGTGCAGACTTACCTGTTGTCCATGATTCACTTCCTTCCATATAACAAGATAGGTTCAATATAGCATTTTAGGACTCGTTTTCTAACATTCATTGATAAAGATGTGTTGGATAATATGTTTCTCATTCTCTGAAATGCAGTCTTTGCTTGGCCTATTCTGTTCCTAATTTCTGTTCTGCATTTTCCATCTGAAGTTATTACTGCTCCAAGGTATTTGAATTTCTGCACCTGCTTTAGAATAGTTCCGTTTAATTTTATACTGCATGTTGGTGGATTCTGTTTCTTTGATATAACCATAGTCTCTGTCTTTTTTATGTTCAAAGTAAGGCTTTTCTGTTCACTTTCTTTGGTGACTTTATCCAAGAGATTTTGCAGGTGTTGTTGGTTCTCAGCAGTCAGTACTGTGTTGTCAGCATACTGAAGGTTGTTAATAATGTATCCTCCAATTTTTATGCCTGGTTCTGTGATGATTGTTCTTAGAAGAATATTTTCGCCGTACAGAGAAAAAAGATCTGGAGATAGTACACATCCTTGTCGCACCCCTTGTTTTATAGGTTGATATTTTCAAGTTCTATTTTCAACTTGAATTGCTGCTTCTTGATGCCAGTATAGATGTTTTACAATCCTCAGGTCTTCGCCGACTATATATTGATGTCTTCAAGCATTTTAATAATTTCATTATGTTTCACCTTGTCGAATGCCTTGGTGTAATCAATGAAGCATAAGGAGAGATCTTTCTGTGCTTCTAAAGCTCTTTCTGTTAGTGTCTGTAAAGCATAAATGGCATTGTGTGTTCCCTTTCCTTCAACAAATCCAAACTGTTCATCTGCTATTTCCATTTTTATCTTTTTCCTTGTTCTTCTCATAATGGTTCTCAGAAGTAGCTTCGTTATGTGACATGAGAGGCTGATAGCCCGGTGGTCATCACATTCCTTTGCACCTGGTTTCTATAGTAGTGCTGTAAATGTGGATTTAAGTAAGTCACTGGGCATATAACCACTATTGTAAATGTCATTCAGTAACTTGGTTATTATTTTTATTCCTATCTCCTCTAGCGCCTCTATTTCTTGTTATATTATCAGACCCAGTCACTTTTCCTCTCTTCATGTGTTTGATGGCATCTATGATTTCATTTTCAAGTATTGGTGGTCCATCACAGTTTTCAGTATCTGGTGTTAATTCTGGTCTTTCTCCTCCATATAGCTCACCGATGTACTCTGTCCACAATGTCTTCTTTTCCCATTAACATTTTACCTTCTTTTGACTTCAGACATCCTGTGGTATATTTTGTTTTCCTGCCTGTAAGTTCACTAATTCGTTTGTGCATGTTTTTGCTGTCTTTATTATGGGAGTCCTCTGTCTGCATTGTTCATTAACCACACTTCCTTTGCTTCTCTGCATTTGCGTCTTATTTAATGAATTTACCTTGCTATATTTTTCTTGGTTACTTTTACCTACTAAGAAGACCTACTGTGAAATCTAACTCATGTATGTCTTTACTGACAATTTTTCTTTGATTTTTCTTTCCATTATGATTTACTGGTGGAAATTTATCAAAGATAAATATGCGATGCTTTCTCTCTCTCCCTCCCTCTCTGGACTTTTAGGTCTTAAAGGCACATGGGCCTTCCACAAAGCTTTTCTACAAATGCCCATCCTTTGCATTTTTTTTCTTTCTGGCCTTGCTCAAGTGAGCCCTCTATTACTCGACATCCTCTTTGTTGTTCTTCTCCATGTCTCCTGTGGTCTACCCTTAATCTTATTTCCCTGAGGTGTCCACATCAGTGCTATTTTTGGTAATGAGTCAATCATTTTTAGCCAGTGCCAAAGTCTTTCATCAATAATCAAAGTCATCTACATTTCTGCCAGCAAGGTAATGTGTAATATTAATAATTTTTTTAAAAAATTTTAACTGTAATTAATTAACAATGAAATGTCTTTTTGAAACATGTCACTTGTCTGAGAAACTTTTAGAGTAGAACCCAAATGTCAAAACAGAATTGTCTAAGAAATATCTGACACAGGACAGGTAAGAGCTAAAAAAAAAATCAGGGAGAAAGTGATGGTGAAAAGGACTGGGTATTTTAATGAACTGATCTAATACAGGACAGTCCACTGATCTGATTCAGCCTGGCCAGGTACACCATGAAAAGATGTGGCATAGTAAGTTGGAGGGGTAATGCAGCTAAACTACCCTGGATATATAGCACATGATGATGATAAATTTGTGGGGAAAACATTTTGAAGAAAAAAACAAACAGAAACTTACCATGCCCGTATCTGAAACTGCTGCTGAGTCTGTCATGGTTATTTGAACAAAGGCTTTTAAACTACAGAGACTTCATATGCAGATAGAGGCAGATAGTGTAAGAATACAATATTAAATTCTACCTATGCATTTTTAAACACTACAGAAAGTAAAACAACTAAAGAAACTGTGGAGAAGAACAGACAGAACTACAAAAATAAAATTTTTAAGGACATGCATCTTTCCCATCGCAACATATGCCAGTAAGACATGGACACTTAACAAAACAGTTGAGAAACACATAAATGCCTTTGAATGTAAATGCTATAGAAGAGTTCTTCAAATATCATGGACATAAAAAAATAACAAATATATCCATACTACAAGAACTTAATACTGAAGAAGGTTGGCTAGTAAGGAAGATTAGACAGAGAAAACTTAAATCTGCTGGACACATTAGCCAATATTTTGGAATTTAGCAAAGACTGTCTTGGAAGGATACATAATTGGAAAAAGAAAGAGAGGAAGACCAAGGCGATGATGGCTGCAAGACATCATTGATAATCTGCTAATGGACACTTCAGCAGCAGGGCATCTTGCTTACAACTGAGAGGCCTACAGGGGAGCTGTTAGGGAGGCAAAGTTCTGCAAATAGTTGAGCATAAAAAAACTGAATGCAGAAGAATATGACAGCTTGAGTTACCTGATATTACTGCAGTGGTTGATTTGTACACATGAAGACAAAAGGAAATTACTGCAGCTCATTTCAGAAAATAATAAATAGTCTGGAAAATAAATAACTGGCAGAAGACTGCGCCACACAGTGAATGACTTTGTGTAGACATCCTATATCTTATGAAAACCAAAACCAAAGACTGAAGATGCAAGTACACTGAGACTGGATATTGACACATGAGCAGTTTATTGTAACCGTAACATAAACAGTTATAACAATCACCTTACTTCAATCAGCTATGGGAGAAATAGTTCTGTAAAATAAATTCTATAAAATAATGTTCAGCATCCACCTGCTTCAAAACTTGTCTTCTAACGAAGTCATTATGTTATATTAAATATGTGGACAAATCACACCGTGAAAAAGTAGGGTACCAAACAGACCACAAATAGTATCAACAATCTTATTCAATTCACGAAGAATATGTACTGTGAAAATTTCAAGCCTTAAAAAAAACTGCTTGTTTATTTAATGCATATATTTTTTCAATATTGTCGAATACATCTTGGACCCACAATGGCTCTAGCAAAACCATTTTTAAACAGACATGACAAAGCCACACAGAATGAATGATTCGTATATTCTAGTCATTGTACTGTTTTTGTCTTTATCTTACCGCTGACAACCTATGGCTGGTATACTTTGCTGTAAATCTGATTTGGAAAGGATTAATATATGCATCCAAGATTACTGGAAGTTGAACAGCTTTCAGTGAAACATGATTTGCTTTGCCTCTGTTGAGATACGACTTCTGCTTGTCGATTATCAATTTGATATCATGAGGTGACCAGCAGTCTAACAATTAAGGCTAAATCCCGAAACAATTCAAACTATACAAGAGTTTTTTTTTTTTTTAAAACCCCTCACATTTTTTAGTTCGCATATTAAAATATGTATATAAAATAATACGTAGGTCATCTGATTAATTACCTATGTGTATTTTCTTTTTGCAACTTATAGCTACTGTGCAAATACATTTATTTATGAAGTTATCGCAAGTTAGAATTTAAAATAAAAATTACATTTTGCAATGAAAACAAGCGCGTTTCGTTTTGAAATTGTGTGTAACAAATTTAATAATGCTAAAGAAATAACATCAATATTGCTAATTAAATTGTACCATAATTACATGGTAAAACATTATAAAATAATTTAAGCTGTATATAATATAAACAGTTTATATTCCGTATTTTAAACTGTTTTATTTCATACAATCGGGTATTAGCAGTAAAAAATATGAATTTTCTTGAACTGAAATATTTGTGTATAACATTATTCTCGAATTAAAAAAAAATGTTTCACAGACTCATTCAACCTGTCTCACTTGCAGTTTTTTGTTTGTTTGTTTGTTTGTAACATGCTTATTTGTTTTGTACTTCTGCTTATTCATGGGAAGACATCTTACATCCTTCCCGTGCCGTTAAACGTCATATAGAGTTCGGCAAGTTTTCCTGTTTTCGGCGAGCTTTTCAACCTTATGAATGGATTTTATGCCTGCTAATTTTGCATAATTTGGGAAGACAACAGAAAAAAAATTGAGACCCTTGAAATGTGGATATACAGAAGAATAGGATGTATCCCATGTACGGAAAAGAAAACAAACAACGAAGTGCTAAACCAACTAGAAGTGAAAAGAGAAATATTGAAAAAAATATATATATAGTCAACTAAGATACTTTGGGCATGTCAAGAGGCACAATTCTATACTAAAGACACTTCGTGAATGCAAGATCGAAGGGAAAAATATAAGAAGATAACAGCGATATAGATGGGTGGACAACATCAAGTGATGAACAAGGACAAGCTTGGCCGATGCTCTACGAAGACAAAGAAACAGAGCTGAGTGGAGATTCATTGCAGCCAACCTTCCACGGGAGGGCGGCACGAAATTGATGAATGAATGAATGGATAAATGAATGAATGAATGAATGAATGAATTATTCATGGTACTGTATATGTGTGGGTGTATGGTGTTCATATACATACACACAGATAGTCTCCGCTTTTCGACGTCCCGCTTTAGGATGATTCATTTTCCCGACTCTAGTGAAATACTAAGATGTATAAACTAGGAGAAAAGTAGGAACAGCTTTATTAAACGTATACTTTATTTACACTTATTTATTTATACTTTATTTATACTTATACATTAATTATTTAGTGAAATACTAGGACTTCCTATTGTAAATATTTTTAGAGTATACATTAGCCATACACATTTAATGTAAAACTACTCGTTTTAAAGTTATGTGCATCATTTGTAAGATCACTATAGTTTTATGTTTTAGAACATGCCTGTCTAGTGACAGTACAGTACTGTATACCCACCTCTATGAAATTCCCTTTTATGTTCATTTCGTTTCCCGATGCGACGGTTGGAAGGCAATCTGTTAAAAAGAGAGGGCTATGTTAATACTATTTTTTTTAAAACTCCTATGAACTTCATAGACTTTAAAAAAGGCATTTGATAGCATACACAGAGAATCATTATGGAGAATTTTAAGAATATATGGAATATCATCTAAGATGGTCAATATCATTAATGACCTCTACAATGGATATGTTTGTGTAGTCAACACAGAAGAAGGAACGAGTGAATGGTTCCAGTTTGAAGCAGGTGTGAAACAAGGATGTATATTATCTACCTTGCTTTTTTTTGGAATTGCCGTAGACTTCATAATGAAAAAAATGTTGCAAAGGTAAAACGGGAATTGATTGGGTACGTGAGACTCAACTGGAAGAGCTTGATTTTGCAGATGACATAATTCTTATCAGCGACAGTATGAAATCAATGCAAGTAAAAACAGTACCCTGTCTTCAACGGCTAGTAAAATAGGACTTGAAATTAACAATGATAAAACAAAAATAATGAAGGTTCTCATTAACGACGAAGGACAAATATACGTAGTAGGAACAGCTGTTGAAGAAGTAAACCATTTTGCATATCTCGGCAGCTATACAGACCACAATTGTGACACAAGAAAAGAAGTTAGAATTCGAATTGCCAAAGCAGCAGTGACCTTCAAAAATTTATAAGCACAAAAACCAATTTAAGATTATTCAGTTCAAATGTAATATCCACCCTCATTTATGCATGTGAAAGCTGGAAAACAACTAAAGAAATAGACAAGAAATTAGACTCTTTCGAAAACAGATGGCTAAGGAAAATATTCGATATAAAGTGGAATGAATTCAATAACAACGCAGAGATAAGACAGATGAGCAAACAACAACCCGTCTCATGGTTGATCAGAAAAAGAAGAGGGACATATGTCGGTCATGTGATGAGAAGAAACAATCAGAGAATCCCCAAACAAGCTATCAAATGGAACACAACAGGCTGAAGAAAAAAGAGGGCGACCACGTGAAACTCAGTGGCTTGATGTGATTGAAAAACTCGCCGAAGACAGGACATCTTGGCGAACTACCATGCGGGCCCTATGTAACGTTTAACGGCACGGGAAGGATGTAAGAAGAAGCGCAGAATTAGCTTCACGATTGATTTCATCGTGAGACGCTTCAGCCTATATAAATAAAAGAGTTGCCGGCCTTGAACTTCGTTTACATATGGTTTCAGACTTGATTTTGGCGGGAAGTAATTACGTCTTAATTTCTTTTTAATAGATGCCAGTTATCATATCTTCTTCTTCCTCTTCTTGGAACTGCGAGCATCGTGTAAAAATGCAGCCTATGCGGTGAAGGTATTGAGACATAGGATCGTGACGAAGTGGCAACGGGTTTACAGTGACTATTTATTTATGTTTGTAATAACTGAGTACAGATAAAGATCAGAGGGTGTGCAATACTTCTCCAGCAGACTCCACCACCATGGGGACCGGGCGATCTCTGTCTCTTTAGCCAGGCTAGGGCTGTTACTGGGGATACAAACGGAAATGTAGGGCAGGGTCTTCATCAGCTATGGTTCGCCGACCCTGACGTCAGCATGTTCAACCCGCCCCACTCCCAACAGTGCAACCAGCCTACTATATCTTCATGTACTTCTTCTTACTTTAGTGACTGGTATCCAGTGGTACCGGGTCCGACTCCCAACAATGGGATTTTTTTTTTCTGATACACACAAGAAAGACCCCAGGGGTCACCAAACCTCTAAAAATGGGTACTAGAGAAATCTAGAAAGGTAAATGCGACGGCGAAGCGTGATACTGACCACATCATACTTTCACCTCCATGTTATTCTCGTCTAGTTGTTCTCGGACGTGAAATGGATTTCACTTGTGTATGTGCTTGTGGTGAAATATGTGAAAATACGTGTAGTTTGTTAAATATTTACAAAAAAATGTTGGGAAAGTTATATATCTCTTTGTCTAATACTGGTATAGCACGTGATCACGGGAAGGATTCCTCATTGTAACTAGGTCATCGTGTGGCCAGGTGAGACTATAATGGGTGGGATAATTTATTGCGTCATAAGCTAACAATGTTATCTTGTAGTCGAGACGATGAATGAGAAGAGAGCACAGTTTTGTAGGATTAGACCTAGAATATATCGTAGACAAAGCACTTTAGTGAGACGTGAGAGAAAGAAAAATCACACAAGAGTTACCTGGGATTTGAACACGGACTCCGGTAGGACGAGCAGCCGATTAGCCACGAGAGAACAGCGTACTATCGACATAGCCAATTAGCACCTTAGGTGCCATATGTTAAAGCCCTCCATGATGGGCGGACTTGTGCTATGGCCTCCCAAGAGTTTATGTCTATCCCAAAGGCTTTGAGTGAGATTTGGGCTTATTATCTTAACGCTTTTTTTGCCCCCCAGCTTTCCGTTTTCCGTTCAGTAGTTCACCATAAAGGAGAATGAATGAATGAATAATCTTTATTTTTAAAGGGTAAAGAATTTGGCACGCAGGCCCGTCTTATATTCTGCCCTTCATCACTCCATCTTTCATTCTTCCCACACACTCGATTTAATACAAATATACAATTAAAGAAAGAATATAACAAGCCTTCATGTACATCCAATGAAAGAAAGAGAAGGCAATGCCAAAACAAACTCATGTATATCTCCAGCGTGAGAGAAAGTACGGGAGAGAAAGAGAGAGAGAGAGAGAGAGAGAGAGAGAGAGAGAGAGTGGGGGTGTTGCAAGTGATAGTACTACTAGAGAGACAGAACACACAAAAAAAAAACCAAACTGTTATCACACAATCCTTGATTTGGATGAACAAATAATGATTAATACATACACACACGCAGGCGCACGAAGTGTCACGTGATGACAGCGACAAAAATCACTGTGCTGAGTTGTTCAGGTTGCAGAGTTCAAGGTCTTGACAGACCAATCACTGAGTCTGAGACACTACAAAAAAAAAATGGTGCAAATGTGGAAGAGTTTATAAAAACATCCACCTGTACCATACCAGAAACAAAATACTGGTTCAGTGCTGTGCTCATGATGTCGACTCTTGGTTGACAGATGACTTCATTCGCACTCAAGATGGGGCTTTAAAACTTTTAATGCGACTATCACGTGCAGCGAAGCCATCTCTGTCGTCTGTTGCCATGAGCGACAGACCGGCCGTCACCAACGTCATCACCACCAGTGACAGACACGACACTGTCGTCACTGATATCAGTCAAGGCGCTACCACCATCAACGACATGCAAGAACAAGTCACCACCAGCTAAGAAGGACAAGAGAGCATTACAACCAACAATGTTCATACAGCTACTACAGCCTACGACAGACAAGATAATGCTACCGCCATCACTGTCATTCTTATCAACTGTCCCAGTGCTGATCTTAACTGATCAGATCAGGCAAGCAGCTCAGCTGAACCCACTGACGTTCAGACAACGCTAGAACACTCCACCAGCAACAGTTTAGCTGATGTGGAAAACCTGGACGATGGTGAAGCTCCAGCGCCTGAGTTCTCTGCATCTAGTGTGGCTGATTCACCGCATGTATCTCAGCAACCTAGAGTTGTCGAGGAAGAATTAGCTACATTATGTAGCCAGAACATACTTGATGTAGTCAAAGACCTCGTCATAAACCTTGTTACTGGCATGGCAGCGGAGATTAAGCACTCATTCAAGCTGGAGAATGACAGTCTCGGGGCTGAACTTACGTCACTGAGAGACGAAAATGCTAAAATGAGACTCATGATATCAGAATGGCAGAGTGAGCCACGCAGACACAGCAAGGAAGTGGTGACAGGTATTCAAGAAGTGACTGCTGACACAGATAATATGACTTCATAATCGCGCACAAGTGCATCATATATCAACACAGAACACACGCCACAGCAAAGAGCTGCACAACAGAAACACACCAGCACCACAACACCTATAAAGGCAGCACCTGAAAATTTAGCTTACCCTATTGATGTGCATGTAAGTAATATATATATATATATATATATATATATATATATATATATATATCGACCGTACATGTTGGCATTAATGACAGCATGATCGGCCAGAGTCTTCGGCCCTCTGATATACAGGACTTGATATCCACCATCAAGAAAAAATACCCCAACACTTCCATAAACATTTCATCCATCATTCCACCTTGTTCTGGTCCTGGACGTCGCATGGTGGATATAAACAACAAAATACTACAAACATTCTGTCTACAGAACACAAAAAGTTTTTATAAACAACACACCATTTTTTACTTCAGCCACAGGTGCTCCCAAAAAACGCCTTTACAGGGACCACATCCACATTAACAAGACTGGCAGCAGCATCCTTGCCAAAAATATCAAATATCCAGCAAGAACTGAGCAGAACATAACAAAACACTCAAATAGCCAGAAACAGTTTAGACAGCCACCCACATCCCGTAGCTCCAGAAACACACCCTAAGCCACCTACAAAACTCCAAGGACCCTCAGAAACATCACCCTCTGCCTCTCTACCATTGCCCGCTCCATCCACTGGCCCACTATACGATTCCATGTTCCCGCCCCTGCCTACACGGCAAGCTCAACAAATTATACCAACAGTTAGTACAGCGAACAACATGGAGACTCCTGCACAATCATCACTAAGGAATACCACAACAACTGTACAGGACACAAACACAAGAACCCCGCATCATTATCCATGGAACTTTCAGCTACAATATCTAATGCAGTTTAGTCCTGCAGCTCTGAGCCAGGCATATATATAATGTCCCTACTACACAATCAACACGCAACACTCACATACAGACACCAGATAGTTTGAAACTTCCAGCACATCTGTAGATAAACCTAACTGAACTAAAACAAAAACAAACAAAAAAACATAGAACTTCTTACAGCAGAACACAAGTTTCTCAGTGCTATCTTGCAGCTAATATTGTCATCAAGTCTTTTATAATTTACACTTACATAACGTTCATTGCAGTGTTGATATTGTACCTTTTCTCCTTTAATTGTTTGTCAGTATATTATAAATTTATTTAGATTAATTATCTCTACTAGCTTAAACGTACGCGTATAATTATATGATTGGAGTCTGATTGTTGCATGAATAAGCCTATCTGACCAGTTATTTTATTTTTTCTGAAATATACTATTTATCTCATTGTTATATAAATATCCAGAAAGCTGAGAAGTGGCTGCGACACGATGGCCTACGTGTTGGCCACTTAAATGTTTATCATTTGTTAGGAAAACTCCCTGAGGTTACACATATACTTCAACAACATTTTCATATTTTTGGTTTCTCTGAAAGCAGATTACATAAAAAGATCACTGACAATGATATACGAATAGATGGTTTTAATTTGATCAGGCGCGACCCAACTAGGAAGCTAGAGACAGGTTTAGTCGTTTACATTTCTAACACAATTGAATTTTGTATAAGAGAAGACCTGGAAACATCAGAGGTTGAATTATCATGATAGAAATTAAAATATCAAATCTTAGTTCAATTCTAATTAGTTTTATATACCGAAATCCAAATGCTTACGCCGAGTGGTATGATCACTTCACGACCATGATGGATGATGCTCTAACCTATAAATTCAAAGACATAATCATTCTAGGCGACTTCAATTTAGATCTCAGTTAGCCCAGTCCTACATGGAAGAACATTTTAACATCCTACTGCTTCTACCAAATTGTTAACAAACCTACTAGGGTAACTGAATCATCAACACTAATAGACCATATTTATGTAGCTCATCCAGTCCAAAAGAATAGATTTTAAATTAAATAGAAGGCGTATAACCAAGATATTAGTTTGTTATGTAAGGGAAGAGACAAGAACATAGCAAACCTAGGGTGATTGGCACCATAGCATAAGAAATAATGGATCAGCAGCTGTCTAGTTCAGAAGTGCGCACTTCTAAGTGAGGCCAGTTCGCTGGACCCAGTGTATAAAGAATTTGTTAGAAAATTTTAATCGATCGGGATTTGTAAGCTGAGCAAGTAGGAGGCCAGCGGATGGGTGGAGTCATGTTCAAGCGCGAATGAGAATGTTTATTCGTCGAAGAAAAACTCATGTATGTGTAGGTTAGTATTGGGTTTATACTCTGTGATGTGGATGCATGCGAGCTGTGCGGCCGACTCCTCAGGTCCAATCTCGGTCCACTTAGGTAATGATTTAAATAATAGAAATAGCACATATATAATCAAAATTCTATCATAACATAATTAATCTATGTAAGATGTTAGTGTTTTAATAACGTGCGAAATGAGGGTTTATATGTGCACATATTAACGTATTTCTGAATTTTATGTATATGCATGTTGTACGCAATTATTACCAATTAGTACCTCTGATTATATTCAGTCGCTTAATCTTTAATGATGAAGATTATAGAATTTTACAAGGAACTATTTTATGTTAAAAAAAATTAAACTAACCCACGCTACGTGATATGTTACACAGATTTCAGTTATTCCATTGTTGGTGCATTATGGAGGAGCCAAATATTAAAAGAAATTGATTTGATTTTGTTAATAACAATATAAACTGATGATCCTTTATTTGATTTTTGCTAACTATGTAAATAGATGATTTAACAACAATATAAGTTTATGATTATTTGAAAAAGTAGTATTGATTGTGTTTTTTTCCTTTCATTTATGTAATATGTGAATCTGTTAGTCTGTGCAATCTTTAATCTTCGTGTACCTATAAAGATAAAGGTAACGGTAATCCTTTCATGCCTTAGAGGCACATAGGGATATGGTGTTAGTGCCCATATTTTCCTTGACCTGTCAGCACACTAGAGGGTGATATGGTCAGCATCACGTCTTCCCCAACTCCAGAAGAAGTCGGGTACCCATTTCTACAGCAAGGTGACTGGGGTGCCTCCAGCCGGATTCGAACCCCCGACCTTCGCCACGAGAGACCAGTGCACTAACCACTTCGCAACTCAGACACCCCTATAAAGATAAGATACCAACAATTAAAAAATGCCGTATAACAACACATAAATTACAGACAATTATTACCCCATTAAAACCCTATTATTCTTACAGTTACCGCTTATTTTACGTGTCTACGTGCTTGTCTCATTATCTTTTATTCTCTCACTCATTCTTATATTTGCTTCTTTCTATCCTTCTTTTCTTTGAACTGGAGCCATACACCCATGACTATCTCTATTGTACTGGATCCAGTTTTACCGCAGTCCCTCATTTCACCCAATCAGACATTTCACAAACAGAAACAATTCACAGACATTTCTTACAGTTTCCGTCTGCACTTAAAATAATTTAACGCTGGCTACTAAAAGAACAGAAGTAGAGGGAGGGGAACAGTGACATTTAAAGAAAACTGCAAACAAAAACAAGCTAATATTTCAGCGCGAAACATTGGTCAACGACAAGAGAATAATAACAAACAATACAACAGATAAACTGTCCTTAAATTATTGTTTAAATTAGAAGCTAAATTGCCCTTATTGCACAAAACACACACAGGAAGAACCAAACTAGAAGCTAAAACTTCCTTCACTGCATATAACCTACATAAGAACTTCTAAATTAGAAACTAAATTTCCCTCATTGCACACAACCCACGTAAGGTCTAAAGTAGAAACTAAATTGCCCTGCACTATTTGCACACAACCTACATAAGAAGTTCTAAATTAGAAGCTAAATTGCCCTCATTACACACAACCTACATAAGAACGTCTAAATAAGAAGCTAAATTGCCCTCATTGTACATAACCTACACAAGAACGTCTAAATTAGAAGCTAAATTGCCCTCATTGAGCACAACCTATATAAGAAGGACTGAAAATTGTCTCTCCCCGGGTCCTTTGTAGCAGATACAAGCAGGTAAGAGGACATGTGCACAGTTATTGTGATAAAAAGGCTCTTGGGATGGGCAGAATGATTATGTCTTATGAGAAGACATCCAAACACTACTGCTTTAACAGCCATGCTATGGACACCCGAGGGGAAGAGATCACCAGCTAAGCCTGACCAGGCGAAGAACAGTTAAAGCTTAGACGAAAGGCTTCATGTACATCTAGACAACCATGCAAAGTCTGCAGGGAACCGTGGAAGGTCTGCAAGGAACCGTGCAAAGTCTACAGGGAATCATGAAAGGTCTGCAGAGAACCATGGAGGTCGGCAAGGAACCATGGAAGGTCTGCAGGGAACCATGGAAGGTCTGCAGAGAACCATGAAAGGTCTGCAGGGAACCATGGAGGTCTGCAGGGAACAATGCAAGGTCTGCAGGGAACCATGGAAGGTCTGCAGGGAACCATGGAAGGTCTGCAGGGAACTATGGAAGGTCTGCAGAGAACCATGGAGGTCTGCAGGGAACCATGGAAGTTCTGCAGGGAACAAGGCAAGGTCTGCAGGGAACCATCGAGGTCTGCAGGGAACCATGAAAAGTCTGCAGGGAACCGTGCAAAGTCTGCAGGGAATCATGAAAGGTCTGCAGAGAAGCATGGACGGTCTGCAGGGAACCATGGAAGTTCTGCAGGGAATCATGCAAGGTCTGCAGGGAACCATGTAAGGTCTGACTGCAAAGCATGAGAAACGTAAAAAAAAAATTGTTCCAGACCTACAAGACCTTCTCTGCTGTTTTCTTGTAGTCAGTCATCGTCCACGAACATGGGTAGATGGATGGATTAATATACTTACAAGTCTCGCATGCAGGGATGTCAGACGTGCTATGTCTTGTGTCAGTCAGTCATTTGCATGTCCATTGCGGAACTTTGCCTCCCTAACAGCTCTCCTGTAGGCCTCTCAGTTGTAAGTAAGATGCCCTGCTGCTGCTGATGCATCCATTCACAGATTATCAACGAAGTCTTGCAGCCATCTTCGCCTTGTCTTGTGTAGAAATATTATTCTTAATTGACTGACATCCGTGACCTTATTTCGTAGGAGATCAGGGACCTGGACGCCATCACCAAAAAGAACCATCCCATAAAACGGTCAAGTATTTGACAGGATTTAAACCCAGACCGTTTTACTCGGCAGGCGGAACTTTTTAACCACAGTTAAGTTTGGTACTTCCTGACAGCTGTCAACAAAAGATTTGATTGGCGTAAAGTCAATCGTGTTATTTCCAGGTCACTGGTCTAAGGTTTAAAACTAAAATCACATACAAGGAAATAGAAGTCATTAAATTTTTTATGGACGCTTTCGTCTTGCCTGTCACCTCACTGTGTCAATTAAATGACGGAAGCTATCATTCAAATTGATCGAAAAGTTTGGACCTACCGGATTTTTCGTTAGAATGTCGATCGCTTTTGTTCTGGTGCGTATTTGAGGAAAAAAGTAAGATTTTGATATCTATAAGCCAGAACAATCACTCAACTTTAAGGAAAATATATTATTTTGTACAATTACTCAATTTTAAGAAAACTATCTTATTTTATACAATCACTCAACTTTAAGGAATCTATCTTGTACAATCACTCAACTTTAAGGAAAATATCTTATTTTATACAATCACTCAACTTTAAGGAAACTATATTATCTTATGCAATCACTCAACTTTAAGGAGAATATGTTATTTTATACAGTCACTCAGCTTTAAGGAAACTACATTATAGCTTGTCCCAGGTATTTATATTTCCTCTCTTAATTTCGTTTGCTGTTTTGTTTTTTACTTTGAAAAATTCTGCCCTCGCTACGAATTTTATTATTAGATATTTCACGGCTTATTAAGTGAGCTGAAAGATCTACATTGTTAGTGAGCTGAAAGATCTACATTGTTAGTGAGCTGAAAGATCTACACTGTTAGTGAGCTGAAAGATTTACACTGTTAGTAGTAGCTTTGGGGAATATGAAAAAAAAGCAAAAGTAATGCTATAGTGCCACGGAGGTATCCAAAGGAGCATGGTGTTAGTTTTCACTGCAGCATGGCCTTACAAGTAATTATTATTATTATTATTATTATTATTAATGAAATGATTATTATTAATACAAGCAGTTTTGTCATAGTTATTATTATTACTACTCATATAAAGTGCCTCAGGTGCTCAGTGAAGGGAATACCAGGCGGGTAAGAGGCGCTTTAAAACTTCTCGCTCCCGCTGCCTTGCGGGTAGGACAGGGAGTCCAAAGGATAGCGGAGAGTCCGTACACAAACCGACAGAAGGCAACGGGAAACCACTGTTGTAGCTCCCAAGAACAATTATGCGTATTCAGAGTAATAGATTTGTCATGAACGACGTTAATGGATGTTCCTTTGGAACAGCCTCGTCCGGTAGGGCAGCTCACGAGCCACAGGTGAGGCCAGATCGTCATCAAGCTACTGGTGGCAAAACAAAATATACCACAGGATGCCTGAAATCGAAAGAAGGTAAAATGTTAATGGGAAAAGAAGACAATGTGGACAGGTGGACAGAGTGTATCGGTGAGCTATATGGAGGAGAAAGACCAGAATTAACACCAGATACTGAAAACTGTGATGGACCACCAATACTTGAAGATGAAATCATAGATGCCATCAAACATATGAAGAAAGGAAAAGCGACTGGGCCTGATAATATAACAATAGAAGAAATAGAGGCACTAGAGGAGATAGGAATAAAAATAATAACGAAGTTACTGAACGACATTTACAACAGTGGTTATATTCCCAATAACCTGATTAAATCCACGTTTATAGCACTACCAAAGAAACCAGGTGCAAAGGAATGTGATGACCACCGGACTATCAGCCTCTCATGTCACATAACGAAGCTACCTCAGAGAATCATTATGAGAAGAACAAGGAAAAAGATAAAAATTGAAATAGCAGATGAACAGTTTGGATTTGTTGAAGGAAATGGAACACACAATGCCATTTATGCTTTATGAACACTAACAGAAAGAGCTTTAGAAGTACAGAAAGATCTCTACTTATGCTTCATTGATTACACCAAACCATTCGACAAGGTGAAACATAATGAAATTATTGAAATGCTTGAAGACATCAATATAGACGGCAAATACCTGAGGATTGTAAAACATCTATACTGGCAGCAAGAAGCAGCAGTTCGAGTTGAAAATAGAACTGGAAAATATCAACCTATAAAACAAGGGGTGCGACAAGGATGTGTACTATCTCCAGATCTTTTTTCTCTGTACAGAGAGAATATTCTAAGAACGATCATCACAGAACCAGGCATAAAAATTGGAGGATACAATATTAACAACCTTCGGTATGTAGACGACACAGTACTGATAGCTGAAAACCAACAAGACTTGAAAAATCTCTTGGATAAAGTGGCCAAAGAAAGTGAACAGAAAGTCCTTACTTTGAACATCAAAAAGACAGAGTCTATGGTTATATCAAAGAAACAGAATCCACCAGCATGCAGTATAAAATTAAATGGAACTATTCTAAAGCAAGTGCAGAAATTCAAATACATTGGAGCAGTAATAACTTCAGATGGGAAATGCAGAACAGAAATTAGGAACAGAATAGGCCAAGCAAAGACTGCATTTCAGAGAATGAGAAACATATTAACCAACACATCCTTATCAATGAATGTTAGAAAACGAGTCCCAAAATGCTATATTGAACCTGTCTTGTTATATGGAAGTGAATCATGGATAACAGGCAGGTCTGCACAAAAATCATTGGAAGCAGTAGAAATGTAGTTTATTAGAAGAATGTTGCGAATCCCCTGGACAACAAAAATAACTAATGAAGAATGTACGAGAAGAGCTGGAGAGACAAAAAATCTTGTCAACAAGATAAGAGAGAGACAATGTACTTTCATAGGACATGCAATGAGAAGAGGGGGCATTGAAAATATTATAACAACAGGAAAAATAGAAGGAAGAAGATCAAGAGGAAAACCAAAAGAAATGATACTGGACAGTCTGACAGGATGGTGTGAGAGGAGATCACTAACTGAGCTGATGGCCTGCATGAAGGATCGTGTACTCTTGAGAAGCATAATAGCCAACGCCAGTCGGCACAGCACCTGATTATTATTATTATTACTGATGCGTAGAAAATAAATCAGAAATGATGGAAGATTTTGAGAACTGGTGAGAGAGATACATTCTCGCGACATAATATTACGACAAAGTAAGAGAACACAGTTTTTTAGGATTAGACCTCGAAAAAATTCGTAGACAAAGCACTTTAGGTCTAATCCTACAAAACTGTGTTCTCTTACTTTACCGTACCAAAGTCTCATAGTTTCCTATTTATAAAAAAAAATTGTTTCTTAATATTACAGGACGCTCATAAAAGTAACCAGAAGAGCAGATACTTAGATATACTAGACGCTGACAATGAATACGGAGAAAGAGGATTTACTCAGATAACAATATAACAGACGGACGCTGTGTAAACAGAGCTGGACTAATATCCCCCCTCCTCTTTTCCCAAATAGGTATCGCAAACACCTGATACTGGATGAGAAAACTGTATAGACGGATTTGATGCAACAGATTGTCAGGACGCACATTTGCTATTCTTAGGACGCAGTTTGCACACAGTTTTGAAGAAAGGGAGTGGACAGACTTGACCAACTAACCAATTAGAAGGATCTAGAGGAGTGGCCTATTGGATAATTGACTTATGACATACAAGTCAGGCAGGGGACGCACAGGGAGAAGTAGAGGATACACAGGGATTGATTGATTGATCTTTATTTCAAAAGGGTTAAGAATTGGGCACGCAGGCCCGTCTGAGGGAGGGCAATGCAGACACTCAGGAAAAGCAGTTTTTGTTGTTGTTGTAATGGGCAATGATGGCTCATGTATGCACATAAATACGTATTGCTGAAATGTATGAATACGTATGTTGCGACAATTATTACCAGTTAGTTCCTTATAATACATCAGATACTAAATCAGTTAATGACGAAGATTAGAGATTTTTCTGTGAATATGTTCAAGGGGTTATAATTTATTTGATTCTTTAGAAGTTCCTATGTCAATCAAGATAATCTAGGAATCTGAATATTTAAGGAATCATTTTGTTAACGATATAAGCTGATGAATAACATATAAATGGATGATTCATTTGTTGATTTTGCTAACTGTGTAAAATGATGATTTTAACCACCAATAGAAGCTTACGATTATAAGAATAATTGTTTAATTGTGTTTCTTTTCATTGTGTGTAATGTACCGA
Source organism: Achatina immaculata (assembly GCA_009760885.1). NCBI lineage: Eukaryota > Metazoa > Mollusca > Gastropoda > Stylommatophora > Achatinidae > Lissachatina > Lissachatina immaculata. Next base: position 15,485,418 of record CM019701.1, on the reverse strand, counting down.
TGTGTATTCGTATAATCACCATTTCAACCATACCATAACAAATCAGAACAATATCAGCAACATTATAATTAACATATTATTATTACTGACTGACAACTCACTACCAAAAATAGCACTAAGATGGACACCACAGGGAGCAGAAGTAAGGGTAGACCAAAAGAGACATGGAGAAGAACAACAGAAAGGATGCTGAGCAATAGAGGGCTCACCTGGGCAAGAGCAGAAAAAAAGGCGAAGGACAGGCATTTGTGGAAAACCCTTGCGGAAGCCCCATGTGCCCTGGGCACTTAAGGTTCAGAGAGAGAGATTATTATTACCCCCATCAAAAACATATCTTCCTACATAAATAATTTAAAAAAAAACTTGTATTGGAATCAAGAGGCGGATATAAAAAATATGGCAGGTAAATATCAACCTATAGCAAAGAAGTAGACAAGTCTGTGTCCTCTCACAACATTTGTTCTCAGTCTACAGTGAAACCATGAGAGAAACTAAAAACAAACCAGGAATTCCAGTTGGAGTCTACAACGCCAGCAATCTACAACATGCGAACGATACAGTACTAATAGCGCCCCTTACAGAAATGATTAGACAGAAAATGAGAAGAAAGGACTCGACCTAAATAGCAAGAAAACAGAAACAGTGGTCATAAAAATAAAGAAAAAAATTCGCCTAAGTGCAGTGTACAAGGAACAAATTTTAGACAAGTGCATACATTTAAATCTCGAGTAACATCAGATGAGAAATTGTCGGGTGCTCTCAGATCCAGACAGTTTGATTTTCGTAACATTTTTCACAAATGAAACTGAGTGACTTCACAAAGCAACGAACTCACGTCACGATTAGAAACGTAGTAGCCGTTGAAGGTAATAAAAAAAAAATGAAAGAAGAAAGCAGTACAGAAGAACAAGCTAAAATACTAGGATACACTGATGACATCGACCTGGTGGGGAAAACTATGCTAGAAGTCATCAATACATGCATACACCTTAGAGATGTGGCACTAAAAGTGGGCTTGACCATTAACCAAGATAAGACAGAGCACATGAAGATACCAAGAGACCAGAGGCAGAATGATCCAGATTATATAAATGTTGGAGATGTGATAATTAGGAAAGCAGAAACATACAAATATCTAGACACAACCTTCAACAGAAACAACATAGTAAACGAGGAAATAAAAAGCAGAGTACAGATAGGGAGTAAAATATACTTTTCCTTGCAACACATGTTAAAATCCAAAATCCTGTCCCAAAACACCAAAATAATAATCTCATAAAACTATAATAAGTCCAGCTGTCATGTATGGATCACAAACATAGAGTACAACAAAGAAAGATGAACAACAAATGCAGATCTTTGAGAACAAGATCCTAAGAAGAATCTTTGGCTCACAAAGGATACCAACAATGGAGAATGGAGAGCTAGAAAGAACATTGAACTGAACAGCTTATTTACATCCCAATGAATTATAAATGTCTTAAAACTAAACAGACTACTCTGGCTGTACCATATTCGAAAGAATGGAAGAGAACAGACGAATTATGTACGCACAGGAGATGAGGGAAACAAAGCCAAGGGGTGGACCAAAGCAGAAATGGAAAGACAACATAGAAGAGGATATAAAAGAAATTGGTACCACCAACTAGAGAGAGAAGATTAGGAACAGAGGCAAATCTCGGACAGACTTTCTGTTATGTTTTGTATACACTACAGACTTTCTGTCATATTTTATATACACTGCAGACTTTCTGTCATATTTTATATACACTACAGACTTTCTGTCATATTTTATATGCACTACAGACTTTCTGTCATATTTTATATACACTACAGACTTTCTGTCATATTTTATATACACTACAGACTTTCTGTCATATTTTATATACACTACAGACTTTCTGTCATATTTTATATACACTACAGACTTTCTGTCATATTTGATATGCACTACAGACTTTCTGTCATATTTGATATACACTACAGACTTTCTGTCATATTTGATATACACTACAGACTTTCTGTCATGTTATATATACATAGGAAACTGTCTGTCATGCTACGAGGGCTGATTAATAATTTCTTGGCATAAGGTACAACGGATTATTTGTGGACAACTTTTTTGGGTTATTTCTCAACATAGTCCCCTAGCAAGTTTATGCATTTAGTCCAGCGATCCTGGAGCATACGGATCCCTTCTTTTTAAAAGTTGGCATCTTGTGTCAGTAGAAAGTGGTCTACAGCATGAGTGACGTCATCATCTGAAGCAAATTTGCCACCACTGAGCTCTTTTTTGAGTTTGGTAAACAGGTAATAGTCCGAAGGGGGCAAATCTGGGGAATAAAGAGGATGTTGAAATAAGCCACATTCATGAATGGCAGCCATTGCCACTGCCGACTTGTTAACTGGAGCATTGTCTTGCTGAAAGATGACTCCTCTCGTCAATTTCCCTCTATGCTTTTCCTTCAATTTGACTTGCTTCACAAGATTAGCGTAATAGGCCCCGGTGACCGTTCTACCCTTCTGAAGATAGTCTACCAATAGCATATTTTCTGAATCCCAAAAGATGGAAGACATCACTTTACCTGTAGACAGAACCACGCTTCCTTTCTTTGGAGGTGGGGATCCATGATATTTCCACTGCTTTGACTGTTCTTTGGTTTCTGGTTGAAAATGATGAACCAAAGTCTCATCCATAGTCACAAACTGCTGAAGAAACTTTTCAGGATCTGCAGAAAAATGGCCAAGATTGTCTCTTGACATGTTGAGATGCTGCCGCTTGTGATCAACTCCAAGAAGTTTCGGGACCCATCAAGCAGATACCTTTGTCATTTGAAGATCATTGTAAATAATCGCATGAACATGTTCCTGGGTGATGCCCAACTCAGTAGCAATGTACTGCTCAGTTAGTCGTCGATCTTCCATTATCATGTCATGGATTCTGCCGGTGGTTTCATCGGTGGTTACCGTTCTTGGTCTTCCTGGACGGGGATCATCTTCCAGACTCTCCCTTCCATGTTTGAATTGAGCTGCCCATTTCTTCACTGTGCTGTAAGAAGGGGCACTCTCCCCTAGAGTCTCTGTCATATCCACATGGATCTCCTTCGATGATAAGCCCTTGATGCAGAGGTAGCGAATGACTGCTCCATGAGAAATTTTATCCATTTTCTCAATTTCTGCCTCCCTTTACCACTTCAACAGCCTGTAAAAAAATTGGTTGCAGTTAATTTATTGAAACTTGGTGTTTAATCTTATATTAACATGATCTACAAAAGCACACATTATCAACTGCGTGTTTAAAATATTTGTACCTTATGCCGAGAACTTATTAATCAACTCTCGTATACATGCACAGAAAATTCTCTGTCATGCTATATGTAGACAAGAGAAAACTATTTTTTGTCCGATTTGGAAGGGAAACTTCTAATTTGTGAATATAGACAGGAAATAATTTGTAAAGTCAGACTGCACAAAAAAAACCTAAATGTCGCAATGGACAGAGCATTAACAGAAAACTTCATGTCTTACTAGACTGTTAACAGAAAACTTCATGTCTTACTAGACTGTTAACAGAAAACTTCATGTCTTACTAGACTGTTAACAGAAAACTTCATGTCTTACTAGACTGTTAACAGACAACTTCATGTCTTACTAGACTGTTAACAGACAACTTCATGTCTTACTAGACTGTTAACAGAAAACTTCATGTCTTACTAGACTGTTAACAGAAAACTTCATGTCTTACTAGACTGTTAACAGAAAACTTCATGTCTTACTAGACTGTTAACAGAAAACTTCATGTCTTACTAGACTGTTAACAGAAAACTTCATGTCTTACTAGACTGTTAACAGAAAACTTCATGTCTTACTAGACTGTTAACAGAAAACTTCATGTCTTACTAGACTGTTAACAGACAACTTCATGTCTTACTAGACTGTTAACAGAAAACGTTCTGACAGAGAAGGCGGTGGCTAGAACACTTTGTATCGTAACATTTATGAACAATGAACTTTAAGGTGGACAGGAAACCTGTTTTTCTAGATGCAGATAACGTTTCCTGTAACACACTGGACTACTACGGAGAGAAACCGTTCCTCTCGACCAAAGAAGGTACAGGCTTTTAAACTGGTTTTCCTGGCCGCATCAGCCCACCAAGAAGAAACGAGTAGCTTACCTGGAGTAAAGAGTGGGTAGACTGGCCAGGTTGGCTAAAATTCGGTGGTGTACGTCGCCAACAATCCATCGTCTTGAACTTCGGACTGAAACTCAGTGAAGACTTCGTTAAAGTCACCTCTGCTCTCCAGGCCATGCTGTTGTTTAGGTTGTCTAGTAAAGAGGATTAAACAAAGAAAATGTAAATATTTGGACACGTTAAAAGTCACGATAATCTAGAGATGACCGTCTTGGAAAAAGAAAGAGAGGAAGACCAAGGCGAAGATGGTTGCAAGACATCGTTGATGATCAGCAAATGGATGCATCAGCAACAGGGCATCTTGCTTACAACCGAGAGGCCTACAGGAGTGCTGTTAGGGAGACAAAGTTCCGCAAGGGACATGCAAATGAATGAATACTCTCCAGGCCAGCCGATGATTCGTTCTAACAAGAAAGCCCAGAAGAGGTGTTGAGACCCAAACATACCGAACATGTACTTGTACGAACTCCCTGTAACTGCGAGCTGTTGTTCTCTGCAGCCGATGCTGTAGAGATGTTGAGGCACAGCATCGTATCGGCGTGGGAGCGGGTTATGGCGGCTACTTTTTCAGTCCCGGAGTACAGCTAAAAAGCAGGGGGTCTGCAATGCTTCTTTAACAGACTCCACCACCATGGGGACTATGGTCATCCCTGCCCCGTTAGCCAAGTTATGCCTGTTACTGGGGGGGTATCACGGAGAGGTGTTGTCAGGGTCTTGGTCAGCTATGAGTAGCTGATTACCTTATCGGGCGTCTTCACCCCCTCCCCCCCCAAAAAAAAAACAGACCGAAAACCAAGGGGACAGGTCAAGAGCATGACAAGGGCTTCTCCTCTTGGACCAAAGCCACAGCAACTATGGCAACCAAAATATCAAAGATGGAGACACCGGGTCAGTGAAGTTTTGCCTCTTACCCGGCGGATTTGATAAGAACACAAAGTCGAAGTTCCTCTGAGGAAAGCCCCAACTCGAAGCTCTCTGGTGCAACCTCAAAGGTCCACCATAGAATAAAGGTCCAAGAGCTTTGACGCTCTAAACCTTCATCCTACATGGGGCTCATCCCAAGGACTACATGAGCAAATTCAGCTGCACACTGGGCGATCTGATGGTAGAAGGGAGAGCTGAAGAAGAAGAAGAAGAAGAAGAGAAAGAAGAGGAAGAAGAAAAGAAGAAGAAGAAGAAAGAGAAGAAGAAGAAGAAAAAGAAGAAGGGGCCCTACAATTTAAACAGATAAAAGGGATAACGACTGTGTTGTATTCTGTACTAGGAAGATGCCACAAAACTAAGTTTTTCATTTTTCTTCTCTTTATTTATGTGTTGTGTTGTTCTTGTATGTAAACCTTGAAAAAGGGTGACGCCGAAATATTGAATGTTGTATGTTTTTCATTTACACGTTCTCATCTTACTTTCATACTATTTTTGTTTTTTTTTCCCTCACTTTCCTCGTTCCCTCTGTCGTTTTATAAAACTGAACCATACTTTAGACAGAAAACCTTCTGCCCAGACAAACCGCATACAGAAGTCACTCTGACCTGACGGGACGAAACAACCATACATTTTGTGCATGATCCGCCTTGAACTAGTTTAAAATACTGATATTATACAAATTGCTATGAACTACACCCACGGCACTGACACAACTTTAAAGCTGTAAAAACTGAAATTATCGCCACACTTGTGCAGTCATATAATTTTTTGGAGGAAAGCTCTTTTGTTCTAAACTGGTATTAAACGTCTTATGGTCATTAATAATAGATTCAAAATGTCTCCAGGGCAGATTTTTATGCGTTGTCATTTCTAATCTATGACCGACCGGGAATACTTTTTTGGCTGAAATTATTTGCCTTTCATGACACTGTCTTTGACATCATCTTAAAAGTTGTCTGTAAACGAACTCGATCTTATTAATTCTTAAAACGTGAACAAGGAAAACACTGCAAAGTCTAGTTTACTTACAGCTTCAAATGTTTGTTATGTCCCGCCCGGATTTATATTTATTTCTAAAAAATCCTTCCCTGTGTTTGAACTGACAACTCAAAATTGACCAGAAAAATTGTTCTTTTCCCGTATAAATTACCAATATAATTTTGTATGGTTTACGGTCTGTGTCATCATCCTTGCACCCCGGGCATGTTCACAGGTTCGCCAGTCTCTCCCCCCCCCCCCCCAACACATCTTTCAGTGTCCTGCAGCTGATAGCGCCTGTCCTGTGTTGGTTGACAAGTCCTCTCGCATGTCCGGCATGCTTCTCGTTCTTGTCCGTGCTAGCCTGTACTCCGCAGCTCGCTCAGTCTAATCATCGATGTGGATTCGCTGCCCTCCAAGTTCTCCACTCTGCTTTTTAATTTTTATTTCTAAGATCAGCTTTTTCAAGAAAACTTTGACAAAGGCTCGTAAACGATCAAAATAGCCGTGACATTTACACTTTTACATTTTAGGGACAATGTCAGCAATAGTTAGAATGTAAAAACTAAAAAAAAAAACAAACAAAACGGCTAAAAAAAATTGGAATGAGCAAGAAAAAGAAAAATATTTTTGACACTTCACGCCTCCGGCGTTGAAAAAAAAACGATGAGAGAGAGAGAGAGGGTGAGAGAGAGGGAGAGAAAGAGAGGGTGAGAGAGAGGGTGAGAGAGAGGTGAGTGAGGGAAAGAGTGTGAGAGAGAGTGTGAGAGAGTGAGAGAGAGTGAGAGAGAGAGGGTGAAAGAGAGTGAGAGAGAAAACGAGAGAGAGAGAGAGAGAAGGTGAGAGAGAGAGCGTAAAGCGTAAACTTCCGCATCTATTAGCAACGGTTTGTCATTGGACAGTTCTGACTTGGCTAAAATATCCTCACATGGGCTGGACTTCACAAAGATTTAAATTTCTGCCTAAGGTACAACGTTTTATGTTTTCAGATTCACGTGGCCTGGATTGTGTGGGAGTTCTGTGTCCTGCTTATATATCTTATAGGACAAGTGAGAGACGACTATTTATTTCGGTGTTTAGTTCAAACTCTGCTTCCTCAACGCTTACGGATAGTAGAACAGGTAACCGTGGATATCTTTAATAAAGTTTAGTGCTCTTTGTATGATACTTAGTGGGCGAGAGGGAACTACATCGATAATGAACTGCCTATTTATGCGAACTTTGGTGTCAGACGGTGTAAGTGTAAACTGTGCCAACTATGAATTTCTAAATTATGTTCAAAGTAAATTATTGTTCATCAATTATAAGATAATTTTCATGATGGAATTATTGGTCTTCGTTCTTATTTCTTATTTGTATAATTTATTGTTCACTAGTTCTTATTTTTAACTAATAATGGAGACACCATGAGGGACATTAAAAGGAGGACATCTATCGCTCTTCAGAAAGTAAAACAACTAAAGAAGCTGTGGAGAGGAAAAGACAGAACTATAAAAATAAGATTTTTAAGGGCATGCATCTTTCTCATCGCAACATATGCCTGTGAGACATGGACACTTAACAAAACAGCTGAGAAACAAATAAATGCCTTTGAATGCAAATGCTACAGAAGAGTTCTTCAAATATCATGGACACACAAAAGAACAAATATATCCATACTACAAGAACTTAATATTGAAGAATGTTGGCTAGTGAAGAGGATTAAAGAAAAAAAGCTGACATATTTTGGACACATTAAATGTCATGATAATTTAGAGAAGACTGCACATAATGGGAAAAAGAAAGAGAGTAAGACCAAGGCGAAGATGGCTGCAAGACATCGTTGATAACCTGCAAATGGATGCATCAGCAGCAGTGTATTTATTTTACAACCGAGAGGCCTACAGGAGTGCTGTTAAGGAGGCAAAGTTCCGCAAGGGACATGCAAATGACTGACTGACTGAATTCTTATTTCTTAATGCAGCAGAAATGTGGTTCTACAGAAAACTAGGTCATATAACATGGAGAATGAAAAGAACAAATGCACAAGTTTTAGAACAGCTCCAAGTCCAATATGAACTTCTTAAAGAAACAAAGATCGATAAAACAAAATGCTGTGGCCGTATGAAAAGACACACCATTATACTTAAGACCATACTAGAAGGTAAAAGAGCAAGAGGAAGACAGAGATTTAGATGGGAAGATAACATACGAGAATGGACAGAATGCAGCCAGGCTGAGTGGCACCATCAACGCGAGGGAGCGAGGGAACTGGAGATTCATTACCTCCAATCTTCGTTCTGGAGAAGGCACATGATGATGATGATGATGATTTTTTTTTAAATTCAGCACTGAAATTAGTATATCATGTGTATGTATATCCACCACTCACGCAGCGGTGGGTAATCATTAAAAATAACGTACAAGGCAATACCAACAGGTTATAAAATAATCCTTACGTCTAATATCCTTTACTCAGACGCCCTAGATTTATCTTTCAGCAAAACAGTGTAATTAATTTTCTGTTTCTTTCAAATGTTAACTTCGAATCAAACTCAAAAGAGTTTAAAGATGAACAGAAAACGCTGTGCGATAACATTAAACTGACCATCTGACCTGAGAGAGGTCTTTAACTAAATACTTAGTACTTTTATAGAGATAAATTTGCGACCTTTCTTTCTGCTATGTTTTTTCCCCTTATTATTATTATTTTGTATGTCATTGATGTGGACTGATATTTTTCTCTTATTTTCTTATTTCTCTGTCCTGTATGTTCTTATAAGATGAAGGTGTAAACCGAAACGTTACACCTGTGTGCTCGTTAATTAATAACTGGTTAAATAATAGCTAGTTAATTAAGCTGTTCCTACTTTATTTTAAAATAGTTTTAACATTTTGTTATCACAGTTTTACTGCGGTGGCTTTTGTATATGTTTATATATTTAGTTTTATATACACCTATACCCGACAAAAAACTATTCGTTTGTTACTGACTTCCGGGACTCTGTCCCGTATTCCTCCTTTCCCGCCCCACCTGTGGCTTCCGGGACGATGCCATAAGGGTTCAAGTCTGAAGCAGATCTTAAATTGTGTGCCTGGCTCACTTGTGCAGGGGAACTTTGCCTTTAAATACTGAGAATACCTGCTGCAGGTCGAGGCACACAACAGTACATGTAAATATGCCGCTTAGTGAATTGCGAGAGACAGGAGTTAACGAAGATTTGATTATAAGTTTATCGTTGACCAAAAGAAAATGACATAAGTTGCATATTTTTAATCTAAAGAACTGAATATTTGAACTAACTTTTCTTAAGACACTATATTTTAAAAGAATATGTCTATTTCAAAACACATGAAATTAGAGGCATTAGCTGTCTGTAAATTAACGTTTTATAATTAGTATAAATACTGATTTAGCAATTTAAAAAAGGCGGCCTAAAATGTTAATGAAATAATTAAGTTGCTTTTTTGTAACAAAAAAAAGGCGGCCTAAAACCTTTTTTTCCATTTATCTTTCCTGTTGTTATGATGTTTTCAAGCCCTCCCCTTCTCATTATACAGTATGTCCAGTGAATGAAGTGGATTTAATTAGGTACTTTTCTACATTTGCTTTTTTTTTGTTTTTGTTTTTAGACATTTCCTGTCTGTCATCTTGGCTGCCCCTGCATTCTTCTAAGAAACCTCATGTCTCCAGTGATCTTTGTGTCAATCTGTTGATTATCCATGACTGGCTTCCACAGAGATAGATATCCTCAATATAGCATTTTAGAGCTCTATTTCTGGTGTTCTGTAACGGTGTCACTCTAACAAAACTAAATTTAAAAAAAACACATTATCATGATAATATGAATAAAAACAGCTTATCATGATAACATGATTAAAATACTTTATCACGATAATACGAATAAAAAACCTTATTATGATAGTATGAATAAAACACGTTATCATGATAATACAAATAAAAAGCACCTTATCATGATAATAATAATAAAAATACGTTATCATGGTAATATGAATTTTTTAAATCCTATCATGATGATATGAATAAAAACACCTTATCATGATAATATGAATTAAAACACCTTATCTTGATAATATGAGTTAAAACACCTTATCTTGATAATATGAATTAAAACACCTTATCTTGATAATATGAATTAAAACACCTTATCTTGATAATATGAATTAAAACACCTTATCTTGATAATATGAATTAAAACACCTTATCTTGATAATATGATTAAAATACCTTATCACGATAATGTGAATAAAACATCCCACCATGATAATCCGAATAAAAACACCTTATCATAATAACACAAATAGAAACACCTTATGATAACACGAATAAAACATCTTATAGTGATAAGATGAATAAAATACCTTATCATGATAATATGATTAAAACATCTCATCATGATAGTACGAATTTTAAAAACTGCATCATGATAACATAAAAAGGACACCTTATCATGATAATACGAATAAAACACGTTATCATAATATGGATAAAAACATCTTATCATGATAATATGAGTAAGAAACACTTATCACGATACTACAAATAAAAACACATTATCATGATAATGCGAATAAAAACACCTTATCATGATAATACCCGAATTAAAAAAAAATATTATCATGATAATATGAATAAAAAACAGCTTATCATGTTAATATGAATAAAAACACATTATCATGACAATACGAACTTTAAAAAAAACCTCATCATGATAATAACTTGAGGACTGTCTAAACACTAAACAATTTTTACACTTGCATCATTCACTTTTCGTTTGTTTCATTCTTTCTAGGTCTCATGTATATGTTAAAGATAAAGGTAACATTCCCGTTTACATGCCATTAAGGCATATTATGTATGTATTACAACACGTGTTAATAGTTGTAAATGTAAAACTCACTGCCTGTAGACAGCTGAGCTCAGTCAAAGGCTCTAGGAGTATATCGATAGACCAAACCGAGGAATAGGAGAACATAAGGCAATGATAGCATTCATTTTTACACTCTTCTTTCTTTCTTTCTTTCTTTCTTTCTTTCTTTCTTTCTTCCTGGTGGTTATACTTAAGCCCCTCCTCCACGTCAGGCCCAACGGCTTTGAGACAGCTCCACAGACACTCCGACATTGGGATGAGGAATTCGATGAGTGCTTCAACGATATCCATTCCCCGCCACCTATAGTCTGCTGACTCTGCTTTGTTTACCTCATTCTGATAGCCAGTGTTATGAAGACTTGCAATAGGCTTGTCTCGTCCTGGATTCATTGGTTTCACACCAGATTTTCATAATCTCCGCCGGCAGTCTCCATGTCCCCATCCATCCATCAACCTGACATTATATTTTACAAAAATATCAATTACAGTTACACTTAGTGTTGATTGCCACAGGTCTCTGGGCTACAGAAGTAAGTCAGAGTTTTTAAGCAATCAGCTTTATGTTCCCTGTCTCACAAAGACTATGTTAAGGTAGGTGAGTTTTTAATACAGTTGTTCCCAGGGGAACACACCTTCTGGTAACCCTTGTTATATTTTACGAAATATAAACCTTGTTTCTTCTTTAGATGAGTCAAGGGGCGAGTCACTTCAAAAGGGACATGGGTCTTTCTCTATATCAACTGCACAGGATAGGCAACAGTCTGTTGTCTATGTTAATGTGGCAAATTATATTACATCTTACATGCTTCCCGTGCCGTTAAACGCCACATAGGCCTCGCATGGTGGTTCGCCAAGTTTTCATGTTTTCTGTCAGCTTTTCAACCTCATCAAGGGATTTTATGCCTACTAATTTGTCCTCTCTTAGCAATGTCATCTTTAGAGTTTCACGTAGTCAACCTCTTTTTCTTCGGCCTGTTGTGTTCCACTTGATAGCGTGTTTTAGGATTCTCTGACTGTTTCTTTTCATCACGTGACCGACATATGTCCATCTCTTTTTTTCTGATCACCCATGAAGCAGGTTGTTCACTCATCTGCTGTATCTCTGCGTCGTTCTTGAATTCGTTCCACTTTATATCGAGTATTTTCCTTAAACGTTTATTTTCAAAAGAGTCTATTTTGTTGTTTATTTCTTTAGTTGTTTTCCAGCTTTCACATTCACAAAGAAGGATGGATATTAGATTTTAATTGAATAATGTTAGCAGATTATACTGAATATATACTGTCAAGTTCGGCTAATAGAGAGTTTGCTGTATAAAATGGTTTTTGCCAATTTCCGTTAGATCCTAACGTCAACTTCTTGGTAAATACCACTACCTGGTTAATGTTGTTTTCTGGTAAATTCCACTAGCAGCTAAAGTCTACTACCTGACAGCTGCCACTAGTAGCTGTATATATACAACTTCAACTACTAACTACAATTTCTACTTCCTGATATTTTCTACTTTTAGTTAATTTACAGTTCCTGATAACTTCAACAATTAGCTAATATCTGCTACCCGATAACTTGCACTATTAGCTAATTTCCACTTCCTGATAATTTCAGCTATTAGCTATTCTACTTTCTGGTAACTTGCACAAGTAGGTAATATCTACTTCCTGGTAACTTAGACTAGTAGCTAATTTCTACTTCCTTCGAACCTACCTAAAAGGATATATATATATATATATATATATATATATTAGACTCTTTTGAAAGAGTGGAATGAATTCAAGAACAATGCAGAGATAAGACAGATGACTGAACAACAACCAGTCTCATGGGTGATCAGGAAAAGGAGATGGACATATGTTGGTCACTTGATGAGAAGAAATGATCAGAGAATCCCAAAACAAGCTATCAAGTGGAGCACAACAGACCGAAGAAAAAGAGGCAGACCGCGTGAAACTCTGAAGAGGACATTATTAAGAGAGGCCAAATTAACAAGCATAAAATGGGTAGATCAAAAGAGACATGGAGAAGAACAACAGAAAGGATGTTGAGCAATAGAGGGCTCACCTGGGCAAGAGCAGAAAAAAAGGCGAAGGACAGGCATTTGTGGAAAACCCTTGCGAAGCCCCATGTGCCCTGGGCACTTAAGATTCAGAGAGAGAGAGAGAGAGAGAGAGAGAGAGAGAGAGAGAGAGAGAGAGAGAAAATCCTTTCATGAGGTTGAAAGACTCGCCGAAGACAGGAAAAATTGGCGAACTACTTTGCGAGCCCAATGTGACGTTTAACGGCACGGGAAGGATATAAGATATAAGAATATATATATATATATATATATATATATATATATATATATATATATAGTATCTATCATCATCAGGTGCCTTGCCGACTGGCGTTGGCTATTATACTTCTCCAGAGTACAGCTCAGTTAGTGATCTCCTCTCACACCATCCCGTCAGACTGTCCAGTGTCATTTCTCTTGGTCGTCCTCTTGATCTTCTTCTCTCTATTTTTGCTGTTGTCATCATATTTTCAAAGCATAAATGGCATTGTGTGTTCCCTTTCTTTCATCAAATCCAAACTGTTCATCTGCTGTTTCCATTTTTATCTTTTTCCTTGTTCTTTTCATAACGATTCTCAGAAGTAGCTTCGTTATGTGACATGAGAGGCTGATAGTCCGGTGGTCATCACATTCCTTTGCACCTGGTTTCTTTGGTAGTGCTATAAACGTGGATTTAAGCAAGTCACTGGGCATATAACCACTGTTGTAAATGTCATCCAGTAACTTGGGTATTATTTTTATTGTTATATTATCAGGCCCAGTTGCTTTTCCTTTCTTCATGTGTTTGATAGCAACTATGATTTCATCTTCAAATATTGGTGGTCCATCACAGTTTTCAGTATCTGGTTTTAATTCTGGTCTTTCTCCTCCATATAGCTCACCGATATACTCTGTCCACCTGTCCACAATGTCTTCTTTTCCCATTAACGTTTTATCCTCTTTTGATTTCAGGCAGCCTGGTATATTTTGTTTTTCTGCCTGTGAGCTCACTAATTCGTTTGTGCAAATTTTTGCTGTCTTTATTACATATATACTGTTAAAAAAAAGAAACCCAACACTGCTGTAGTCATAATGGACACCAAATTTCAAACTTGTATCAAAATTTTATTTTACGGAATTAATGTTTGAATCTTGGCATGAAGAAGTGTTAAGACTTTAACAATGAAATGATGTTCTTTAAATTTGATTTGGAGTTTTACTCTTTGCGACTGAGGCCTCCGTTTCAGTAAGGTGTATGGCCTCCTCTGGTCTGTATCAGAGAACGACATCACCTTGACATGGATCCGATTAGCCGTTGGATCTGTTGTTGAAGGATGGCTGCCCACTCTTCCCGCAGTGCAAGAGACAACTGTCGGAGATTGGTTGGCGCCACGTCTCGCTGGCAAACACATCTGTTGAGTTCATCCCATAAGTGTTCTATTGGGTTCATGTCTGATGACATGGATGGCCACAGAATGGTCTGGACGTTGTTGTCAGCGAAGAACTGGGTGGTGAATTGTGCCACATGCTAAAAAATCGACCCTAGTGCAGCCAGAAGTGGAAGGACGTGAGGACGAAGAATTTCATCGACATATCGTTGGGCATTCAGGCGTCCTTCAGTTTGCACCAGCTCACTTCTTCTCATGAAGTCGATCGTCCCCCACACCAGTACACATCCACCACCATGTGGAGGAGCCTCATCCAAGCAGTTCTGGGCATAGCGCTCATGGACTCTGCGGTAAATTCTTCTCTGTCCATCGTGTCGCTGGAGTACAAGTAATGATTTATCACTAAACCAAATCCTTCTCCAATCATTCGCAACGGTCCATTGACGATGCTGGTTCGCCCACTGCTGTCGGTTCTGGCGATGCCGGTCTGTAAGAACAGGACCTCTGTAGGGTCTTCTAGACTAAAGACCAGCGTCGTGCAGCCGGTTCCTGACCGTTTGATCTGAAATTCGACGAGCTGCTGTCATTGACTGGACTGTTGAGGACTCAGATGCAGATTGATTCCTGAGGTGACGCAGCCGTATGAAGCGGTCTTCGGCAGGAGTTGTGACTATGGGTCTTCCACTGCGCAGCCGAGCAACTGAGCCAGTTTCTTGAAATCGTCCCCAAAGGCGACTAATAGTGCTTCTAACCACATTAAATTGTCTGGCCACTACACTTTGTGACTATCCAGTCTGTAAGCGTCCAATGATGATGAGTCGTTGTTATGTAGCGAGATGAGCCATACTTGCGCATTGAATTTTCAAATGAACTGATTCGAGGAATGTGAATCTTTTATAGGCATTCAATAACATGGTCAGTGAGTTTCGTGTTCAGTAAGTTTCATGGGATTCTCGTGAACCTGTTGTGAGTTATTGTTAAAAATGCTGTTTTGACTAGTGTCGCTTGTCTGTGCTCATGAATCATCTGCTGAGTACAATTCAGGTCATGGCGTGAAGCTGATGCCTATATGAACATTTCAGGCAATTTTCCCTTGTCTGATCACAAACTTCAGTTTAAATCACAACATCGTATTTGTTCGGTTTCTTTTTTTTAAAACTATGTGTGCGTGCGTGCGTGCGTGAGTGTGTGTGTGTGTGTGTGGTATTAAAATATAACGTTTTCCAGGTTGTCGAACCTCCTAATCTGTGACTGACAGATTGAATTACAATCATGTTTGAATCTTGATTCATATCGACATATAATGTGCAATGCAGTGTTTAAATGTAGCTAATCGCAATTGGAGGGCACCTTCCTTCAACGGCGTCTCACAACATGGTCGTAAAGAGTCAGTGAATCTATTCTGCCTCAGTAAACTCGTCCAAGCCGTGTGCACTGAAGCACCGAATCATATCTTAAAGTGATGACCCAGTTATGTCGATATAGCAGTAATTCTTGCTGTAAGTTGCGGACGTGTCCAGTTCTATTAGGTATTTAAAAAAATATAATTTAAAAAAAAACAAACTTAAATATAGATAAGCATAAAAATAAAACAAAGGTACTGTATAGAGCAACTGGTCAATTAAAAATATGTAAATATCAAGAGTCTAACCAATAAAAATATTTTCACGATGAAAGGATATAATAATGTACTTAAATCATACAATTCAGGCAAACGTTTACTGGGAAAAAAAGTTGAAACCACAAATGGATGTAAGCAGGCGGACAGCATGAAAAGGTGGATTGGAATAAAAAAAAAGACTGGGCTGGATGCGCTATGAAAGCAAGAGATAAAAGCAAATGTAGATTCACAGCGGACAGCCTTCTCTCTGGGATGATGATGATGATGATGATGAAGCATGATTAAATCGGGGAGGAAGATTATTCGGGCGTGCTATGATAATGATCCTCATGAACGAGTTTGCTGGTTCACAACGTTCTACCAGCACGTTCTAATCGATCCAGCTCTAACAATGGGCACCCGACACAAATGCTGGGAGGAAAAACAGCCTTGGAAGACGAAGAATAACTTCCTGCAAGGCAAGAACCACTAATTTCCATCGTACACGCAAACGTCATAAGTGGGTGAGGAGGAAAGAAATAGAATGTCACGCCAAGTTCAGCCCAACTTGTAAAATATTTAGCTTTCAGGTCGAAATAGAATGTCACGCCGAGTTCAGCCCAACTTGTAAAATATTTAGCTTTCAGGTCGAAATAGAATGTCACGCTGAGTTCAGCCCAACTTGTAAAATATTTAGCTTTCAAGTCGAAATAGGGAACAGGATATAAAAAACCCCACCAATATCCGGTAGCTTATTGTTCGGTTTTTAATTATATATCCTACACAAACTTATAAAACAGTCTCATGAATTGTAAAATAGGAGTTAGACAGACGCAAATAGATGTAATATTTCTATTTATTGCATCACTTTATTGTTTTTTTTTGGTCACACACAGATAGCAAACAAATCTCCACGCTGAAAGTGTTTGTCATCCCAGCGTGTGTGACTGCTTCGAGGAAGATGGCTGTAGATGACGGGAATGTTTCAGATAATAAAGAGGTACATACTAGTGATGTTCCTGTTAAAATGTTTCACGCCTGTCTTTCTTTCTATTTTCACATCTGTGATTCTATATTCTCACTCCTATCTATTTTCACATCTATGACTGTACCTCTTGCTCGTCTCTATTTTCACATCTATGACTGTACCTCTCGCTCGTCTCTATTTTCACATCTATGACTCTACCTCTTACTCGTCTCTATCTATTTTCACATCTATGACTGTACCTCTTGCTCGTCTTGATCTATTTTCACATCTATGACTGTACCTCTTACTCGTCTCTATTTTCACATGTATGACTGTACCTCTTGCTCGTCTCTATTTTCACATCTATGACTGTACCTCTTGCTCGTCTCTATTTTCACATCTATGACTGTACCTCTTGCTCGTCTCTATTTTCACATCTATGACTGTACCTCTTGCTCGTTTTATCTATTTTCACATCCATGATTGTACCTCTTACTCGTCTCTATCTATTTTCACATCTACGCTTTTACCTTCTCACTTTCTCTTTCTATTTTCATCACAATGACTCTGCCTTCTGACTCGTTCTCTATACAGTGTCACCCCCGTCTCTCTTCTTTCACGCATGTCTTTCTACTTTCACGCATGTCTTTCTACTTTCACGCATGTCTTTCTACTTTCACGCATGTCTTTCTACTTTCATGCATGTCTTTCTACTTTCACGCATGTCTTTCTACTTTCACACTTATCACACTTATCCTAAAAATCTCTTATCTGTGTCCCAAAAAAAAAAGGACAAGCAGATATCTATTCCTACATCTTAACTAGATTACACAAAAACGACAACTGTGTCCTTTCTACTTTCACGCATGTCTTTCTACTTTCACGCATGTCTTTCTACTTTCACGCATGTCTTTCTACTTTCATGCATGTCTTTCTACTTTCACGCATGTCTTTCTACTTTCACACTTATCACACTTATCCTAAAAATCTCTTATCTGTGTCCCAAAAAAAAAAGGACAAGCAGATATCTATTCCTACATCTTAACTAGATTACACAAAAACGACAACTGTGTCCTAAAAAGGACACGTAGACTACTATCTTTACATTCTAACACTACCAAAAAAAAATCTAGACGAGCAAACATTTCTGCTATCGACCAGAGCTCACAAACTTCTCCCCGAAATTCGTGAACAGAACTCTCAGCTGGACAAAGACCACCCAACCATCACGCAGCTTAAATTAACGGTGAAGCTGTCCAGACAAGGGCATTCACTCTGTCACTAGAGGGACATCGTTCAAAACCTTTCTACCTCCCACATACTGGAAAATTTGACAATTAACTAAAAGATGGGAAGAAACGAAGAGATCCATCAAGGAAGTTTCAGAACAACGAAAACTAGGTAAAATGATAAAAAGATAATCAAAATTTCTCGGCCATGTCATGAGAAATCAAAAGCTGGCGTACCTAGTAATGGCTGGAAAATTCAACCGAAAAGAAAGAGAGGAAGAGCAAGAAGAAACAAACTCTCAGTGGACTGACCAAGGACATGGGAGGAGAGGAAGAGTAAGAAGAAACAAACTCTCAGTGGACTGACCAAGGACATGGGAGGAGAGGAAGAGTAAGAAGAAACAAACTCTCAGTGGACTGACCAAGGACATGGGAGGAGAGGAAGAGTAAGAAGAAACAAACTCTCAGTGGACTGACCAAGGACATGGGAGGAGAGGAAGAGTAAGAAGAAACAAACTCTCAGTGGACTGACCAAGCAGCGTGGGAGGAGAGGAAGAGCAAGAAGAAACAAACTCTCAGTGGACTGACCAAGGAGCATGGGAGGAGAGGAAGAACAAGAAGAAACAAACTCTCAGTGGACTGAGCAAGCAGCGTGAGAGGAGAGGAAGAGCAAGAAGAAACAAACTCTCAGTGGACTGACCAAGGAGCATGGGAGGAGAGGAAGAACAAGAAGAAACAAACTCTCAGTGGACTGACCAAGGAGCATGGGAGGAGAGGAAGATTCACGCATGTCTTTCTACTTTCACGCATGTCTTTCTACTTTCACGCATGTCTTTCTACTTTCACGCATGTCTTTCTACTTTCACGCATGTCTTTCTACTTTCACGCATGTCTTTCTACTTTCACACCTGTCTTTCAGACTTCACCTATGTCCTTGTCTTCAAACCTGTCTTTCAGACTTCACCTATGTCCTTGTCTTCAAACCTGTCTTTCAGACTTCACCTATCTCCCTATCTTCACACCTGTCTTTCTACTTTCACACCTGTCTTTCAGACTTCACCTATGTCCTTGTCTTCAAACCTGTCTTTCAGACTTCACCTATCTCCCTATCTTCACACCTGTCTTTCAGACTTCACCTATGTCCTTGTCTTCAAACCTGTCTTTCAGACTTCACCTATCTCCCTATCTTCACACCTGTCTTTCTACTTTCACACCTGTCTTTCAGACTTCACCTATCTCCCTATCTTCACACCTGTCTTTCAGACTTCACCTATCTCCCTATCTTCACACCTGTCTTTCAGACTTCACCTATCTCCCTATCTTCACACCTGTCTTTCAGACTTCACCTATGTCCTTGTCTTCAAACCTGTCTTTCAGACTTCACCTATCTCCCTATCTTCACACCTGTCTTTCTACTTTCACACCTGTCTTTCAGACTTCACCTATCTCCCTATCTTCACACCTGTCTTTCTACTTTCACACCTGTCTTTCAGACTTCACCTATGTCCTTGTCTTCAAACCTGTCTTTCAGACTTCACCTATGTCCTTGTCTTCAAACCTGTCTTTCAGACTTCACCTATGTCCTTGTCTTCAAACCTGTCTTTCAGACTTCACCTATGTCCTTGTCTTCAAACCTGTCTTTCAGACTTCACCTATGTCCTTGTCTTCAAACCTGTCTTTCAGACTTCACCTATGTCCTTGTCTTCAAACCTGTCTTTCAGACTTCACCTATGTCCTTGTCTTCAAACCTGTCTTTCAGACTTCACCTATGTCCTTGTCTTCAAACCTGTCTTTCAGACTTCACCTATCTCCCTATCTTCACACCTGTCTTTCAGACTTCACCTATGTCCTTGTCTTCAAACCTGTCTTTCAGACTTCACCTATGTCCTTGTCTTCAAACCTGTCTTTCAGACTTCACCTATGTCCTTGTCTTCAAACCTGTCTTTCAGACTTCACCTATGTCCTTGTCTTCAAACCTGTCTTTCAGACTTCACCTATGTCCTTGTCTTCAAACCTGTCTTTCAGACTTCACCTATGTCCTTGTCTTCAAACCTGTCTTTCAGACTTCACCTATGTCCTTGTCTTCAAACCTGTCTTTCAGACTTCACCTATGTCCTTGTCTTCAAACCTGTCTTTCAGACTTCACCTATGTCCTTGTCTTCAAACCTGTCTTTCAGACTTCACCTATGTCCTTGTCTTCAAACCTGTCTTTCAGACTTCACCTATCTCCCTATCTTCACACCTGTCTTTCAGACTTCACCTATGTCCTTGTCTTCAAACCTGTCTTTCAGACTTCACCTATGTCCTTGTCTTCAAACCTGTCTTTCAGACTTCACCTATCTCCCTATCTTCACACCTGTCTTTCAGACTTCACCTATGTCCTTGTCTTCAAACCTGTCTTTCAGACTTCACCTATGTCCTTGTCTTCAAACCTGTCTTTCAGACTTCACCTATGTCCTTGTCTTCAAACCTGTCTTTCAGACTTCACCTATGTCCTTGTCTTCAAACCTGTCTTTCAGACTGACCAAGGACATGGGAGGAGAGGAAGAGTAAGAAAAAACAAACTCTCAGTTTACTGAGCAAGCAGCATGGGAGGAGAGGAAGAGTAAGAAGAAACAAACTCTCAGTGGACTGACCAAGGACATGGGAGGAGAGGAAGAGTAAGAAAAAACAAACTCTCGGTGGACTGAGCAAGCAGCATGGGAGGAGAGGAAGAGCAAGAAAAAACAAACTCTCCCTGGACTGACGAAGCAGCGTGGGAGGAGAGGAAAAACAAGAAGAAACAAACTCTCCCTGGACTGACGAAGCAGCGTGGGAGGAGAGGAAGAACAAGAAGAAACAAACTCTCAGTGGACTGAGCAAGGAGCATTTGAGGAGAGGAAGAACAAGAAGAAACAAACTCTCAGTGGACTGAGCAAGCAGCATGGGAGGAGAGGAAGAACAAGAAGAAACAAACTCTCAGTGGACTGAGCAAGCAGCATGGGAGGAGAGGAAGAACAAGAAGAAACAAACTCTCCCTGGACTGACGAAGCAGCGTGGGAGGAGAGGAAGAACAAGAAGAAACAAACTCTCCCTGGACTGACCAAGGACATGGGAGGAGAGGAAGAACAAGAAGAAACAAACTCTCAGTGGACTGACCAAGCAGCATGGGAGGAGAGGAAGAACAAGAAGAAACAAACTCTCAGTGGACTGACCAAGGACATGGGAGGAGAGGAAGAACAAGAAGAAACAAACTCTCAGTGAACTGACCAAGGACATGGGAGGAGAGGAAGAACAAGAAGAAACAAACTCTCAGTGGACTGACGAAGCAGCATGGGAGGAGAGGAAGAACAAGAAGAAACAAACTCTCAGTGGACTGACCAAGCAGCATGGGAGGAGAGGAAGAACAAGAAGAAACAAACTCTCCCTGGACTGACGAAGCAGCGTGGGAGGAGAGGAAGAACAAGAAGAAACAAACTCTCAGTGGACTGACCAAGGACATGGGAGGAGAGGAAGAGCAAGAAGAAACAAACTCTCAGTGGACTGAGCAAGCAGCATGGGAGGAGAGGAAGAGCAAGAAGAAACAAACTCTCAGTGGACTGAGCAAGCAGCATGGGAGGAGAGGAAGAACAAGAAAAAACAAACTCTCAGTGGACTGACGAAGCAGCATGGGAGGAGAGGAAGAGCAAGAAGAAACAAACTCTCCCTGGACTGACGAAGCAGCATGGGAGGAGAGGAAGAGCAAGAAGAAACAAACTCTCCCTGGACTAACCAAGCAGCATGGGAGGAGAGGAAGAGTAAGAAGAAACAAACTCTCAGTGGACTGACCAAGCGACGTGAGAGGAGAAAAGCGTCCAAAATTTTGATTTGATTGGAAACACAGAGGGCGCAGATGACAGAAGAATGATGACCAGGGCTGCCCTGCACGGCATATGATAATAATAACATCTTGAAATGTATACTATTTGTATAGGTCTCTCTATCTTTACATCTGTCTCCTGTCTTTATACCATTTGTTTCAAACTTCACATTTGTCTCCTGTCTTCATACCTGCGTTTCAAACTTCACACCTGTTTCCTGTCTTCATACTTTGTTTCATACTTCACATTTGTCTCCTGTCTTCATACCTTTGTTTCAAACTTCACACTTGTTTCCTGTCTTTATACCTTTTTTCAACCTTCACAGATGTCTCTCTATCTTTACATCTGTCTTTCTACTTTCACACCTGTCTTTCAGACTTCATCTATGTCATTGTCTTCAAACCTGTCTTTCAGACTTCACCTATCTCCCTATCTTCACACCTGTCTTTCTACTTTCACACCTGTCTTTCAGACTTCACCTATGTCCTTGTCTTCAAACCTGTCTTTCAGACTTCATCTATCTACATATCTTCACACCTGTCTTTCTACTTTCACACCTGTCTTTCAGACTTCACCTATGTCCTTGTCTTAAACCTGTCTTTCAGACTTCACCTATCTTCCTATCTTCACACCTGTCTTTCTACTTTCACACCTGTCTTTCAAACTTCACCTATCTCCCTATCTTCACATCTGTCTTTCTACTTTCACACCAGTCTTTCAGACTTCACCTGTCTCCCTATCTTCACAACTGTCTTTCTACTTTCACACCTGTCTTTCAGACTTTACCTATCTCCCTATCTTCACACCTGTCTTTCTACTTTCACACCTGTCTTTCAGACTTCACATATGTCCTTGTCTTCAAACCTGTCTTTCAGACTTTACCTGTCTCCCTGTCTTCACACGTCTTTCAAACGTCGCCTATCTATCTGTCTTCTCATCTGTCTTTCAGACTTCATTTATCTACCTGTCTTCACACCTTCTTGTCTTTCATAAATCTACAATTATTTCTCTAAAATCAAGGCTGAGGTGGTGTAGTTGTTAGTATCAACCAGAAGGTCCTGGGTTAAATCCCTTGTTGAGGCAGATGTTTGTTCTCGGACCGACCCATACCTGAGTTTGCCTAGTAAAGTAAAGACAGATATGACAGACATACCTGGACACGGAGCTACCAAAGCATGAAAGAAAACGTAGAACACAAAACTTGTGAAAAGACTCTTCGGTGAACTCAAATTTCTGACCTTATTTTTTGTTCTCTTTAAATTTCAGCGTGTGACATGTTGGCTAATCTTGACGATAGGTGCCGCTGCTTTGGGGTCGTTGCAATATGGATACAACATTGGAGTCATTAACGCCCCTGAATCGGTAGACATATCATCAATAATATAATATAATATAATATAATATAATATAATATAATTAGGTGATACAACATATATTTGGCGGTTACTAAAACACATTACAATACTTACAATACTCTATATAACACTACAACACAATACAACACAATACAACACAATACATTACAACAACAGAATACAATGCAGTACAATACATTGCAGTACAGTACAATACAATATATATCTATATACAACACAATACAATACAATACAACACAACACACTACAACACAACACAACACAACACACCACAATACAATACAATACAAAACAATACAACAGAAAATAACACAACACAATGCAGTACAATACAATACACCACAACACAATGCAATACAATAAAACACATCACAATACGATACAATACAACACAGTACAACACAATACAACATAATACAACACAATATAATGTAATATAACACAACACAACACAATACAACACAACACAATGCAACACAATACAATACAATACAATACAACATAATATACAATACAATACAACACAATACAATACAATGCAACACAACAACACAATAAAACATGACACAATACAACACAATACAATACAACACAACACAATACGAGTACAACACAATTCAATACGATACAACACAACACAGCACAGCACAGCACAACACAACACAATACAATGCAATATAATACAACACAATACAGTACAACACAACACAATGACGAAGTATAATTACATGAGAGAAGAAGACTAAAACTAAGGACAGTACCTCATATAGACCGCAGCCTGCGACACAGATTTTGTTGGCTGTTCGCTACATCCAGTTGTTAACATCCAACACTATCAAAATCAGCCATGAGAGAAGTTGAGCAATACAATTTGTGGCAAAACTAACAATTACTAACATCTACGCATCTACGTTATTGAAGTACTACTACCATTATTATTATTATTATTATTATATTGCAGCTAATCAAAACATTTATAAAAGAGAGCCAGCTCAGACGAGGCAGTGGACATTTGTCTGAAGATAGCATAAGAAATCTGTGGGCCCTGACAGTTGCCATTTTCGATGTGGGAGGTTGCTTCGGCGGTCTCCTTGCTGGCTGGTGGGCCACGAAACTAGGAAGGTAGGCAGGTCAGACAACATTTGTGACTCGACATGACGAAATGATGCTTTTGTCGGTTGTTATGGTTTCTAATTAGATAGATAAGAAGACTCTAATAAGACTCTGCCTTTCTGGCGCTGGCGATGTTTTTCCAGTTATCTGTTTCGAGTGCTGAATATAAACTGTTGTTAGTCCGTCCAGCATTTATCTCTCTGTCTACCTCGATCTCTTTTGTTCTCAGTCTTTCCTGTTGTCACAATGTATTCTAGCTTACCTCGCCGTGTAACATGTCCTAAGAATCTGGATTGTCTTTTTCTGACTTTTGTTATTGTTTGTCTCGTCTCTCCAGCCTTTCTCAGAACCTTCTAGTTTGATTTCTTTGCTGTCCATGGTATTCTCAGCATTCTTCTAAGGAACCACATTTCAGTGACCTCCATGTGGTGTTGTACTTCATTAGTGATTGACCATGCCACACATCCATAAATTAAAACCGGCTCGATGTAGCACTGGAGTACTCTTTTCCTTACTCCCAATGACAGAATGTTCTTCATTTTCTGAAACATTATTTTGGTTTGCATTATTCTGCTCTTTGTCTCAAAGGCATTGTCCATCTGAGGTGAGTAGTGTCCCCAAAGGTCTAAACTTGTGCACCTGTCTCAGCATTGTGTCTTTTACTGTTATTTTATGCGATTTCGCAGTGAAGACGCCTGTCTGATGAGGCAGTCAGCGACCCATAGCTGATATGCCAGCGTCAGGGTTAGCGAACCATAGCTGACCAAGACCCTGTCCCACCTCTCCGTGGTACCCCCAGTAACAGGCCTAGTCTGGCTAACGGGGCAGGGATAGCAGTAGTCCCCATGGTGGTTGAGTCTGCTAAAGAAGCAATGCACACCCCCTGGTTTTTAGCTGTACTCCGGGACTGAAAAAAAAATAGCTGCCATAACCCGCTCCCACGCCGATACCATGCTGTGCCTCAACATCTATACAGAATCGGCTACAACAAACAACAGCTCGCAGTTACAAGGAGTTCGTACAAGTACAAGTACTGTTAATTTACATTCAGGAATCGCTTGTTTCTTTGAGAAGACCATAACATCCGCCTTCTTCTTGTTCAAGGTAAGGCCCCCTATTCTCGCTTTCTTTTACTACTAAGTCCAGCAATTCTTATAGTTATTTCTCACTCTTGATATTAAGACTGTGTCATCTGCATGTCTCCAGGTGTTTAAGCTGTATCCCCCTATCAATATTCCAGATAGTTTGCCGAAATTGCGCAAGATATTCTCACTGCATCAGTCAGTCAGTCAGTCAGTCATTTGCATGTCCCTTGCGGAACTTAGCCTCCCTAACAGCTCTCCTGTAGGCCTCTCGGTTTATTTCTCTCACAGTGTAGAGAAGTTACATCAGGTGCTCGCACACATCCTAGGCCTGCTCCAGTTTTGACTTCTTGATATTTGACAATTTCTTGCTCCACTTTTATTTGCTGCTGTTTGTTGCCAATCTTCTTACATCTTACATCCTTCTCTTGCCGTTAAACGTCACATAGGGCCTGCATATGGTAGCTCGCTAAAATTTCCTGTATTCGGCGAGTTTTTCAATCTCATCAAGGGATGTTATGCCCACTGAACTGGCTTCTCTTAAGAATGTCCTCTTTAGAGTTTCACGTTGTCGACTTCTTTTTCTTTCGGCCTGTTGTGTTCCACTTGATAGCTTGTTTGGGGATCCTCTGATTGTTTCTTCTCATCACATGACCTACATATGTCCATCTTCTTTTTTTTTTTTTAACAAACATGAGACAGCTTGTTGTTTGCTCATCTGTCTATCTGTGTGTTGTTCTTAAATTCGTTCCACTTTATACCGAGAATTTTCTTTAGGCATTTGTTTTCAAAATAGTCAAATTTCTTGTCTATTTCTTTAGTTGATTTCCAGCTTTCACATGCATAAATGAAGGCGGATACTACATTTGAATTGAATAATCTTAACTTGGTTTTTGTGCTTATAACTTTTGAATGCCTTATGTTCTCAAGACTCTTGAAGATCGATGCTGCTTTTGCAATTCGAATTCTAACTTACTTTCTGGTGTCACCATCCTGGTCTGTGTAGCTGCTGAGATATGCAAAATGGTTTACTTCTTCAACAGCTGTTCCTTCTATGTATATTTGCTCTTCGTGGTTAATGAGAAGCTTCATTTTATTTGTTTTATCTTTGTTAATTTTAAGTCCTATTTTACTAGCCATTGAAGACGGGGTATCTCTTTTTACCTGCATACATAGATGTTTTAATAATTATCAGGTCCTTTCCATCTCATCATCATCATCATCATCAGGTGCCGTGCCGACTGGCGTTGGCTATTATGCTTCTCCAGCGTACACGATCCTTCATGCAGGCCATAAACTCAGTTGGTGATCTCCTCTCACACCATCCCGTCAGACTGTCCAGTATCATTTCTCTTGGTCTTCCTCTTGATCTTCTTCCTTCTGTTTTTCCTGTTATAATATTTTCAATGCCCCCTCTTCTCATTGCATGTCCTATGAAAGTACAATGTCTCTCTCTTATCTTTCTGACAAGGTTTTTTGTCTCTCCAGCTCTTCTCATACATTCTTCATTAATTATTTTTGCTGTCCAGGGGATTCGCAACATTCTTCTAATAAACCACATTTCTGCTGCTTCCAATGATTTTTGTGCAGACTTGCCTATTGTCCATGATTCACTTCCATATAACAAGATAGGGTCAATGTAACATTTTAGGACTCGTTTTCTAACATTCATTGATAAGGATGTGTTGGTTAATATGTTTCTCGTTCTCTGAAATGCAGTCTTTGCTTGGCCTATTCTGTTCCTAATTTCTGTTCTGCATTTCCCATCTGAAGTTATTACTGCTCCAAGGTATTTGAATTTCTGCACCTGCTTTAGAATAGTTCCGTTTAATTTTATACTGCATGCTGGTGGATTCTGCCTTTCCATCTATGTTTAATTTTTCTAACATTTCCATTACTAGATTGTGGCTTATTTTGTCAAAGGCCTCGCAGCAATCTGTAGAACACAAATATAGATCAGTTCTAACTTCTGTGGCTCTTTCTGCGGGAATTCTTGACATATACATTGCGTTACTTATACCCTTCACTTGGACAAACCAAAATTGTTTTTCTGCGATCTCTGGTTTTATTTTAGCTCGTACTCGTTCCATGATTATGCGGAACAGAAATATAGTGACGTAACTCATGAGGTTGCTCGTTCTGTGATCTTCACATTCTACTGCACCTGGTTTCTTTGGTATAGCGATGAATACTGCTGTCATTAGATCATTTGGTACATATCCAGTATTGTGGATGTCATTAAAAAGTTTGGTTATTATTTCTACTACATATTCCTTTAGTTGCGAAGATTACACGAAGATTATGCAAGATTTAATCAATGCAACGAGTACCTGTTTGGCTAGCAAAATAGGTCTTGGAATTAACAAAGACAAAACAAAAATAATGACAACTTCTCATTAATCAAGAAGGAAAAATATATGTAGAAGGAATAGTTGTTGATGAAGTAAACCAATTTGCATACCTTGGCAGCTACATAGACCAGGATGGTGACACCAGGAAGGAAGTTAGAATCAGAATTGCAAAAGCAGCATTGTCCTTAAAAAATCTTGAGAACATATGGCATTCAAAAGTTATAAGCACAAAAACCAATTTAAGATTACTCAATTCAAATGTGATATCCACCCTCATTTATGCACGCGAAAGCTGGAAATCAACTAAAGAAATAGACAAGATATTAGACTATTTTGAAAACAAATGCCTCAGGAAAATACTTGGTATAAAGTGGAATGAATTCAAGAACAATGCAGAGATAAGACAGATGAGCAAACAAGAACCTGTCTTATGGGTGATCAGAAAAAGATGGACATATGCAGGCCATGTGATGAGAAGAAACAATCAGAGATTACCAAAACAAGCTATCAAGTGGAGCACAAAAGACCGAAGAAAAAGAGGTCGACCACATGAAACTCTAAAGAAGACATTGTTAAGAGAAGCCAGTTTAGTGGGCATAACATCCTTTGATAAAGCTGAAAAACTCGACGAAAACAGGAAAACTTGGCAGACAACTACGCGAACCCTATGTGACGCCTAACGGCACGGGAAGGATGTAAGATGTAAGATACTCCTTTAGTGCCTTCAACTCTTCTTTGGTTATGTTGTCTGGACCTGGTGCTTTATTATTCTTCATGTGGCTGATGGCTTCTGTGACTTCCGCTGCTATTATAGGAGGTCCCTCACTACTGTTATTTTCGGGGTTTAGATAAGTACTTTCATAGCTGTCTAGGTCTTTGATGTTTTCTTTCCACCTGTCTATTATTTCTTTTCTGTCCTTTATAATTTCTCCTTCCTTTGATTTAAGACATCTAGCTTTGTGATGTGTTTTCTGCCTGTTATTCATCTATGTTTTTGTACATTTCTCTTGTGTTACCTTGGTAGTGATGTTCTATTTCTTTGGGTTTTTTTTCTGCTTTGTTGCATCTATTCTTTATGCCTTTGTTTAATTCTTTATATTTTTATTTGCTATTCTCTGTGTTGCTTTCGTTATCGCCGATCTTGTCATTATTGTGTAATCTTCTCTGATCTAATAACTTTAGAATTTCGTGTGTCACTCATTTCTTTTTAGCAGGTCTTTTAATCTCAGGTATAACAAAGTATGGTCATCTAAGAACATCAAAACAAGAACCAACTTAGGCTTTTCCATACAAACGTAAAAACTGTCCTACTATATGGTTCGGAGACATATGATCAAGACAATACAACAGAGGATACAAACATTCATGAACTACTGCTTGAGGAGGATTTTAAACATTAAATGGCAGGGCAAGATCTGGAACGAGGAGGTCTGGGAAAGAACAGGGCAAGAAACTATGAACCTACAAATCATACCTAGGAAGTGGAGGTGAATTGGCCACACTTTTATGAAGATGATGATAATGATAAACTCCTTTGATGTTTGTTGAAAAGTCTCTTAACAGCTCCCGCTGATTGTCGATGAAATCAATCTTTGCTATTGCATTGTATCTGTTTTATTTAAAACAATAGTGTTGTGTGTTTCTCTCAGATTGTGATCTGATTTCAGCAGTGCTAAGTTCAGTTTTATATTGCCTCTCACTTTCTTGATCTTCTTCAGTTTAATTCTTATTTTTCCTGTTACCGGAACATGACGGCTGTCACAATCCGCCAAAGACCAGGTCTTCACTGGCAAAGAAGCATTTCTAAATCTTTTATTTATTAGTATGTAGTCAATCTGATCTTTAGTGGTATTATCTGGGCTTTTCCAGGTCCACAGACGTCTTGGGTGTTGCCTGAACTAAGTGTTGTCTGAACTAAGTGTTGCCTGAACTAAGTGTTACCTGAACTAGGTGTTGTCTGAATTAAGTGTTGCCTGAACTAGGTGTTGTCTGAACTAGGAGTTGCCTGAACTAGGTGTTACCTGAACTAGGTGTTACCTGAACTAGGTGTTGCCTGAACTAGGTGTTGTCTGAATTAAGTGTTGCCTGAACTAGGTGTTACCTGAACTAGGTGTTACCTGAACTAGGTGTTACCTGAACTAGGTGTTACCGGAACTAGGTGTAATGGATCGCTGCTCATTCTATCAGTTTATCACCTCCCTCGTTTTCTTCTCTGTGGTCGCACCCTCCACTTACATTGTTTTCTTTCAGTCTGCCCAGTTTTTTTGCATTAGTCTCCCATTATAATTGTGGCTTCGTGATTACCCTTTGGCTGCTTCATCTGGTCTAATAAGACAGGCCAGAGTTTCATGGCGAACGCGGTACTGGAAAATGTGGATAAATTATGCTTCGTTTAGATAAGTCTAAATTTTGGAGTTTCGGGAAAAAAAAGATATTTTAAGGTTTAATGTTTTAGTTGTCAACTTTATTATTGGATCACGTGTAATAGTAGTTTATATTTTCAAAAGAACCTAGTTTAAAAAAAAGCAACCAGCGAAATCAGTTGGAAGATAATCAGGCATGTGGCCTGGTGATGCTCGATTTTCACGGAGGAGAATGAACCAGTCTTGAATGTTCAGCATGTGAACATTTTTTAAAGATTAAATTTCGCCGCTAAAAATATAAGAAAAAGGAAAGCTCACATGAACATTTACTGATATTTGTAAAGTATGTTTCATTTTTCATTTAAGACAAAGTACAGAATGTTGTACTGAGAAAATCGGCATTGTGGAAAGTACTTCAGGCAAGGTTAAACATTGGTACATTTGTAAAGGTTTTAAAAATCCGAGATCGATTACTGACATTAAGTTATTGTAATGTAAATACCCTTTCAGCAGCAAGTCTGAACAATAGTAAAGTAAACAAGGTTATTAACATTTCAAATAGGTGACATCAAGTTTAATAAATCTATAATTGCTATTCTTATGGCCAGAAAAAACGGCTGTTTAGTGAATATACTGATTGGCATCGCATCGTCTGTGCTCATGTACATCAGCCGAAGAATCGATTCTTTTGAAGCAATCGTTGTCGGCAGATTTCTCATTGGCTGTCACTCTGGTAAGTCCAACTTCCAAGATAATTCAAGTATCATAGTTTTAGTTGTGTTTTGTTTTCTGTTGCCAGACATTTATTAATTATCGATTTTGTTTCTAGCACAAGCAAAACATTAGAGAGAATTGACAAAGACCGTACCACGTGGAGAGCGACTTTGTGATTGAGTGGAGCAGCGCTTTAGGAGAATCGAATTAAATAGGTCGCAAAAGAAGACTTTAGGAGGAAAATGCTGCTGTGACAAGTTATATCAGTTATCCCCAGGTTTTTACAATCAAATAAACGGTTGAATAGACTACAAGAGATGCTGTTAAGCAAAACTGTGCTGGGAAAACCCAACAAACAGTTACATTTTCCACCTTCAAACTAGTGGTTCTTATTTTGTGTTCCATGGACCAGCAAGTGGATTGACTTCATTATAAAACATTTCTTAACGTTATCTGGGTTCTTTTGATTGCTTTATTTTTAATGTGGGTCCACGGCTGTTCAAAAGCCCGAAATGGGGTCCACAGTTGATTTCAGGGTAGAAACGGGGTCAACATTTGATTTCAGGGCAGAAAGGGGGTCCAGAGTTGATCTCAGGACAGAAAGGGGGTCCACAGTTGATCTCAGGGCAGAAAGGGGGTCCACATTTGTTCTCAGGGCAGAAAGGGGGTCCACATTTGTTCTCAGGACAGAAAGGGGGTCTACAGTTATTCTTAGAGCAGAAAGAGGCAGTTGTTCTCAGGGCAGAAAGGAGTTCCGCAGTTTGTCACGTGAAACTGGATCCACGGTAATTTTTTTTACAAAGTTAAGAAGCACGGATGTAAACTATTTATACTGCAACGGAGCCATAATCTGAGCTGGATGTAAGTAATAACTATCTCTAAGAGAACGGAGCCATACTCTGAGCTGGATGTAAGTGATAACTATCTCTAAGAGAACGGAGCCATGCTCTGAGCTGGATGTAAGTGATAACTATCTCTAAGGCAAGGGAGCCATACTCTGAGCTGGTTGTAAGTGATAAGAAACTTGTTAAATGCTGTTGAGATTTATAAGATTTTAGTATCGGTAAAATTCTTCCCCGTATCGTCTCTTAGAAGCACCCACGGGACCTGGTGTTAGTAGCCATATTTTTCTTGACCTGTGGGCACACTAAAGAGGTATGTGATCCGTGTCCAGTAACCACTTTACCTTTCCCAAATTCCAGGAAAAGCCAGGTACCTTTTTTTTAAAAGCTGGTCCGACTGGAGAGCCTGGAGTGAAGTCGAGCCCCAACACACTAGCACGAGAAATGATTGCACTAACTATCCGGGCTCTCAGTTATCTTTGTTAATCATCATATTCACCGTCTCGACTCTCTGTCTCCGTCTCTCCTTCTCTCTCTCTCTCTCTCCCCCTACTCAGTGTCCAAGACACACCGGGCTGGTGGTAGTAAGAGATGTCCACTTTTGTCGGTCCTTCCCAGTCTTCTTGATTGTGTCCCACCATATCAGTCTTTTGTTTGCTACCATTCTCTCTGCTGTTAAGTCTTCACGCGTCTTTGGACCGTCCTATGCTGCTTTCATCCTGTGGAGTCCAGATTAAAGTTGTTCGAGGTAAGGATTTGTCTCCCATTCTCATAATCTGACCAGATGATTGCCACCTTCTCCTTTCAGTCATCGTCTGGACAAGTCTTAAATATTTTCCTACTAATTAAAAGAAGGGTTTAAAAATCCACATAACAATCCAGCTTCTTCACAACATCTTCATTTGCCTTTCTTCATTCACATTATTTTTAACTTTCATGAAAAAAAATGTGGAAGCCAGGAAAGATAATTTTATGTATGAATTAACGGCTTGGGTGAGATAATCATGTTTGCCGTGCATCCAGTGAACTATCTTGCTGATGCCAAGTCCGTGTGGGCAGTGACCTCGTAAGTCTGTGACCTAATTCACGGTGGAATGAGCTTGTTAGTTTACAGCTAAAAAACACTTGAACGTCTCAAAACGTCTTTAACACTTACATCTTACATCCTTCCCCTGCCGTTAAACGTCACATAGGGCTCGCAAGGTATTTCGCAAAGTTTTCCTGTTTTAGGCGAGATTTTCAACCTAATCAAGGGATTTTATGCCTACTAACTTGGCCTCTCTTAACAATGTCCTCTTTAGAGTTTCAACTAGTCTTTAAACTACAGACATAGGATACATAACTGTATTACATCAATTCCAATGACTCAAGAGAGCGGTAATAATACTGTTCTAATATGATCACAGCCATTCTTCTTCTTCTTCTTCTCTTCTTCTTCTTCTCCATTTGGTGACACCAATTTCTTTTATATCCTCTTCCACGGTGTCTTTCCATCTCTGTCATTGGTCTTGTTTCCCTCATCTCTTGTGCGTACATAATTTTTGTTTGTCTGTTCTCTTCCATTCTTTCTACATGGCCCAGCCAGCGTAGTCTGTTCACTTTCAAGACATTTATAATTCGTTGGGATTTAAATAAGCTGTTCAATTCAATGTTCTTTCTAGCTCTCCATTCTCCTCTGTTGGTATCTTTTGTGGGCCCAAAGATTCTCCTTAGGATCTTGCTCTCAAAGATATGCAATTGTCGTTCGTCTTTCTGTGTTCCACGTTTCTGATCCATACATGGCAGCTGGTCTTATTATAGTTTTACAGCCATAATTATTAACCAAAACTATCTTCGTTTTCTTATCTGAGCCATATGACACATGAAACACTTTGACACAGGAGAAATATGTTGTGTGGAGCCCCAGGAGAGAGATGTTGTAAGTCGATGCAAAACTATTCTCCTCTGTCCCCTCCCCCTTTCCATCTTGTCTGTTTTCATGTAGTAGCCCCCCCTCCCCCTCCCCAATCCCCCGAAGTCAGGCCCATCCTAAAAACAGAGAAACTTTTCGAGCCCCGAAGCAATGCACCCCCCCCCCCCCCCCAACCTCAGCCCCCCCCCCCATAAGGCCTGTTTGTTTAACACATCTTTACTAATATTTAGAGTTGGATACGCTCTTCCTTATTTTCACCTTTGTGAAAATCCTAACTGTCAATCAGTGTGTGCCCTTTGAACCAAATTCCAGGTCTCTACTCCGGTATAGTTCCCATGTACTTGTCGGAGATCAGCAGCCCGAAACTGAGAGGAGGAGTTGGCGTGATACATCATCTGGGGATTGTCATCGGGATTCTTCTATCCCAAATCCTAGGATTTCCCGTCATATTGGGCACGGATGATAAATGGGATATCCTGCTAGGTAAGTTCTTAAATGAGACTTTATTGTCTTGTAGTTTTTTTTTTTACACGTTTTATTTTTCTACCATTGATTGAATTATGTTGCGTGCCAGAGAGTGCCATCAACTTTACACGTACAATGTATTTGTGGTGTGTAACTGAACAGGTTGAGAACCTTCTATCTTTACGTTGTCTAGTGTTAATTGTTCAAATTTAGAACTGTCTGCCTTTGGTTATACAACCTTAAACATTGCCGTCTAGTTTAACACTCATGAACGTGAGTGCCCAGGCTCACTGAGACTAGGAGAACACAGAGCTCTTTGACGGGCACTAGCAGACTCTCAAGACAGCTCTGGTGACCTTCAGGAAGTCAACAGACACATGGGAGGAGTGACAATTTACAGGAGTTTATTCATGGAGAAAATGGGGGTGGAAGTATATGAAGATGAAGAAGCTACTGCCATACGGCAGTAACAAACAGACACAACGAACACATCTTCCTGGGTAGTGACAAACAGACACAAAGAACACATCTTTCCGGGCAGTAACAAACAGACACAACGAACACATCTTCCTGGGTAGTGATAAACAGACACAAAGAACACATCTTTCCGGGCAGTAACAAACAGACACAACGAACACATCTTCCTGGGTAGTGATAAACAGACACAAAGAACACATCTTCCTGGGTAGTGATAAACAGACACAAAGAACACATCTTCCTGGGCAGCGACAAACAGACACAAAGAACACATCTTCCTGGGTAGTGATAAACAGACACAAAGAACACATCTTCCTGGGTAGTGATAAACAGACACAAAGAACACATCTTCCTGGGTAGTGATAAACAGACACAACGAACACATCTTCCTGGGTAGTGATAAACAGACACAAAGAACACATCTTCCTGGGCAGCGACAAACAGACACAAAGAACACATCTTCCTGGGTAGTGATAAACAGACAGAAAAACGTATCTTTCTGGGCAGTAACAAACAGACACAAAGAACACATCTTCCTGGGTAGTGATAAACAGACACAAAGAACACATCTTCCTGGGCAGTGACAAACAGACACAAAGAACACATCTTCCTGGGCAGCGACAAACAGACACAAAGAACAAATCTTCCTGGGCAGCGACAAACAGACACAAAGAACAAATCTTCCTGGGCAGGGACAAACAGACACAAAGAACACATCTTCCTGGGTAGTGATAAACAGACAGAAAAACGTATCTTTCTGGGCAGTAACAAACAGACACAAAGAACACATCTTTCCGGGCAGTGACAAACAGACACAAAGAACACATCTTTCCAGAAAGAGCTTGCTTGTTATGGGGAACTGAACCCTAAACAGGAGAATAACTACCAAAAACTCAAACTTAGAAAATTCAGAACTCACACAAAGAAAATCTCCACGTTAACACCAAACACCATTTACTGGAACTTGAAAACCTCTGATAAAATTGTCCTTAAAAGGACACGTAACTAACAGCTGTCTACATCATGAAAACACTAACTAGTTGCCCTAAAAAGGACGCACGAACGAACATACGTTATTTTCAAACTGGTCGTGCAGGCCCGTGTAACATTCTGTCCTTCATAATACAGTTCTCACTCAGTCACAGTCATTCAGCATTTGTTAATGAGTATAATAATCATGAAGACACAAGTAAATGATTATATAAATAAATAATAAACTTATATAATGTCCATAAACTTGTAACAGAATTCTTTAATTCTGTTCTTTTATTCCATCTAAGGGATATAATCCATGATAAATGTGGTATTTTGACTAACTGATTAAAGCCCTTATTTAATTATGACGTAGATTGTTGGTGTAAAGGAAAGGTTAATCTTGACACTTTAAAATCCCGAGATTTATGATCATGTTTGATGAACTTTACCTTGTCACTTTTTTTAAACTCAAAGTTAGTTAAGACCTTGGAAAATCTCGGGGAGTAGCGAACTTTATCCTGGCATGTTTTTATTAAAAGTTAAATTTGGAATGTCCAGTTAGTTTTCCACGGAAGGTCATTTTTGGACGTTGACATACCGAGATTTTGATGACTTTTAAAAAACTTTCTCTGGACATGTTTTTATAGCTAGCTAAAATTAGTTTTTTTTCAGAGACTAGCCCAAGGTCAGTAAACGGGCTACTGCACTAAGTTCAGACTTTCTTGTGAAGGAATGTTCACGAAGAAAGAAGAGATCATATTTAAGCACTGAAATTTTAGGTAAAAGGGTCTTTTAGTGAGAGTTTTTCGTACGGTCAGTCATTCAGTTGTGAGATATGGATCACTGTGATTTTTTATAGCTGAGGTTGTGATAGGAGTAGAAAGATGTGAACGTTGAGCTATTAGTTTTGTCATGGACCCACGTGTGTTTTTGATGTTGCTATAGTTGTCCATCATAGAGATGTAAACTGAAGAATTTGAAGATAGCTCTCTTTTGAGACTTAGCAAGACTTGTTAAGTCCGACAATTTGTTATGTGAAGTTTTTATTGTGGATCCATGGAAACTTTCACTGAGACTGTAAGTCGGCTTTATATTATATAATGTTGTATGTCTGCTATCCTATCTGAGAGTGAGAGTTGCCCACTCTCTCCCTATATGGCGAACTAGTTCTCGTCCGGGAGAGGAGCGGTTTGTTCATCTGTATATTCAACATTTTGCCACATCCTCACTTATCACCACCCATTCTCTCCATAATAAACATGCGCTTTTGCTGTTATCAAATTGGGTGTCCAGTAGTTCTCAAACTGTTGAAATGTGTCCGTTCTTATTTACACATTGCAAATTCTCAGATTTAATCAGTAGAGATTGAAAAGCAAAATAATCCAGTTGCTACCTGGGTAAGCGGTTCACACAACTGGGAAGTACTTTCTTTAACAGTTACTTCTTAGTGTTACTGTATAGCACACTGGTCAAGATGTATACTACTTTACACTCTACACTCTGATTTATACAACACTAAAAAATAAACTTGCATTCTTGCATTCATTCAAAACTAACAAATTTATAGAAAAACAGTACAAAAAATTTACAACAATCAAGCCATAATTTAATCTACTTTAGACTATTCTTAGTGGGGGGGGGGGGGCATATAGTCCATATCAAACAGATGTTGACAAAGTTTGAAGTTATAAGAACGAATATTACTTATAAGTTTTGCATGAGATGGTAGGGCACTCCAAAGGTGGGCAGCTGAGAAAGAGAAGCTTTTTTTAAAACATGTTAAGCCTGGGTTTTTGGGAGAATACAATTGCTTAAGCATTGACTGTGTTTTGGGTTGGATTTGAGCAACGACCACATATAGGGTGGAGCATTGTGTGATAGAATTTTCTGAATTTACTTGGCCCATGTTTAAAAGAAATCTCTTCTTGAGGGGTAGAATATCAAGATGTTTGTCCTTATTTGTAATATGTGCTGCATGTTTGTCATCTATAAGCTTTAATGCTCGTTTTTTGAAGTGGGTAAAGTATATTCATGTTTGACATGGAACAACCATCCAAGACTGTGGAACAGAAGTCCAAATGTGTTTGTATCTGTGATATGTAGTATATTCTTCTGGTGTCTATGTCAAGAAAATGTTTAATTTCAGTAAATTGGTAGACTTTTTGTGCAATGAGTTTGGTTAGATTGTCTACATGGTGATTTCAGCTAAAGTGGTGGTCAATCATGAGATCTAGAGTTTTATGTTCACTGACATTCCTTATCTGTGAAGTTCCAGCATGGAGCTGAAGTGTTGTTGTTGGTGAATTTGTTAATTTCTGTCTTGTTGTAATGAACATGGATTTTATTTTGCTGGTGTTTATTAGCATTCTGTTGTTGTTGCTTCAGTTAATTAGCCTGTTTATTTCAATTTGAAGAGCTGACTTAAGGTTAATATAGTCATTATCACTAGTGTAAACTGTGCAGTCATGAACAAAGAGGTCACAAGATGATTTTTTTAGATGAAGTGGAATATCATTGATGTAGATGATAAGAAGGAGAAGACCAAGAATAGATCCTTGTGGAAGGTCATTATCAACCACAGATGAACTTAAAGTGTTTTAGGCAAACTACCTGTTGTCTGTTGGAAAGAAAAGATGTAATAAATATTGTCAAGTCAGGGTGTTATTTATAAGTCTCAAGCTTTCTAACTAAGATTTCATGATCAATCATGTCAAATGCTTTTTTAAAGTCAACAAAGACAGCACCACATAATTTATCATCGTTTATATTAGATAACCAACATTCTGTCATTTTTGTGAGAGCTGTGTGCCAGGAATGTTTCGGCCTAAAACCTGACTGACAGTCAACAATCAAATCATTTTCTTGCATGTGTTGTAAGGTTGTTTTGTGTGTGTGTTTTTCTAGGGGTTTTGACACACTACTAATGATAGAATGGAAATTGGTCTATAGCTTGAGGGATTTTTCTCTGACCAGATTTTAAAAAGGGATATATTTTTGCAATTTTAAAAGCCTGAGAAAAAGGACAATGTGCAATGCACTGATTGTAAATGTATGTTAGTGTATCTGTAATTACTGGGGCTGAGTAGCCTAATATCTTGTTACTGATTTCATCAAGTCCTGCTGTGTTGTTGTTCTTTAAAGATGAAAGATAATTGTAATCTTCAGTAACTGACATGAAAGGAATACTGGGTTACTTTAGATTTGCACATTTGCTACCTATAAATTTATTTAATTTGCTTAAGTCAAAAATAGGGGTTGATAGTGAAGATATTGACTTCTTCTCTGAAGTGATTGCTGAACTCTTCACATGCTGGCACATGATTATAACTCTGCAAGTCAGACTGTTTTCTCTTGTTTGCTAGAATGTTAACTGCTTTCCAGACAGACTTACTGTCTGATTTATTCTGAACTAGGTTAGTAAAGTAATATCTCTTTTCTTGCCTAATTAAGTATTGAACTATATTTCTAAGTAATTGGTAGCTAGTGAATTCCTTATTTTTGTGGGCCTGATCCCTTTCCCTTATGACTTTAGGAACATGCTTGTCAAATATATCCCTAAAGATTTTTATCCAGTATTCCAGGGCCTTATCAGGGTCAGTTAGTTGGTACACATAATCTAGAGGCGCTGCTTGTAACTCTTTCAGAAACGATTTTAAGCTGAATTTGCTAAAACTTCTAAATTTAATACTAGTATGTTTATTTTTGGGAATTTTCAAGTCACGTCGTGTTCACGTACAACAGATTGGATAGTGATATGCGAGGAACTTTACATTCTATAATGTTTCTGGATGAGTTACACATATGTGATATATTGGTGTGGATGATCTTTCAGTTACTCCTGTAGGTTTAGTGATAATTTGGGATAAGTTATATGATAAAACTATATCATTCCATGTAGCATCTGTTTGTCTGTAATTAATATTGAAATCTCCAAGAACAATTATATCTGTTAAATGAAAAGACAAAACATAATTCATCATACTTGTAAAGTGGTCATACCACGATGCTGTTGCATTTGGATTATGAAACAGAAACCAGATTAAGATTGGGCTCTGCTTTGGAAGTTTGATTTCCAGCCATATACATTCAATATCTGGTGTCTCAAGGTCAGTTCTACGGCAAGAGTGTATGATGGTGGTAACACATACAATTAACAATTAAGACAAATAACTAACAACTGTCTACATCTTGAAAACCACTACAGACTATATATTCTGTCCAAAAAAAAAAATCAACTAGCTTGTCTGAAAAACTCTGTACACTCTACATTCTACACTGACGTAACTCTGAACTGACTTTACATTCTACACTAACTTAACTCTGAACCGATTCTACATTCTACACTAACTTAACTCTGAACCGATTCTACATTCTACACTAACTTAACTCTGAACTGACTCTACATTATACACTAACGTAACTCCGAACTGACTCTACATTCTACACTAACGTAACTCCGAACTGACTCTACATTCTACACTAACGTAACTCCGAACTGACTCTACATTCTACACTAACGTAACTCCGAACTGACTCTACATTCTACACTAACGTAACTCCGAACTGACTCTACATTCTACACTGACTTAACTCTGAACTGAGTCTACATTCTACACTGACTTAACTCCGAACTGACTCTACATTCTACACT
Source organism: Achatina immaculata (assembly GCA_009760885.1). Taxonomy (NCBI): domain Eukaryota; kingdom Metazoa; phylum Mollusca; class Gastropoda; order Stylommatophora; family Achatinidae; genus Lissachatina; species Lissachatina immaculata. Next base: position 15,445,078 of record CM019701.1, on the reverse strand, counting down.
GACTTAACTCCGAACTGACTCTAGATTCTACACTAACTCCGAACTGACTCTACATTCTGCACTGACCTAACTCTGACCTGATTCTACATTCTGCACTGACATAACTCTGACCTGACTCTACATTCTGCACTGACCTAACTCTGACCTGACTCCACATTCTGCACTGACCTAACTCTGAACTGACTCTACATTCTGCACTGACCTAACTCCGAACTGACTCTACATTCTGCACTGACCTAACTCTAAACTGACTTACATTCTACCTTGACTCAACTCTGAAATGACTCTACACTGAACTGATCTGATGTGATCTCCTTTTTTAACTAACCCTGAAAATTAATAATTTTTTTCCTTCATACTTTCTACAAGCCTCCGTGCAATTTTGACTTTCAGTTCACACACACCGCACGAGAAACTGTTTTTTACCTTGTCTAATAAATTTCGTGCGACGGAGAACATCTCCGTCATCGCACTTTGTTACCTAAACTTTTGACACTAAGTTTCCTAATTTGAACTCAATGGTCAGAATGTGAGAGGTTATCAAGAGGAGAACTCTTTCTTTAGTAAAATTAAAGCAATTATCTCCCTTCGTCCTTGATTTCTAAAATACAATACTGCTACACTTTAAAAAATTACTGATCGTCGATTGTAAAATCATCATCATCATCATCATCATCATCATCATCATCATCATCACCATCATCATCTTTTTCTTCTTCTTCTTCTAATTCTTTTTTAACTGTCAATGTTCCATATATACTTTATTTGTAGTATCTACATAAATTCTCATTTTAATTTTAAACAGGACCTAAAGATAATACGTGACGTTTAGTTCTGAAGCCAAAATAACTAAATCGTCCCGTATCATACGAGGCAGTCCTATATTTTAAGAATTTTCCATAAGAATCCTTTTGCTTCGGTCGAGAAACTTCAGCGTGCACATTTTAAAACACCCGTACAATATGGTCCCGTATATTTTCATCGGCGGTCGTGGCGTGTTTGGAAATACCCAGAATTTAAAATAAAATTGTCTTAGTGGAAATTATATTTTGAAGATATTTTTACTCTGTAGAGATGAAAAACAGGTAGTACTCCCCCCAGCCCCTTTTCTCTCTCTCTCTCTCTATCTCTTTCTCTCTCCCTCTCTCTCTCTCTCTCTCTCTCTCTCTTTCTCTTATTCTCTTTCTCTCTCAACACAAACAACTCAAAATTCTACCCCTCAAAAATAGAATCATTTTTAACAAAGTTAAGTTTGTTCAGAGAATTCTGTCGCACAATGCTCCGCCTTACTTGTGGTCACAGTTTACGTATAACACTAAACATAGCCAGCGTTTAAAAAACTGTCTTCTTCCTAAACCCACCTGTACAAAAAAAGGCTTTTCATACTCTGCAGTACAGCTCTGGAACACCCTCCCCTACCACTTAAAATCCATTGGTAATACTTCATCCTTTAACTCAAACCTGTTTCATTATTTACTTGCTTGTAATTATATGCCTCCATAAAATAACCAGCACTCTCTCAACCCGCGACTCACCAACCATCAAGTACTAAAATGACATAGTTAGAAAAGCAACTTGTTGGATATTGTTAGAAATTATTTTAATGTTTGTTAAAAAACATATGTTAGAAGATCTGTATTTACAATGTATTTTTGTTTATGTATATGTCTGCGTGTGTATGTGTGCGTGAGTGCTATTTTCTTAGGTTAATTACTTCTTCTCTTTTACTTTGAATGTAGTAGTTAAATCTTACACTCTTTTGATATGTTTTTTCCTAATTGAATTTGTATATTTGTACTAAATCAAGTGTGTGGGAAGAATGAAAGATGGAGTGATGAAGGGCAGAATGTAAGACGGGCCTGCGTGCCCAGTTCTTTACCCTTTAAAAATAAAGATTATTCATTCATTCATTCTTTCTCTCATTATCTTTCTCTCTCTTTCTCTCATTCTCTTTCTCTCATTCTCTTTCTCTCTTTCTCTTTCTTTTATTCTCTTTCTCTCATTCTATTTCTCTCTCTCTTTCTCTCTCTCTTTCTCTCTCTCTCTTTCTCTCATTCTCTTTCTCTCTCTCTCTTTCTCTCTCTTTCTCTCATTCTATTTCTCTCTGTCTTTGTCTCATTCTCTTTCTCATTCTCTCTCTCTTTCTCTCATTCCCTTTCTCTCTCTCTTTCTATCTCTTTCTGTCATTCTATTTCCCTCTCTCTTTCTCTCATTCTCTCTCTCTTTCTCTCATTCTATTTCTCATTCTCTCTCTCAGAATGTAAGGGCAGAATGTAAGACGGGCCTGTGTGCCCAATTCTTTACCCTTGAAAAATAAAGATTATTCATTCATTCTCTTTCTCTCATTCTCTTTCTCATTCTCTTTCTCTCATTCTCTTTCTCTCATTCTCTTTCTCATTCTCTTTCTCTCATTCTCTTTCTCTCTCTCTTTCTCTCATTCTCTTTCTCTCTCTCTTTCTCTCATTCTCTTTCTCTCCCTCTTTCTCTCATTCTCTTTCTCATTCTCTCTCTCTCTTTCTCTCATTCTCTTTCTCTCTCTCTTTCTCTCATTCTCTTTCTCTCTCTCTTTCTCTCATTCTCTTTCTCATTCTCTCTCTCTTTCTCTCATTCTCTCTCTCTTTCTCTCATTCTCTTTCTCTCTCTCTTTCTCTCATTCTCATTCTCTCTCTCTTTCTCTCATTCTCTTTCTCTCTCTCTTTCTCTCATTCTCTTTCTCATTCTCTCTCTCTTTCTGTCATTCTCTTTCTCTCTCTCTCTCCCCCCCCCCCACAAACTGGCGCTTGATTGAGCATCCCACATTTGAACTGGGAGAAGATGGTCAAGTTATGTGAAGCTGATTGTTGTCCGGTCAGCTCCTCCTCCTCCTTCTCCCACTTCTTCTTCTTCTTCTTCTTCTGTGAAATCTCCCTTGAACGGCAGGCTGCTGTTTCTTACACTCAACGCCGTGATTGATTCAAACCCTGACAAAGCGTCGCACGTTGAGAGGATCACTACGGCTCTGTTTGAAAACCTGGAGTGTACCCGTAAACGGGTTTCGTGGCAGGGTCCACCACCCTGGGAACCAGGACTTAATTTTAGCTCTTGAACTAGGCTCAACAACAACAACAACAACAACAACAGTGTGATATCTCCAGGCTTCTTCTTACATTCTTCCCGGGCCGTTAAACACCACATAGGACTCGTTCGCCATGTTTTCCTGTCTTCGGCCAGATTCTCAACCTCATCAAGGGATTTTATGCTTACTAACTTGGCCTCTTTAGAGTTTCATGCGGCTGCCTCTTTTTCTTTGGCCTGTTGTGTTCCACTTGATAGCTTGTTTTTGGGATTCTCTGATCGTTTCTTCTCATCACGTGACCGACATATGTCCATCTCCTTTTCCTGATCACTCATGAGACTGGTTGTTGTTCACTCATCTGTCTTATCTTTGCGTTGTTCTTGAATTTCGTTCCACTTGATGCTGAATATTTTCATGAGGCATCTGTTTTTAAAAGAGTCTAATTTGTTGTCTATTTCTTTAGTTGTTTTCCAGCTTTCGCATGTATAAATGAGGGTGGTTATTACATTGAATTGAATAGACTGAAAGCAGTTTATTCTGCTCCCTGTGCCATATCCTTCAAGTCCACCTAGATTTCCTTCAGCCATAGATACAGAGAATTGGTAAAGCGTCGTTTTACGTATAGAGTGATCTGGAGACCAAGAGGAGCCTAGATAGCTTTTGTGCGTCTCTGATTCACTTAAGAGGAGCCTAGATAGCTTTTGTGCATCTCTGATTCACTTAAGAGGAGCTTAGACAGCTTATGTGCATCTCTGATTCACTTAAGAGGAGCCTAGATAGCTTTTGTGCATCTCTGATTCACTTAAGAGGAGCCTAGATAGCTTTTGTGCATCTCTGATTCACTTAAGAGGAGCCTAGATAGCTTTTGTGCATCTCTGATTCACTTAAGAGGAGCCTAGATAGCTTATGTGTATCTCTGATTCACTGACTCCCATATCTTTCTTGCAGTGCCAGAGTAGATCTAGATACAGACAGATAACACGGACAAGTGTATACACAGAAAGGCGGACAATGGGAGAGTAGATCTAGAAGCAGACAGAAATCACACGGATAAGTATATACACAGAAAGGCGGACAACGGGAGAGTAGATCTAGAAACAGACAGAAATCACACGGACAAGTATATACACAGAAAGGCGGACAATGGGAGAGTAGATCTAGAAGCAGACAGAAATCACACGGATAAGTATATACACAGAAAGGCGGACAACGGGAGAGTAGATCTAGAAACAGACAGAAATCACACGGACAAGTATATACACAGACAGGCAGACAACTGGAGAGTAGGCCGAAAACAGTCAGATATTCACAAAGACAAGTATATACACAGAAAGCCAGACAGTGGGGAAAGTAGGTCAAGAGAAGTCTATACATAGACAGACAACAGGAGGGTAGGTGGAGAAAAAAACATCCACACACGCAAGTTTATACACAGACAGACATTGGAAGAGTAGGCCCAGTAAATATACAGACATTTCCACAGACATGCATACGAGTATACACAAAGAGGCAGACAAGGAGAAACTACACCCATAAATAGACAGACAATTCACACAGGCACGTATGTACACAGACAAGCAGACAATGAAATGACTAAATAGTCCAACAAACAGGCAGATATTGTTGATAGCCTTCCCAACAACGCTTACATTAATATTCACATTTTAAAAAGTAGTGGTTTCCTGAGTATTATCTTCACGAGAATATGAGTAAATTTCCCATACATCATCTCGAAAGGAAAAAAAAACTTTAAGATTAGGTGTGAAGTTATCGAAAGGATTTACGTGATCGATGGAAATAATCTTTTAATCCTATCACTGACGCTTTAACGGATTACTAAGCCTTGGGCGGACAAACGTGATCCTTCGCGATTTGTGAGTACTACGTCTTCCCTGGTACAAACAACTTTTGAGAGCTGAAAACTGACATAGTCACTATTTTCTTAAATGTTTTATAATCTAACTTCTTACATGACTTGCGAGTTTCTGTAACAAAGATAGTATCTGTCTACTTATCTATCTACTTATAGTCTAACTTCTTGTGAGCTTCTGTAATGGAGAAAGTATCCATCGAACTAATGTAGATCGTTATCAGCTTGCCGTCAATGATAGAATTATTTAGTTGTCATAAAAAACATGTAGAAAATAGGCTAAAGACTGTGTTGGATGGAGGATTAGTTCGGTCACGATAACAGTGTTATATTAGAAGAGATTTAGTCGTGGAGAAAACATGCCCCTCTCTTATTTTGCTGGCTTCTTCATTTCATTAAGATTCGTTTCTACATCTTTATCTAACGTCATTTCCAACGACTGTCGAAGATGAGTTGAACCATGAGCAAGGGATTTTTTTATATTTACGAACATTGTTTTTTTTTCGTTGTAGACAGTATTGTCATTTACGAGATTTTATGTTCTGACACTGTGAGGCACATTTCCACAGGGCTTTCTGTTCTGCCTTGTTTGCTACAAGTTTTGATTCTGCCATTCTGCCCTGAAAGTCCTGGCTACCTGCTCATCAACAAACAGGACGAGGACAGATGTCGTGAAGGTAATACTTACATTATGTGTGATGTAAGAAATGTGAAGGTAGTATCTATATTACGTGTGATTATAAGAAATCTGAAGGTAGTACCTGGATTATGTGTGATTATAAGAAATGTAAAGGTAGTACCTACATTATGTGTGATTATAAGAAAGGTGAAGGTGGTACCTGCATTAAGTGTGATTATAAGAATTATGAAGGTAGTACCTACATTATGTGTGATATAAGAAGTGTGAAGATAGTACCTACATTATGTGTGATGTGAGAAATGTGAAGGCAGTACCTAAATCATGTGTGATATAAGAAGTGTGAAGGTAGCACCTACATTATGTGTGATATAAGAAGCATGAAGGTAGCACCTACATTATGTGTGATATAAGAAGTGTGAAGGTAGCACCTACATTATGTGTGATATAAGAAGTGTGAAGGTAGCACCTACATTATGTGTGATATAAGAAGCATGAAGGTAGCACCTACATTATGTGTGATATAAGAAGTGTGAAGGTAGCACCTACATTATGTGTGATATAAGAAGCATGAAGGTAGCACCTACATTATGTGTGATATAAGAAGCATGAAGGTAGCACCTACATTATGTGTGATATAAGAAGTGTGAAGGTAGCACCTACATTATGTGTGATAAGAAGTGTGAAGGTAGCACCTACATTATGTGTGATATAAGAAGCATGAAGGTAGCACCTACATTATGTGTGATATAAGAAGTGTGAAGGTAGCACCTACATTATGTGTGATATAAGAAGCATGAAGGTAGCACCTACATTATGTGTGATATAAGAAATGGCGAAAAGCAATCTGGGGCTATCTAGGGCATAACGCCATGTTGTTTACAATATGGTATCATTTTTTTTCATCCTTCGTTTACATCATTTCTCAACCAATCGCTTGCTTCCACTTTGTGCTCTCCTAGGTCTACCTGGGCGCAGTTTGTGCCCGTCTTTCGTACTAGGAGGGTATCTGAATGACGAAATGGTTATCTCATTAGTTTCATGGTGAAGGTCAGGGGTTCATATCCGACCAGAGGCGCCCCAGTCACCCAGCTGTAGAAATGGGTACCCCCACTTCTTCTAGAATTGGGGAAAGGAACGGTGGCCAGGCGTGATGCTGACCACATCACCCTCCAGTGGGCTGACAGGTCAAGGAACATATGGACACGAACACCATATCCCCTATTATTCGACCTTTCGTGCAAGGATGAGACCAAAAAAAAAAGCTGAGTATATTTTAAAAATCTGTTTTCCGTGTTTTTTTCTGCTGTATTGTTTTTGTATCTGATCATTGGAAAAAAGGCTTTTGCCGAAATATTGGATTGTTGTATGTTCGTTATTTGTATGTCTTTATCTTACTTTCTGCCGTTCTTGTTTCTGCCCACTTTCCTCATTCTTTCTAAAAACTGAAGCATACACCTCCATCTAACTTCCCACATTCGTTATACAAACAGCTCATAAAAGTAATGTGCTTTATGTTGCTTACCTTTGTGCCTACCTGTGGTGTGACAGGAACGTGTGTCGGCAGGCACGGTATGATTTATCAGTGATACTTTTTAATTACCTGATCACGTGGGCGAAAGTGTGCATTTGCAGGGCACTGGAGAGCCACGTAGGGCACAGCCGTCAGATAGTATTGGCCCTCTATCCAAACAGGGGAAGCAGCTCTCACATAGTACTTTTATATAAGTGGCTTTTTATGTATTTAATTATTCTTTTATTGTTTGATACAGCTATATTTTATATTAGCTTATGATTATAAAACACCTTTTTTGTTTTTATGCTGGCAAATGTGTCAGTTGCATCATTAAAGTTCAAAGCCCCAGGGGCTTCTAGTCAGCCCCGGACCCAGGATGTACAAGCCTGGCTTCTCTCTCTTCCCCCTCCCCCCCCCCCGCCCCAAGTCGTCGGACATGATCATTTCAAACATTATTATCCTTAGCCTTCAGGTTTTGAAAAGAAAAGGCATTTGTCTCTTTTTTATTATTATCCTTGGAGTTCAGGTTTTGAAAAGAAAAGGCATTTGTCTCTTTTTTATTATTATCCTTGGAGTTCAGGTTTTGAAAAGAAAAGGCATTTGTCTCTTTTTTATTATTATCCTTGGAGTTCAGGCTTTGAAAAGAAAAGACATTTGTCTCTTTTTTATTATTATCCTTGGAGTTCAGGCTTTGAAAAGAAAAGACATTTGTCTCTTTTTTATTATTATCCTTGGAGTTCAGGTTTTGAAAAGAAAAGACATTGTCTCTTTTTTATTATCCTTGGAGTTCAGGTTTTGAAAAGAAAAGACATTTGTCTCTTTTTTATTATCCTTGGAGTTCAGGCTTTGAAAAGAAAAGACATTTGTCTCTTTTTTATTATTATCCTTGGAGTTCAGGTTTTGAAAAGAAAAGACATTTGTCTCTTTTTTATTATTATCCTTGGAGTTCAGGCTTTGAAAAGAAAAGACATTTGTCTCTTTTTTATTATTATCCTTGGAGTTCAGGTTTTGAAAAGAAAAGACATTTGTCTCTTTTTTATTATTATCCTTGGAGTTCAGGTTTTGAAAAGAAAAGGCATTTGTCTCTTTTTTATTATTATCCTTGGAGTTCAGGTTTTGAAAAGAAAAGGCATTTGTCTCTTTTTATTATTATCCTTGGAGTTCAGGTTTTGAAAAGAAAAGGCATTTGTCTCTTTTTTATTATATCCTTGGAGTTCAGGCTTTGAAAAGAAAAGACATTTGTCTCTTTTATTATTATCCTTGGAGTTCAGGCTTTGAAAAGAAAAGACATTTGTCTCTTTTTATTATTATCCTTGGAGTTCAGGTTTTGAAAAGAAAAGACATTTGTCTCTTTTTATTATTATCCTTGGAGTTCAGGTTTTGAAAAGAAAAGACATTTGTCTCTTTTTTATTATTATCCTTGGAGTTCAGGCTTTGAAAAGAAAAGACATTTGTCTCTTTTTTATTATTATCCTTGGAGTTCAGGTTTTGAAAAGAAAAGACATTTGTCTCTTTTTTATTATTATCCTTGGAGTTCAGGCTTTGAAAAGAAAAGACATTTGTCTCTTTTTTATTATTATCCTTGGAGTTCAGGTTTTGAAAAGAAAAGACATTTGTCTCTTTTTTATTATTATCCTTGGAGTTCAGGTTTTGAAAAGAAAAGGCATTTGTCTCTTTTTTATTATTATCCTTGGAGTTCAGGTTTTGAAAAGAAAAGGCATTTGTCTGCTTTTTTTTATTATCCTTGGAGTTCAAGCTTCGAAAAGAAAAGGTATTTGTCTCTCTTTTATTATTATTATCTTGTGTTTTACCTTCATCTTGTTCAGCTCCCACCAGTGAAGTTTGTCTTGTACCAGCGACTGCATGCTAGCCAAATATTGGTGGAATCAGTCAAGAAGTTTTCTGTTCAGCGACATCCAGAAACTAAATATCCTTAGTCAAACTTCTCTCTGCTTCCAGCCTCATAGAAACGACCGTTACATTGTACAAGGTGGCACAGAAAAAAAACCAAAACGGCCCAGTCCACAAAATACAGTGTAACAATTTTAATTAGTAACAATGTACTGTACATTTGAGTTACATTTAGTATGTTAAAGAAACAGCACTTGTAACTTGAAGAGGCTTTTATCTTGAACAGTTTATACATTTTATCATCCTTTGTCTGTCTCCTGACGACATGTGTTGAAAGTGGTTGCTACCAGCCATTGGGGGCGGGTTTCATTTGTGTCACCCTGTAGCACATTTTTGCGTTTATAGCACCTGCACAATTTTTCGATGTTTTAACTGTCATAAACTGTTATCAATGATGTTTTATACTCTAAACATTTTTTCTCCTCTTATCAACGATATATTTCAGTATAAATAAATCATCATCATCATTATCATCGTCGAAATCATCATAATCAGTAGAAAGTTGCTGCTGCATGAAACCAAAAAAAAAAAGTTGTTACAATTCTTTACTCTGCAGCTTTAGGAAAACTGAGAGGCAAGGAACATATTGACGACGGGGTAGAGGAGATCAGGCAAGAGATGAAACTGGGAACAGAGCAGGTAAATTCTGGGTGTAGCTGCTGCTAAATCGTGCCGTGATATTGTCTTCTTCTTCTTCTTCGTCTTCGTCTTCTGAAGATAAATCTGTCACTAGACGAGGTTCTTGACCGTCCCTGATACTTTACCTCGTTCTACAAATTTCTTACCAAGCTGTCACTGTGGCACGGAGGACAGACTAGAAACAGATATGCGGTGGAGCGTACTGAAAACCATGATATGGCAGCTCGCTGGGATGGGTCAGACTTATACTACACCTGCCAGTTATCATAATCACCGAGAGAAATCATTATCTCCATCACTGGTGGTGGCAGTTTAGTCTCATGGTATCCAGAACAAGAACAAGAGACAGATGAATTTGCTCTAGAAAATCATTAGAGGGTCGGACGGGCTGAATGGACATCGACATGGATCTTCAGACTGAAGGTAGTTTGTTCTACTACTCCTTTCAGTCGATCCAGATTTCCTTCAGCCACGAGAATACAGAGAAGTGCTTGTGTTCTTATGGCGATTCTGTGGTAGGTCTGATTTATTATTTGATGGGGAATCTGAGATCCAGTTCAAAACAGATGATGTGGCACAAAGAGATGTGGCCTTGCAGCTGTGTAGAAACAGGTACTCGACACAATGTGATCAGGGGAGCTGCCTCAGAAATCAGGTCATATTTCCATGCACGGTAAGTTTATCTAATGATTATTGTCAGTGTTTCCAGGGGAACAAGACATCACGTGCAACTCAACCGCAGGGGTATGGAAGATCTATTGGGGTTCTCAACGGGTAAAGAAAAACCGTCTTTGATAGAGAAACAGTTTAAGGTGAAAGTTGGGGTGGCGAGAAAAGAGCGACTCATCAAGATCTCCAGAGGAAGGTTAGTCACCGAAGAACGGGCGTCATTAGCCACCTTTTAACATTAAAGGAGATACTGAAGAGGTGATGAGAGCACCTACGGGTGTGTTTCCTAAAGAGATGACGGTTCTTTCTAACTAAGATGATGGTTCCTCCTAACTAAGATGATGGTTCCTCCTAACTAAGATGATGGTCCTTCCTAACTAAGATGATGGTTCCTCCTAACTAAGATGATGGTTCCTCCTAACTAAGATGATGGTCCTTCCTAACTAAGATGATGGTTCCTCCTAACTAAGATGATGGTTCCTCCTAACTAAGATGATGGTCCTTCCTAACTAAGATGATGGTTCTTCCTAACTAAGATGATGGTTCCTCCTAACTAAGATGATGGTCCTTCCTAACTAAGATGATGGTTCTTCCTAACTAAGATGATGGTCCTTCCTAACTAAGATGATGGTTCCTCCTAACTAAGATGATGGTTCCTCCTAACCAAACCCGAACCAACCAACCAACCAACCAACCAACCAACCAACCAACCAACCAACCAACCAACCAACCAACCAACCAACCAACCTCAAACTCCAAGCAACCAACCCCAAACACCAACCAACTAACCAAACAACCAGCCAGCCAACACCAAACACCAATTAACCAACCCCAAACCCTACCATCCAACCAACCCCAAACCCCAACCAACCAACCAACCAACCCCAACCACCAACCAATCAGCCAGTCAACCAACGAACCAACGAACCAACCGACCAACTGACCGACCAACCAACCAACCAACCAACCAGTAACGTTTTTTTTCTCCTCAGATTTCCATCATTCAGTTGTTGAGGATGTCTGATCTTAGGAGACCGCTATTGATTGGGGTAGTCCTCCACATTTCTCTGGAGTTTACTGGAAACAATGGGGTAAAACCTACCTCCCTGTAGCTACCACCTTCATGCTCACCACCATAACCATCACTGACATAATTATCATCAGGTATCTTTAGTCACACACAATTACCTGTATCGTGCACCTGAGCTAATCTTAGCTTTGCAAATAGCCTTAACACAGCTCTTCCATTATTACAACCAAATTCAATAGTTTTTCCATTATCACAGCAAAAGTACATCAGCAGCTCTTACATTATCACAACCAAGTACATCAGTAGCTCTTACATTATCACAACCAAGTACATCAGCAGCTCTTACATTATCACAACTAAGTACATCAGTAGCTCTTACATTATCACAATAAAGTACATCAGTAGCTCTTACATTATCACAAATAAGTACATCACTACCTCTTACATTATCACAATAAAGTACATCAGTATTTCTTACATTATCACAATAAAGTACATCAGTAGCTCTTACATTATCATACACAGCAGCACCGAACTTATAATCGTCAAAAACATCCAGAATTATCCAGCGGATCATTATATCAGTATAATTAATATCACCAGCATGGCTAATCGTTATATTTAGGATGGCCATCGCCAACACTTCAAATCTTATCATCACTAACATCACCAACACTTCAAATCTTAACATGACTAACATCACCAACACTTCAAATCTTAACATCACTAACACTTAAAATCTTAACATCACTAATATCACCAACGTTGTAAATTGTATCCTTACTAGCATAGCCAACATTTCAGATCTTATTATTACCAACACTGCAACCTTATCATAACCAACATTTCAAATCTTATCATTGCCATCATTACCAAAATTTCAAACCTTATCATTGCCATCATTACCAACATTTCAAACCTTATCATTGCCATCATTACCAACATTTCAAATCTTATCACTACACCATCATCATTACTGCAAATATTACAACTACCAATATCACTAACATTGCAAATCTTATCATTGTCAGTATCACCAATATTGCTAATCTTATCACTACCAGTATCACCAGTATTACTAATCTTATCACAACCAGTATCACCAATATTGCTAATCTTATCACAACTTGTATCACCAATTTTGCTAATCTTATCACTACCAGTATAACCAATATTGCTAATCTTATCACTATCAGTATCACCAGTATTACTAATCTTATCACAACCAGTATCACCAATATTGCTAATCTTATCACTACCAGTATCACCAGTATTGCTAATCTTATCACTACCAGTATAACCAGTATTGCTAATCTTATCACTACCAGTATCACCAGTGTTGCTAGTCTTATCATTACCAGTATCACCAATATTGGTAATCGTATCAGTACCAACATTAGACTTCATAATGTCATTATTATTTCTGCTCTTGATATATAATGGCTGACTTCAATTATTGTTGTCATTACACTTTTTACTATTTTCGGTGGCATCAGCTATTTTAATGAAACATGTATTCATCATCATCATCATCATCATCGCACTCCGTTATCATGAAATAAAACTAAAGGAGGGTGTATAATGCAGTTTTAGAAAAGACTTTAAAATCCAGAAAGGGGAGAAAAACAATGAGTAATGAAACAACGGAGGATAATACACACAACCAATATTTAGGAAAAATGCTGTCTCTGTCAAAGTAAGACATAAACTATAGAAAGAACATTAAACAAAATTATGTGTAGAGATATTTGACTCTTTTTGAGAATCTCTCAATGTCCCTTGGCATTTGCATGGCCCGGGCTGTGACGTTTTGCTGCCTTCAAAGTTGTAGGTAACAGCAGCATCTGAGGTAGGCATGCCAGCAATAGAGGTGACAAGGGATCTGTGTAACAAGCCTCTGTCACTGGGAGTGAGGGAGAGAGTAGTCCAGGGCTACATCGAGCCAATTTTATTGTACGGATCCGAGGCATGGTCAGGCGCTGATGAAGTACAAGGTCAACTGGAGGTCACTGAAATGTAGTTTATTAGAGGAATGCTACTATTACCATGGACGGCAAAGAAATCACAGGAGGAGGTTGTGAGAGAGCCTGGAGAGACGAGACAAACAGTAACAAAAAATAAGAAAAAGATAATCCAGATCCTTAAGACACATTCTATGTCGAAGAAAGCTAGTGTACATTGCGACAACGGTAAAGATAGAAGGCAAAAGAGATCGAGGTAGACAAAGAGAGAAAATTCTGGACGGACTAAAAAAGATGGCATGGACAGATAACATCAGCACAGCCTACATTCAGCACACGGAGCATAGAATTGCGGAAAGGCTCTACAGCCAGCGCCAGTCGACAGGACAACATCCGCTGCCAGCGTCTATCTCCTCTGCCTTTGCTTCCCTAGGGGAACTTTTGGAAATGAAATATGAAAATCAAATCAAGCATCGAGTTATTTTGAATATAGTCAGTGGCAGTTTTTTAAACTCTTTGAAACAAAAAACAAAAAGAAAGCTTCCAGCGTGCTCCACAATGTACTCAGACAGGCTGTATTTGCTGGACAACCTGTTCTTACGAACATTATTTGCAGCAAAGACCAACCCAGTCAGTCATTTGTATGTCCGTTGCGGAACTTTGCCTCCCTAACAGCTCTTCTGTAGGCCTCTCGGTTGTAAGCAAGATGCCCTGCTGTTGATGCATCCATTTGCAGATTATAAACGATGTCTTGCAGCCAACTTCGCTTTGGTCTTTCTCTCTTTCTTTTTCCCATTATGTGCCCTTCCAAGACGGTCTTATCTAAATTCTCATGGCGTTTAATGTGTCCAGAATATTTAAGTTTTCTCTATTTAATCTTCTTTACTAGCCAACATTCTTCAGTATTAAGTTCTTGTAGTATAGATATATTTGTTCTTTTTTGTGTCCATGGTATTTGAAGGAATCTTCTTTAGCATTTACATTCAAAGGCATTTATGTGTTTCTCAACTGTTTTGTTAAGTGTCCAGGTCTCACAGGCATATGTTGCGATGGGAAAGATGCATGCCCTTAAAAATCTGATTTTTGTAGTTATGCCTGCTCCTCTCCACAGATTCTTTAGTTGTTTTATTTTCTGAAGAGCGATTGATGCCCTCCGTTTAATTTCCCTCATTGTATCTTCATTATTAGTTAGCAGTGATCCAAGATATTCAAAACTCTCCATCTCTTCCAATTTTTCCTCTTTGACATATATGTCAGCTGCCTTATTTGTTTTGGCAGTTGTCATGAATTTAGTTTTCTCCGCGTTAAGACCAAGCAACATCCTTGATTCCCATGCCATGGTGACTGTCTGCGGCTCAGTATGCCTTTCAATTTTCCACAGATAGCTTTCTACTCCACAAGCCTGTTTACTGTGGCCACAGGCTCAGAGTCTGTCTCTACGTACTTGACCAGCGCAGTGGGCGGAACAATGCTTGTCATGTCAGTTGTAACGATTCCCTTAATGGATAAAGTAGGAAGGCGGATCTTGCAGCTTGTTGGTCAGTGTGGAGTGGCTGTCTCTGGACTTCTTATCACTGTATCATTGGCACTAAGGGTGAGTGACAGACACACAGTATATCTGTCTGTCTGTCTGTCTATCTGTCTGGTAGATGTGTGGATGTGTACACGCAAGCCCAGTGTCTCAACTTGGATTCTTCTAGAAATTGATGAAAGATTCAGTGGGATGTGGTCAATGTTCTGTACCAGAGAATGGGAGAAGTTCCAACACAGATCATTTTATTTTCAGCAAGAGACAATAATTTAATATAAAAAAAAAATAAAAACGAAATATTGTTGTAAATATCAGACGGTGTTCAGCAACAAATCCGCAAGATAAGATCGTTTTATACCCAAGCAGTTACCTTTCTTACTGGATTATGCCATACACGATAAATTGTTTACGCAGTGATTCTTTGTGCTGTAGACAAAATAACAGTTATTCAAGCTTCCATGTGACTAGATCATTACTTCAAGAGGAAACAGTTAAAAAAAGCTGGTATAACAGGAGCTACAGCCATGATTTCTCTGCCAACTAATGCTATGTTGATTTTTAAAACATACGCATCTGGTATATGTGGCTTACAATGGCTTGTATATTCAGCAGACGTCAAGGAAAGCTCCATCAACGCGAGGAGACCTCTTGACCCAGATAGAAGGAGGTCAACGGTCTGATGATAAGAACACCACAAGAACGTGGGACAGCTTATCTACATCAACATTGGTTTCTGGACCTAGAGGTTAAGTCTGATGATAAGAGCACCATAAAAACATGGGACAGCTTATCTACATCAACATTGGTTTCTGGACCTAGAGGTTAAATCTGATGATAAGAGCACCATAAAAACATGAGAGAACTTATCTACATCAACAGTGGTTTCTGGACCTAGAGGTTAAATCTGATGATAAGAGCACCATAAAAACGTGGGACAGCTTATCTACATCAACAGTGGTTTCTGGACCTAGAGGTTAAGTCTGATGATAAGAGCACAACAAAAACGTGGGACAACTTATCTAGATCAACAGTGGTTTCTGGACCTAGAGGTTAAGTCTGATGATAAGAGCACAACAAAAACGTGGGACAACTTATCTAGATCAACAGTGGTTTCTGGACCTAGAGGTTAAGTCTGATGATAAGAGCACAACAAAAACGTGGGACAACTTATCTACATCAACAGTGGTTTCTGGACCTAGAGGTTAAGTCTGATGATAAGAGCACAACAAAAACGTGGGACAACTTATCTAGATCAACAGTGGTTTCTGGACCTAGAGGTTAAGTCTGATGATAAGAGCATCATAAAAACGTGGGACTACTTATCTACATCAACACTGGTTTCTGGATCTAGAGGTTAAGTCTGATGATAAGAGCACCACAAAAACATGGGACAGCTTATCTACATCAACACTGGTTTCTGGACCTAGAGGTTAAGTCTGATGATAAGAGCACCATAAAAAACGTGGGACAGCTTATCTACATCAACACTGGTTTCTGGACCTAAAAGTTATGCTGATGCTAAAAATATCAACTTTCGTTTAAAATTTTGGCGTTTCAGATATAAAGAATCGAAACAAGTATTAACTATATATATATTTGTATTTCTAGAATCAGTACAGCTGGCTTTCCATAGCCAGCATCCTTTGTATTCTGGCTTTTGTGATATTCTTTTCTATTGGACCAGGTAAGGCTAATTAATACTTACTTATTTATTTTTAGTTTAAGACTGATTACATATGGAGGATCTCTTGACACTGAAAAGGGGAGAACGGAAACGTAGCTTTTTTCATCTCTTATTTGAGTCAGGAGCAAGGGGGGGAAGCACAGTTCACAGTGAACTGCTTTCAGTGCAATGGCTGTGTATTGTAGAAGACGCACAGCTTCATCAGTAATGTCAAGCCATGTAAATATAGACACATGGCTCTTGTGTTTGGGGGAGGGGGAGGGGAGAGACTGCCTCTGAAACTGGAGAATATTTACCTGCAGGGTCAGGGACACCAGTATGCACTGTTCATACGGATGTTAGTGCATTATGGGATAAATGATTTAAAGGCATATTTTTAAAACGGGAGAAGGAAAAAAAATCCAGTTGTAAGTCATGAATGTTATTTCTAACTTGTATTTGTATTAGACCAGTGGTTCCCAACTGATGGTCCGCGGAGCCTTCTTGGGGGGGGGGGGGGTCCATGACAAAAACTCAAGGTGCTTTTTAAAAATTTTAACTCTAAAATGTTAAACACCCGGTGTTTCGGCGAATCCTATATGGAGGAAAGATTTTTGTTTTAAAATCATGTTTAAAAACAGAAAATATTGAACCAGATTTGAAGCGCTTGCTCGTAATAACAAGCCGCTTGATCTGTCTCTCACAATATTTAGGCTGGTTAGCTGTCACACATTTCATATTCTGTTCGTTTGTCATAACAAGTAGGAATGTTAATTACTGTCTATTTTTTCCTAACTATATTACTGTCATTTCGAAAAATCACCAAGGATGTACTGGATTGTTTTAGTGTAGTGTAGGGTTTACTCATTAAAGTTTGCCCATATTTTCTGAAAAAAAAATTCTCATAGCTACCATAGAGATCTGAAACTTTTCCAAAGGATGAGGGTCCGTGGTTGGATTTTGATAAGCAGGGGGTCAGCGAACATTTGTTAATTTGGAACCATTGTATTAGACCATTTACTTATGAATATCTCTCTTTGTGTCTCTTATTCTCTCTCTCTCTCTCTCTCTCTGAACCTTAAGTGCCCAAGGCACATGGGGCTTCCGCAAAGGTTTTCTTGCCCAGGTGAGCCCTCTATTGCTCAACATCCTTTCTGTTGTTCTTCTCCATATCTCTTTTGGTCTACCCTTACTTCTGTTCCCCTGTGGTGTCCATCTTAGTGCTATTTTTGGTAGTGAGTCGTCAGTCATTCGGAGCACATGTCCCAACCATCGCCAGCGTCTTTCCTCAATAATTGCTGTCAGTGGCTTCATCTGCATTTCTGCCAATAAGATGTTATTTCTTATGGTGTTTGGGGAAATATTCTTCTAATTCTTCGTAAACATTTAGTCTGGAAAGAATTGAACTTGTTTTCTATAGTTTTGGTGATTTTTCATTTATTTATGAATATTGAGTGTAAAAAGCGTTCCTATTGGACAATATATATATATATATTTTTTTTTTTTTTTTTCAACTTTTGTCATTACTGAAATAGAAGAACCACGTATCGTAAAGTCGTGTCCATGGTGCACTCTCTTCAACAGCTCAAGAAAAGTAGAAAATTTGATTCCAAATTGTGTTAAATCACAAATAAAATTGTACGTTTAACTTTAGTTATCTCCCCTCATTGTTAACAGGTTGCATTCCGTGGCTGATGGTGGCAGAACTCTTTAGTTATCTCCCCTCATTGTTAACAGGTTGCATTCCGTGGCTGATAGTGGCAGAACTCTTCTCCCATGATGCTCGACCGGCTGCCATATCAGTGTGTGTGTTGATCAGCTGGTTGGCCAGTTCTATTGTTGGCTTTATCTTTCCAGTTGTTCAGGTGACTTAAATATAGCAGATGTCGTTCATGACGGAGGCTGAATTCTCGCCAGAGCGTCTGTCATTTGTGAATCTTATCTTATGTTATATAACCTACCTAACTACCTACCTTCCTTCCTTCCTTCCTTCCTTCCTACCTACCTACCTACCTACCTACCTACCTACCCACCTACCTGTCTGCCTGCCTGCGTGCCTGCCTACCTACCTACCTACCTATCTACCTACCTACCTACCTACCTACCTACCTACCTACCTACCTACCTACCTACCTGTCTATCTGTCTGTCTATCCCTCTCTCTATTTATATTTCTGTGTGTACCTATGTATTTCACCCCCTCCTCATATATATATATATATATATATATATATATATATATACATGCACACACAAATATGTGAATTTTAATTTTACATAGGTAATATCTGGTAAAAGGAATAGAGTATTTAAAAAAAGACCTTTTGATGCATGCTTTTATTTCGAAGATAATTCACAAGACTATATAATTTATTCTATACAGCTTAAGCAGACTGTAACCACTCTTTTTTCTTTCATTTACAGAATGCTTTACAAGAATATACTTTCCTTCCGTTTACCGGATTCCTTCTGTTGTCCATAGTCTTCACGTACTTCTTTGTTCCGGAAACGAAAGGAAAGACAGTGGAGGAAGTGGCAGCCATGTGGCGTCCAAAATCAGCGCCACAGAGCAACAGTTGCCATGGCGACATTCTTCATGATGGAAACTCCGATAACTCCAAGCTTGGAGTCGAGAACCCGGTATTTATTGTCTATAGAATGTGAAATACTGTATACTGGAAATACATTTTTAGTTTTAAGACTAATTTAATTTATTTTTGTGCTTGATGTAAGTATATTACAAGTGCTACACTGAATGGAGGCAAAGGATAGGCAGGAGATATCACTACGACCCAGTTCTAAAGATGAAAAGATCACAGACAAACTACACTTTTCAAACTGGGAACGGGACACAGAAGACTACAAGCCCATCTACACAGACTACAAGCTCATCTACACAGACTACAAGCTCATCTACACAGACTACAAGCTCATCTACACAGACTACAAGCCCATCTACACAGACTACAAGCCCATCTACACAGACTACAAGCCCATCTACACAGACTACAAGCCCATCTACACAAACTACAAGCCTATCTACACAGACAGAAAGCTGCTGAAACTCCACTCACTCTGCACTTGTTGTGATAGTCTCCAGACCCTCCCCCCCCCCCCCCACCAGAATGTATCCCGCAAATCTGCAGTCACTACAGAGATTTATGAACACAAACCTGGCCTCAGGAAAAAGAGCATGGATGGAAAACTATGGGGCAGTCATTAAAAAAAAACTATGATGGAGCCGACATGAAAAACTATGGGGCAGGCACGAAAACTATGGGGCCGACATGAAAACTATGGGGCCGACATGAAAAACTATGGGGCAGACATGAAAAACTATGGGGCAGACATGAAAAACTATATGGCAGACATGAAAAAATATGCGGCAAACTATGGGGCAGACATGAAAAAACTATGGAGCAGACATGAAAAAACTATGGAGCAGACATGAAGAACTCACACTGATAGTGGGATTCATGAAGAAAACCCGTCTTCTTGTGCAGATAGATAAGTACATAGAACTGAACAGAGAAGAAGATATAACAAGTTTTAAGGCAGGAAGAAAAGTAATGATAAAAGGCACGTGGTTTGACTTTGTAAAGTTCAATGACTTTATGAGTTCATTATGTCTCATTCAGTTGTAGACGTAATGATCATTACAGTTAATGAAGGATGTGCGATGTTTCATGACCTCATATAAATACAGATTTGATGTCCTTTAAAGCTAATGATGTTTTTTGTTTTCATGACCGGGCTATGATTAAGTTGGTGATCTTAGATTCACATGATTGCCTTATTTTCCCGTTTACCTTCTGACAGCCATAGCCATTTTTATGGTGGCTGTTATGTATATACTTAACTTTGTACTGAAGTATTCTAAAAATTTCTTCTTCTTCTTCTTCTTCAGCTTTCCGAGCTATTAATTAAGGCTTTTGCTGCGGATAAAGTTCACCTCCATTCCTCTCTTTTAAAGGGAACATTTTCATCATACCAACTTATTATTTTCCTTGCCTGGAAGAATTAATGTTGCACTAAATTTTTCTTTTATACGTGTGGAAGAATTAATATTTGTCTGGAAGAATTAATGTTGTACTAAACTATTGCTTAATTTGTCTGGAAGAATTAATGTTGTAATAAACTATTGCTTTATTTGTCTGGAAGAATTAATGTTGTACTAAACTATTGCTTTATTTGTCTGGAAGAATTAATGTTGTACTAAACTATTGCTTAATTTGTCTGGAAGAATTAATGTTGTACTAAATTATTGCTTAATTTGTTTGAAAGAATTAATGTTGTACTAAACTATTGTTTAATTTGTCTAAAAGAATTAATGTTGTACTAAACTATTGTTTAATTTGTCTGGAAGAATTAATGTTGTACTAAACTATTGCTTAATTTGTCTGGAAGAATTAATGTTGTATTAAACTATTGTTTAATTTGTCTAAAAGAATTAATGTTGTACTAAACTATTGTTTAATTTGTCTGGAAGAATTAATGTTGTACTAAACTATTGTTTAGTTTGTCTGGAAGAATTAATGTTGTACTAAAGTATTGCTTAATTTGTCTGGAAGAATTAATGTTGTACTAAACTATTGTTTAATTTATCTGGAAGAATTAGTGTTGTACTAAAGTATTGTTTAATTTGTCTGGAAGAATTAATTTTGTATTAAACTATTGTTTAATTTGTCTGGAAGAATTAACGTTGTACTAAACTATTGTTTAATTTGTCTGGAAGAATTAATGTTGTACTAAACTATTGTTTAATTTGTGTGGAAGAATTAATTTTGTATTAAACTATTGTTTAATTTGTCTGGAAGAATTAATGTTGTACTAAACTATTGTTTAATTTGTCTGGAAGAATTAATGTTGTACTAAACTATTGCTTATTTTGTCTGGAAGAATTAATGTTGTACAAAACTATTGTTTAATTTGTCTGGAAGAATTAATGTTGTACTAAACTATTGCTTGATTTGTCTGGAAGAATTAATGTTGTACTAAACTATTGTTTAATTTGTCTGGAAGAATTAATGTTGTACTAAACTATTGCTTAATTTGTCTGGAAGAATTAATGTTGTAGTAAATTATTTTTCAATTTGTACGAAGGAATGCCTGATCTGGTTGTACGCCACAACTTGCATGCTAGCGTCAGAGTTAGCGAACCATAGCTGACCAAGACCCTGTCCCATCTCTCCTTTGGTACCCCGAGTAACAGGCCTAGCCTGGCTAACGGGACAGGGGACAGCCATCGTCCCTATCACAGCTGAGTCTGCGTAACTTGTTCCCAAACCAGCACAACTCTGTCCCTCAACATCTTCACAACTTCTGCCGTAGAGAAACACAAGCTCCCAGCTTCAGGGAGATTGAAGATGGATGATAATAATAATAGTAATATGATAATGACGATGATAATGATGATGATGATGATGATGAAAAAAGAATTAACACTGTGAACGTGGAAAGATAAAGAGCTGAATGTAATATAGGCATATGTTCTCATTTTTCATTCCATGAAATAAAGTTTGTTCATTCTTTCATTTTCAGTTTTTCTTTTTTATCAGTCGTCGCCCTCTCTATCTCTCTCTCTCCTTCCTCTCTCTCTCTCCCTCTCTTTCTCTCCCTCCTCTCTTTCTTTCCCTCCTCTCTCTCCCTCCTCTCTCTCCCTCTCTTTCTTTCCCTCCTCTCTCTCCCTCCTCTCTCTCCCTTTCTCTCTTTCTCTCTCTCCCTCTCTTTCTCTCCCTTCTCTCTCTCCCTCTTCTCTCTCTCCCTCTCCCTCTTTCTCTCTCTCTCTTTCCTCTCCCTCTCCCTCTTTCTCTCTCTCCCTCTCTCTCCCTCTTTCTCTCTCTCCCTATCCCTCTTTCCCTCTCTCCCTCTCCCTTTCTCCCTCTTTCTCTCTCCCTCTCCCTCTCTCTCTCCCGTCCCTCTCTCTCTCACTCTCTCTCTCCGTGATAAAATTAAAAATGAATGTTAGAGGGCTTTCATGCCCAGTTCTTTCTCTCTGAAAATGAAGTTATCTGTCTGTCCTTCCGTCCGTCATCCGCCCGACTGTCTAACTGCCTGCCTGCTTGCCTGCCTGCCTGTCCATCCGTCTGTATGTCCTTCCTTCCGCCCGTCCGTCCGTCTGCCTGCCTGCCTATCTGAAACGATTTTTCACAAAGGAATGACACAAGAAAAAGAGACACTGGTCAAATGCTGTATGTACGCTACACACGCCCACTGTCCACAAACACGGATTGTAAATGGGAAACTCTGAGACCGAATGTTAAGTCCATAGTAAAAGTGGCCACGCAGAATAACGTGTAATTCAAGGGAGCGAACTCTACCTGTCTTCGATGTGTGAAGAATTGTGTTTGCAGGCCATTCATCTCGGTCACTCAAATGCAGTTATTCAACATTAATTTAGTCTAGCACCACAAAACATATCAAACCAATACTAAAAACGAATTGTAACTACTTTTTTATGCGATTTATTTCTAGTTTTACGTTTGTTCTCATAAATTTGTTGACGCGGTACCTATACAAATGAGGGTTCACTGAATGCCTGTTTATAGTCTGTTTACGTTCTGTTTTGTCAGATGATGATGCTGAAGTGGCGGGGTGGGCTGAAGGGATCAGGGGTGGTCAGAACCCTAGCCCATCTCTTCCTTCTAACGGATCAGTGTGAACGGTACTGGAAATGTATAGCAGAACTGTAAATAATGCAGACAAATTTTTGGAAGACTGATGTGTGACAGAGCAAAACTCTAGTGCGTCACTGTGTGATAGAGCAAAATTCTATTAGATCACTGTATGATAGAGCAAAATTCTATTAGATTACTGTGTGATAGAGCAAAATTCTATTAGATTACTGTGCAATAGAGCAAAACTCTATTAGATCACCGTGTGATAGAGCACAATTCTATTAGATCACCGTGTGATAGAGCAAAATTCTATTAGATCACTGTGTGATAGAGCAAAATTCTATTAGATCACTGTGTGACAGAGCAAAATTCTATTAGATTACTGTGTGATAGAACAAAATTCTATTAGATCACTGTGTGACAGAGCAAAATTCTATTAGATTACTGTGTGATAGAGCAAAATTCTATTAGATCACTGTGTGACGGAGCAAATTTCTAGTATATCACTGAGTGACGGAGCAAATTTCTAGTAGATCACTGTATGATAGAGCAAATTTCTAGAAGATCACTGTGTCACAGAGCAAAATTCTAGTAGATCACTGTGTAACGTAGCAAATTTCTTGTAGATCACTGTATGATAGAGCAAATTTCCAGTAGATCACTGTATGATAGAGCAAATTTCTAGTAGATCACTGTATGATAGATCAAATTTCTAGTAGATCACTTTTTTTTTAACGTAGCAAAATTCTGGTACATCACTTTGTGACACAGAAAAAAGTCTGTTAGACAGACAGAGTTATCGCTAAAAATGAAGTAGGTAGTTGTCATGTTATAACTGTGTTTTTTCCCCCTTTGTGGTAGCCCTTTATGCTCAAATTAAGAGTGTAACAGGTGTTTCACCTGTAGCCATTGAAAGTCAGGATGAGAGATGAGCTAAGAACTTTGCTGGAGAAAAAAGAATTCTGAACAGAAGGTTTAAGTGCGAGTGGTGTTCTTGTCGAGTTAGCTGTACTTGTGTGGAAGTTAGACGCAGCTTGGCTACTTTGTGAGCGATTACTTCTTGTTCTGATGGCGGTGGTATTAGCCTGTCGTTATTTAGTCGCTTGTAACCTTTCTGTTCGTTTCATCCAGTTTCGCTGGAGTAGAAGAATATTTAAAACAAAAGCAGGGGGCAGCTTTATTAACTCTTTCAAGCCTAAACAACACTGATAAGGTTGGCAGATCTCGCACGCTTATGCGAACCAATGTTTAGAGCGATATTTAGACAAGGTCTAAATAAAACTAAAAGTAGCACATTTCTAACTAAAATCATATTTTTAAAGTATGTAGTGACTTCCTTCCAGCTTTTTTTCTACTAACGTTTCTCCTCAACATTTATTCTGACAGAGCACGGAAATTAATTACAGAGTGAAAGAGTTAATTATCGAGTAAGCGGTTGTAACGTCTTGGCTTACACCTTAATCGTATAAAAAAACATACTGGGAGGCAAAGATACAGGGATAGGAGATAAAAGATAAATTCACATGAATGCTATGTGGCAAATAGGAGGGGAATAAAATTATGAAAAACTGGAGCACTTAGTTGTGAGTTGTAAGAAGTTGCATCCAGGAGTGCGTATTGTGAATCTTTTAAATGAAGTCTTGGGATGTACGTGGGGTGATTGATAAGTTCTCGGCCTAAGGTACAACGGATTATTTGTGGACAACTTTTTTGGGTTATTTCTCAACATAGTCCCCTTGCAAGTTTATGCACTTAGTCCAGCGATCCTGGAGCATACGGATCCATTCTTTGTAAAAGTCAGCATCTTGTGCCAGTAGAAAGTGGTCTACAGCATGAATGGCGTCATCATCTGAAGCAAATTTGCGATCACTGAGCTCCTTTTTGAGTTTGGTAAACAGGTAATAGTCCGAAGGGGGCAAATCTGAGGAATAAGGAGGATGTTCAAGAAGCTGGAAGCCGCATTCATGAATGGCAGCCATTGCCACCGCCGACTTGTGAACTGGAGCATTGTCTTGAAAGATGATTCCTCTCATCAATTTCCCTCAACGCTTTTCCTTCAGTTTGACCCGCAGTTGCTTCACAAGATTAGCGTAATAGGCCCCGGTGATCGTTCTGCCCTTTTGAAGATAGTTTACCAATAGCACACCTTCTGAATCCTAAAAGATGGAAGCCATCACTTTGCCTGCAAACAGAACCACCCTTGCTTTCTTTGGAGGTGGGGATGAATGATGTTTCCACTGCTTTGACTGTTCTTTGGTTTCTGGTTGAAAATGATGAACCCAAGTCTCTCCCATAGTCACAAATTGCTGAATAAACTTTTGAAGATCTGCAGAAAAATGGCTAAGATTGTCTCTTGACATGTTGAGACGCTGTCGTTTGTGATCAGCTCCCATAAGTTTCGGGACCCATCGAGCAGAGACCTTTGTCATTTGAAGATCATTGTGAATGATGGCATGAACACGTTCCTGGGAGATGCCCAACTCAGTAGCAATGTACCGCTCAGTTAGTCGTCGATCCTCCATTATCATGTCATAGATTCTGCTGGTGGTTTCATCAGTGGTTACTGTTCTTAGTCTTCCTGGACGGGGATCATCTTCTAGACTCTCCCTTCCATGTTTGAAATGAGCTGCCCATTTCTTCACTGTGTTATAAGAAGGGACACTCTCCCCTAGAGTCTCCACTATATTCTCATGGATTCCTTCGATGACAAGCCCTTGATGAAAGAGGTAGCGAATGACTGCTCGATGAGAAATTGTATCCATTTTTTTCCATTTCTACCACTGATAGGGTTGGCAGATCTCGCACCTTTACAATCAAGCGCTGTTAAAAAATTGTTTGTAGTTTATTTCTTGAAACTTGGTGTTTAATCTTACATTAACCTGATCTATAAATGCACCTAATATCATTTGTGTGTTTCAAGTATTTTTATCTTAGGCCGCGAACTTATCAATCACCCTCGTGGTAGTAAAGAGGGAGTGAGGAAATAAGAAAGGAGGGGAAAAGGGGGTGGGGGATACTCTGGTAATCTGGCCGGAAAAAAATGTGGGTGAAATAGGTGAGTGTGGTTTGGGTAGAGGGTTTGTAGTGCAGTGAAGGTTCTGAAATATAAGCTACAGGTGGAAAAGGTAGAACATACTTATATCTTATATCCTTCCCGTGCCGTTAAACGTCACATAGGGCTCGCAAGGTAATTCGCCAGTATTTCCTGTCTTCGGCGAGTCTTTCAACCTCGTCAAGGGATTTTATGGCTGTTAATTTGGCCTCTCTTAATAATGTCCTCTTTAGAGTTTCACGCGGTCTGCCTCTTTTTCTTCCGCCTGTTGTGTTCCACTTGATAGCTTGTTTTGGGATTCTCTGACTGTTTCTTCTCATCACGTGACGCATACATGCCCATCTCCTTTTCCTGATTACCCATGAGACTGGTTGTTGTTCAGTCATCTGTCTTATCTCTGCATTTTTTTCTTGAATTCGTTCCACTTGATGCCGAGTATTTTCCTTAGGCATTTGTTTTCAAAAGAGTCTAATTTCTTGTATATTTCTTTAGTTGCTTTCCAGCTTTTGCATGCATAAATGAGAGTGGATATTACATTTGAATTGAATAGTCTTAACTTGTTTTTTTGTGGTTATAACTTTTGAATGCCATATGTTCTCAAGATTCTTGAAGATCGATGCTGCTTTTGCAATTCTAATTCTAACTTCCTTTCATGGTGTCACCATCCTGGTCTATGTAGCTGCCAAGGTATGCAAATTGATTGACTTCTTCAATATATGTCCCTTCTACGTGTATTTTTTCATTTTGATTAATGGGAAGTTTCATTCTTTGTGATTTGTTCTTGTTAGCTTCAAGTCCTATTTTGCTAGGCAGTGAAGGTAGGCTATCTGTTTTTTCTTGCATGGAATTCACATTATTACTGATAAGAACTTGCAGAACATACTAGAGAGGGAATTTTATCTTCTTCCCCTATCTCTTTGTCCTGTATGCTTTTGTAGGGAAATGGTGGACACACTAACTAGATTTCACAGCTCTGGAACACCCTCCCCTACAATTTAAAATCCATTGGTAATACTTCATCCTTTAACTCAAACCTGTTTCATTATTTACTTGCTTGTAATTATATGCCTCCATAAAATAGCCAGTACTCTCTCAACACATGGCTCGTAAACCATCAAGTACTTTAATGACATAGTTAGAAAAGCAACTTATTAGATATTGTTAGAAATTATTTTAATGTTTGTTAAAAAAAACATATGTTAGAAGATGATTTACAATGTATTTTATTTATGTATATGTCTGTGTGTGTATGTGTGTGTGAGTGCTATTTTATTAGGTTAATGACTTCTTCTCTTTTACCTTGAATGTAATAGTTAAATCTTACACTCTTTTGTTTTTCCTAATTTAAATTGTATTTTTGTACTAAATCAAGTGTGTGGGAAGAATTAAAGATGGAGTGATGAAGGGCAGAATGTAAGACGGGCCTGCGTGCCCAATTCTTTACCCTTGAAAAATAAAGATTATTCATTCATTCATTCATTCATTCACTGTCAAAGAACTGTAACACAGCTTGTAATCAGCACTCAGAGCAGGGAGTTGTGGAAGGGCATGACAGCCACCGCCAGGCGGCGAGGCGATAGATAGATAGGGTCATAAATGTGTGCTGATTAATTAATGAAGCTGTTTCTACTCTTATTTTAACTAGTTTTAACATTTTGTTATCATAGCTTTACTGCAGTGTATTCAGGTGTTAGTTATATATTTATTTGTTATGTACACAAATTATTCATGTGTATGGTTTGAGGTTACTACACATCATTCATGGGCTTGTTTTCCCATCGTCATCTGTTGCGTGGATTAAACGTGTGTACTTAAAACGGGATTGACTCGTTTTATGAATTACCATTACAGTTGCTTGTGAATTAACTCTTTCACACCGTAACTATTTCCCATAATGTATAAACTAGGAAAAAAAAGTAGGAACAGGTTTATTATTGAACGATAACACACTTGTGACGTTTCGGCGCGAGCCTTTGTCAAACAAACAAACAAACAAACAAACAAACAAACAAACAAACAAACAAACAAACAAACAAACAGGACGAAGAATCAGAGAGAGGGGACAAAGTATAGATTCACACCGAACTTATGTAAACAAAATAACAAAAAATGGAAAAAAAAATTAATGAAAAAATTAATGAAAAGTGTAACTGAATTAAAACGTATCTCAGTCCTTGTAAAGGCACACAAGTATCGCTGGTGTGGATAAACAATATTTACTTTTCTGCAGTGCTTTGTGTATAGTTGTATGCCAATACACTAATTATTGTGCGTAACTATTTTCCATGCTTTGCAAGAACACATGTTGAAGAGAAGTTCTTGTAGAAGGAATCTGGAAGGAGGTTAATCTATAATTTAACATTCATGGGTTGGGTTAGAAGTGTGCTGTTTTTTTTAAAATTTTTTATTTGTTATTTAAATATTGTCTAAACAACTGCTCTGAGCATTGATTGGCGGAGGTATGCGCGCAAGATCTACCGAACCTGCCAGTGTTGTTTTAGAGGGAAAGAGTTAAACTACCTGGGTTGCCTGAGACGAGTTTATCCTTTCAGGAAACTGTGCTTAGCTAGCCCATCTAAATTCGAGTTCCCACTCATGCCGTGACAGAGCGCCCCGTCACACATCGGTGCACTCGACGCTTGCTCAGTGGAAAGTCTAAATATATTACGACGACGACGACCTGGAGTAAGTCTAAAAACTTCTGCACGATAAAGATTAATTCTGCAAGTTATTGTGTCCTAGAGATAAATTCTGGCAGGTTAATGTGTCCTAGAGAAACATTCTTGTAGATTAATGTATCTTATCTTATCTTATATCTTATATCCTTCCCGTGCCGTTAGACGTCACATAGGGCTCGCAAAGTAGTTCGCCAATTTTTCCTGTCTTCGGCGAGTCTTTCAACCTCAACAAAGGATTTTATGCCTGTTAACTTGGCCTCTCTTAATAATGTCCTCTTCAGAGTTTCACGCGGTCTGCCCCTTTTTCTTCGGCCTGTTGTGTTCCACTTGATAGCTTGTTTTGGGATTATCTGATCATTTCTTCTCATCAAGTGACCAACATATGTCCATCTCCTTTTCCTGATCACCCGTGAGACTGGTTGTTGTTCAGTCATCTGTCTTATCTCTGCATTGGTCTTGAATTCATTCCATTTGATGCCGAGTATTTTCCTTAGGCATTTGTTTTCAAAAGAGTCTAATTTCTTTTCTATTTCTTTAGTTGTTTTCCAGCTTTCGCATGCATAAATGAGGGTGGATATTACATTTGAATTGAATAGTCTTAACTTGGTTTTTGTGCTTATAACTTTTGAATTCCATATGTTCTCAAGATTCTTGAAGATTGATGCTGCTTTTGCAATTCTGATCCTAACTTCCTTTCTAGTGTCACCATCCTGGTCTATGTAGCTGCCAAGGTATGCAAATTGATTGACTTCTTCAATATCTGTCCCTTCTATGTGTATTTTTCCATTTTGATTGATGGGAATTTTCATTATTTTTGTTTTGTCCTTGTTAATTTCAAGTCCTATTTTGCTAGCCAGTGAAGATAGGCTATCTGTTTTTTCTTGCATGGAATTCACATTATTACTGATAAGAGTTATGTCATCAGCAAAATCAAGATCTTCTAGTTGGGTCCCATGTACCCAGTCAATACCTGTGTTACCTTTGCAGCATTTTGTCATTATGAAGTCTATTGTAATCCCAAAAAGTAAAGGAGACAGTATACATCCTTGTTTCACGCCTATTTCAATCTGGAACCATTCACTCATCCCTTCTTCTGTCTTGACTGCACAACCATATCCATTGTATAAGTCCTTAATGATGTTGACAATTTTAGATGGTATTCCATATAGACATAACATTCTCCATAATGAATCTCTGTGTATGCTATCAAATGCCTTCTTAAAATCTATGAAATTCAGTATTAATGGTTTCTGCTTTTCAATATGTTCTTCAAGTATTATTCTGAGAGTAAAGATCTGGTCAAGACAGCTTCTCCCTTTTCGAAATCCTGCTTGTTCTTCTCTCATTGCAGTATCAACTATATCTTTGAGTCTATTCAAAATGACCTTGCAAAATACTTTTGACACAACTGATATTAAGGTTACTCCTCTCCAGTTGTTACAGTCACTAAGGTTGCCCTTTTTTGGTATTTTAACAATGATTCCCTTCTTCCAATTAGAAGGGACCTTTTCTTCTTTCCAAATCTTGTTAAACATTCTCTGTAGTTGTCTCATGTTGTCACTATTGATAGCTTTTAGCATCACGGCTGTTATTTCATCTTCACCTGCAGCTTTGTTGTTAGCCATTAAATTCACTGCTGTTTCAATTTCATGCAATTTAATTTCATCTAGATTGACATTTAGTTGTGGGGCTGGTAAGTCAGTTTCAAGGTTTAACAATTCTTTTGGGTGTGGTCGATTGAGTATTTCTTGGAAGTGTTCAGCCCATCTTTGCTTTTGGTCTTTATTTGATGTTAATAGTGTTCCAGTTTTGCTAAGGATTGGTCTTTCTTTAGATGTAATAGCACCTGTTAGCCTCTTTTGTATGTTATATAAAGTTTTGCTGTCTCCTGTTTTTGCTGCTTTTTCTGCCTCTTTCGCCATATTGTCTATGTATTCTCTTTTATCCCTTCTAGCTGAACTTTTTACTTTCTTGTCTATGTCTTTGTATTTTGCTTTTGCCGAATCTCTTTCATGATCTGCTTTTGCATTCAACATGTTTAATTTGACTGCTCGTCTTTCATGTATATACTTCCATGTTTTATCTGATATCCATGCTTTTCTATTTGGTTTTTCCAATCCAGCGCTTACTTTTGCTGCTGTGATTATGGCTGTGCTGTAAGAATTCCATAACTCATCTATACCTATCTCCTCAACTTCACTGGGTGTTTTGGAATGATTGGCAAGTTCCTGATTGAAATTAATGTTAGTATTTTCTTCTTGTAGGCTGTGGATGTTTATCTTTCTGTGTACTGATTTCTTGTGTTGACTTTTCAATTTTAGTTTTATTTTCCCTATGCACAGGTTGTGATCACTGTTGACATCTGCACCCCTATAAGCCCTTACATCCATGAGAGATGTTCTGTATTGCTTTCTAATACAAAAATGGTCTATCTGGTTTCTAGTTCTATCATCTGGAGATATCCATGTTGTTTTATGTATCTCTTTGTGTGGGAATATTGTGCCTCCAATGACCATGCCCTCTGTGAGACATATTTCAATTAAGCTTTCTCCATTCTGATTAACCATGTCAATTCCTTCTTTCCCCATCACTTTTTCAACGTCGGTATTATCCTTCCCTACCTTAGCATTGAAGTCCCCCATAGCAATTAGGATGTCGTGTTTAGGGACTTTGTTGATGATTTGTTGTAGTTGGTGATAGAAGTCGTCTTTCACATCATCATCTGCATCATTCGTGGGTGCATAACACTGTATTATTGTCATTCTTCCGTGTCGTAGGTTGTATCGTGCTCTTATTATACGACTGTTCACTGGTTCCCATTCTACAAGGCTCTTTGCAGCTACATTTGACATAATAATGCCCACTCCGTCTCGGAATTTATTGTCATTTCTGCCTGAATGTATAATTAACTTACCGTTTTCCGCCGATCTTTTACCTGCTTCTGGCCATCGCATTTCGCTGATGCCCAGTATGTCTAGATGGTATCTCTCCATTTCTTTGATGACCTGAGTAGTTTTTGTTGATGTATGCTAGAGACAAATTCTAGTGGATTAATATGTGTTAGAGACAAATTCTAGTGGATTAATATGTGTTAGAGACAAATTCTAGTGGATTAATATGTGTTAGAGACAAATTCTAGTAGATTAATATGTGTTAGAGACAAATTCTAGTAGATTAATATGTGTTAGAGACAAATTCTAGTAGATTAATATGTGTTAGAGACAAATTCTAGTAGATTAATATGTGTTAGAGACAAATTCTAGTAGATTAATATGTGTTAGAGACAAATTCTAGTAGATTAATATGTGTTAGAGACAAATTCTAGTAGATTAATATGTGTTAGAGACAAATTCTAGTAGATTAATATGTGTTAGAGACAAATTCTAGTAGATTAATATGTGTTAGAGACAAATTCTAGTAGATTAATATGTGTTAGAGACAAATTCTAGTAGATTAATATGTGTTAGAGACAAATTCTAGTAGATTAATATGTGTTAGAGACAAATTCTAGTAGATTAATATGTGTTAGAGACAAATTCTAGTAGATTAATATGTGTTAGAGACAAATTCTAGTAGATTAATATGTGTTAGAGACAAATTCTAGTAGATTAATATGTGTTAGAGACAAATTCTAGTAGATTAATATGTGTTAGAGACAAATTCTAGTAGATTAATATGTGTTAGAGACAAATTCTAGTAGATTAATATGTGTTAGAGACAAATTCTAGTAGATTAATATGTGTTAGAGACAAATTCTAGTAGATTAATGTGTGATAAAAAACAAATACTAGTAGATTAATGTGTGATAAAAAACAAATACTAGTAGATTACTGTATGCTAGAGACAAATTGTACTAGATTAATGTGTGTCAGAGACAAATTATAATAGATGAATGTATTTTAGAGAATTCGAAAAGATTAATGTGTGATATAGCAAAATTCTAGTAGATAATTGGTGTGACAAAGCAACATTATAGAAAATGAATATTGCTATTAATATATAATAGAAATAAATTCCACCATATTGTGTGATAGAGGAGAATTCTAGCAGATCACTATGTGACGTATGGCACCTTCCACAATCAGTTAACATCTGCCTGGTCTATAGATGTCGTCTGGCATCTTCCACAATCAGTTAACATTTGCCTTCTTTACAGTTGTCCTCTGAGGCGAATTGAGTCATTTTTATAAATAACGGCTGGTCTTTGCGCCAGAAATTAGATTGCAATATATAAGCAAGTTAGAGAAATAATACTGTGACATTTTGTAAACGAGTCATGACGAATAATGTAATGCTGCTTCTATTGCTAGTAGTATTACTGAAAAAGCGCGGGTCAGTTGACTGGGCCAAATTTAGAAGGAAACTCCATGACGTCATTGAACTGGTCACGTGATACTCAAAGCGCTATTGTGGAAGGCGAACTACAGACAGATATTACTCGGCTTTCTTCTGTCTTTCTTTCTTTGTAAAGAACCGAATCTTTGAGATAGCACCTTTAGTAAGTTTTCACTGAAACGTGGTCCAAGTACAGTAACTGTCAAAGGGACTCTCAACCAGACCATTGCAGCTTTAATACCTCGCTTCTCCCTCGTAGACGCTAGAATGAGAAGATTTGCTAGAGAACAACCGGGACATAAACCACAGACCCAAGTGGGACGAGGGAACCACGCGCTGCGAGAGGGCAACACACTACCCACTTGACCATCTCGCGTCTTTAATGATACATAGTGAATTGCCCTCCCATGACTAGGTGGTTACTTGCCCCTTGCTCGAGTCATTGTCAGGCTTTACAATTTCTCTCTCTCTCTCTCTCTCTCTCTCTCTCTCTCTCACCTAAAGTACTTTTTTTTTAAAGGCTAACCATACCACATTGTGCTCTGTCACTTTACTGAGCGCAAGTATCTTTGCTTCTTATTTGCTTTTTTTTTTTCTTTTTAAACTTTGATCACCGACATTTCTCATGTCCTCAGAGATATGGATGGGGACTTGGTACCCATCTTTATGGGCCACAGAGATATGGATGGGGACTTGGTACCCATCTTTATGGGCCACAGAGATATGGATGGGGACTTGGTACCCGACTCTATGGGCCACACGATGGAGCTGTATATTCAAAAGAAGAATCCGCACTATTTCTCTGCCGCGCGGTTTAATTATGACATGATAGAGAATATGCCGGTAAGCCTGTGTCCATGGTTGTCGTATTCTGTGCCCTTGTGTACATTTTGATGATGATGATGATGTCGATGATGATGACGGTGGCATTAATTCCTGAACGCCCCTCGTATAATTGCAGACAAGCAAATATTGTAAAAGTATGTTATTAAAGACGAAGTATCGCTTACTGAATGGTGAGGGAGGGGACGCCAGAGTTATACTGCAGAGCATGCAATGCTTTCTTTTTGTACAGATGAAGCCAGAGCTTAGGGAGAAGACAGTTGTTTAAACATTGGCCATGTTTAGGAGTAGACTTAAATAGTGGCCACAAATACGGTGGAGCATTGTGCCACATAATTCTGTGAACTGAGGAATAAAATGTTGAATTGTGTGTGTGTGTGTGTGTGTGTGAGAGAGAGAGAGAGAGAAAGAGAGAGAGAGAGGGAGAGAGAGAGAGAGAGAAATTTGTTATATTCTGCCCACTCACTATATGTTTTGTACGAGTATGTCACTAGGCTTTCCCACATATGTTTTTACAATAATGTTATAAAGGCGGGCGCAGCTGAATCAATTGCCATACAGTTTGCCGGGCCGGGGCCATTGCCGTCCACTCAGTCATGATACAGAAATGTGTTCCTTGCACACTGTGAGAGAAGAAATCACCCGCCAGCAAAGAAGCTCCGTGAGATACACAGATATTTGCTGCACACAAACCTGTCAGTGGATGAAGGAGAAAACAGAATGTCATGTCTGACTTTGTCCCTTAAACATGGGACTTTGTCCTTGTCACGGTGGGTGGGAAAAAAGTCAAGATCTATTACGTATATTCCAAGTGTCACTTATTTTATTTTATTTTATTCATATCTTTCTATTTTATGTGCAGGACTTCCCTCTCAGAAATGATGACATTATTTTGTGTTCATATTCTAAATCCGGCTGCCATTGGTTATGGGAAATTCTGCGACAGATGGTCTCAGGCGAAGCTGCTATGGGAAGCATAGAGAAAGAAATCTACATGATGGAATTCCACAAAATATTCCAAGACGTGAATGAGCTGCCTTCTCCAAGGATCTTAAATAACCACCAGGTATGATCTACATCCTTCTGATGTCTCATACGACTGTCTTCTTCTTCTGACACCTTTAGAGCTACGATTTGATATTCTTCGCAGCTGGCGCTTTAACGATGTAGAAGCATGAGTGGATGTATCAGATGGGACACATGAACAGTTTTTGGGTACTTACATCTGTCTGGCGCTTGTGGCGTGACCCCCACAATCTTCAAACAAAATCTCCTGCCATTAGACTGTATCAGTAGTCAGAAATAATAGAAGTAAACGTGGACAACGGAACAGCAGCAGTACTCACAACGCCACCGCAGCAAAGCTGTGATAATAAAATGTTAAAACTGTTTTAGAACAAAAGCTGGGGCAGGTTTACTAGTTAAAAGAGCACGCAGCTGTAACGCTTTGGTTTTACACCTTAATCATACCAAAACCTACAGGACAACGTGCTTCCAGCACACTCTCGAAGACAGACTTGCAAGTCACGGCTAAATGCTCCCATATTTTTTTTTCTCCCATTCTTATTTGCTGTATAGCATTCATGAGACTGTATATTTTATCTTGTCTCCACGTTCCTTTGTCATACATGCTTGTGTTCTTATGTACTACAGTGTTAAATAATTATTACGTATCAGAATCTTAAATAACTGTTATGTGCTAGTGTTAAATAATTATTAGGTATCAGAATCTTTAAAAATTGTTATGTACTACAGTGTTCACTAATTATTATATATCATAATCTTAAATAACTTACATCATCTTACATCTTACATCTTATATCTTATATCTTTACAGTGCCGTTAAAGGTCACATAGGGCTCACAAAGTAGCTCGCCAAGTTTTCCTGTTTTCGGCGAAAATAACCATCATACACAATAACCATCATACAAAATAACCATCATACACAATAACCATCATACAAAATAACAATCATACAAAATAACCATCATACAAAATAATCATCATACAAAATAACCATCATACAAAATAATCATCATACAAAATAACCATCATACAAAATAATCATCATACAAAATAACCATCATACAAAATAATCATCATACAAAATAACCATCATACAAAATAATCATCATGCAAAATAACCATCATACAAAATAACCGACACTAATAATGGAACACATAGGAGAACCAAGAATATTAAAGATAAGCATGGAAAGCTCATCATATTGGAAAATGGTCAAGAAGAAAGACTGGCTAGACACTTACTCATTAGAAACCCACCAAGAACGGAGAAAATAACAGTAGGTACATATGTATGCAGGAAACTCTCTACTGTAGAGAGCGGAGCAACAGTACAACTCCTTCAGTTCATCAGAGGAAGTAACCCCCACCCTTTTTTTAGACAATTGTTTCGTCCCTATTAAACTCCTGACACTTATAACTATGTATGAGTAGACAATGTTCATATATGAATGCTCTCTCTCTCTCTCTCTTTCTTTCTCTCTCTCTCTCTCTCTCGTCTATGCCAGTCAGGCATTGGTCGTCACTGATTTCCACAACCACCTGTCCTTTGTTCTTTCTATAAGCTGTGTTTTGGATTGTGCTCTGTACCACTTTTTTTTTAGTCAGTCAAGTATCTTGTTTCTTTGTCTTCCTCCGTCCCTTTTCCCTTCCAGTTTTCTTGTTGTCATTACATGTTCCAGGATCATCATCATCATCATCATCATCATCATCATCATCATCATCATCATCGCCTTTCGCTCCCTTGAGAGCACAAGCCACAGATAAAGGCTATCCAGTCAATCTTGTTCTTGGAATTATTCTCTGCTTCCTTCCACTTGTATCCCCTGTCTCTGAGCACTGTCATAATTTCTCTTCTCCAAGTAAGTCCAGGTCTTCCTTGTTTTGTATAACGCCATGCGCCCTGTCATGAGAGTCCTTTCCTTTTCCAAGATAAAGTTTCCTGGTTTTCCTCTCCGTCTTTCTCTAACGCTCCAGTTTTTTTAACAGGGTACTTACATGTGTTCTGACGCTTGTGTCTTGACCCCTTCAAACAAAATCTCCGGCCATTAGACTGTATCAGATGTATGATATCACCCGTGTGGTACCCGGGATCTGCAAAGAATAGGACCACTGTACCCTACCACGCATGATCGTAAAAGGCGACTAAGGAGGGTTCAGCATAGGGCCAGCAACCTTATCTGGTAAAAAAACTATCAGACTGCTACAGAAACGGAAGCAAGGGAAAAAACAAATGCAGGTGGAAGGAGAAATGCATATCAGGAAACTGAGCCCATGAAGGTTGTGGATGAAAGCCAGCCACTGGAAGTCCCCAGCCCGACTGCAGACCTCCTGGAACCTAAACACAAGATGCAAATAGGCAGCTGGAATGTAAGAACACTTAACCAGACTGGAAAACTAGCACAAACCATCAAGGAAATGCACAGATACAAACTAGACATACTAGGAATACAAGAAGCAAGATGGACAGGACAAGGCAGAAGGAAATTAACAACACAGCATACAGAAGATACAATAATATGGTCAGGTAAAGAAGATATTCATGAAGGAGGAGTAGCATTGATTATAACAAAAGAAGCATCAAGAGCATTGCTGAAATGGACCCCAATAAATGAGAGATTATTATATGCACGGTTCAACTCAAGATTCATGAAGCTGTCTATTATAGTTTGTTATGCACCAACAGAAGCAGCTGAAGAGGAATTAAAAGAAGATTTTTACAACAGGCTCCAAGCAACAGTAGAAACAATACCCAAGCATGATATGCTACTCATCTTGGGCGACTTCAATGCAAAAGTAGGTGAAGGAAATGAAGATAGAAGAAGAATCATGGGAAGAGAAGGCATCGGAGAAATAAATGAAAATGGAGAAAGACTGTGCAGTTTCTGTGAAGAAAACATGATGACCATCGGAGGGACAATTTTCCAATATAAAAACATCCATAAGGTGACTTGGAGGTCACCAGATAAAAACACAGAAAACCAAATCGATCACATACTAATAAACAACAAGTGGAAACGGTCACTACAAGATGTGCGAGCAAGGAAAGGAGCAGATGTAGGAAGCGATCACAACCTTCTGGTAGCAAAAATAAAACTAAAATTAAGGAAAGCCAAAATCGGAGAACACAGAAAGATACGTTTTGATACAAGAAAACTGAAAGACCAGCAAACAAGAAATGAATTCTCAATAGTACTTAAGAACCGCTTCAGTGTCCTACAAGACGAAGCAGAAATATCCATACTAGAGTTCAATAAAACACTACAGGAAACAGCAAAAGAGGTGACGGGATATCGGAAACGGAAAAAAGAGGAATGGATAAGCAAGACCACATGGGAAAAGATAGAGCAAAGAAAAGAAATCAAGACAAAATTACTCAACACCAAATCACAACGGCTTAAAGAACAAGTTTTAAGTAATTATGCACAAAAGACAAAGAAGTGAAGGAATCATGCCATCAAGATAAACGTCAATACTATGACAACTAAGCAGAAGCAGCATACACAAATGACATGAAAACCATATATAAAATCACAAAGCAGATGACAGGTAACTTCAACACAAGATGTGACAGTGCAGTAAGGACACAAAATGGACAACTGGTCAGTGGAGAAAGAGAAAAAATTGAAAGATGGAGGGAACACTTTAACACCCTACTAAACAGAACACAAGCAGCACAAACAATAGACATATCTGAAGCAAAAACGGAACTAAACATCAATACAGGACCAATAAAAGTGAAGTAAAGGAGGTGATAAAGAAGCTAAAATTAGACAGGGCACCAGGTGAAGATGAAGTGACTGCTGAGATGTTGAAAGCAGAAGAAACAGAAACACCAAAACAACTTTGCCGGATATTACAACAAATTTTTGATCTAGAAAAAGCCCCAGAGGAGTGGAAAACTGGCCTTATAGTAAAACTACCAAAGAAGGGTGACCTCAGAGATTGCGGGAACTAGAGAGGCATTACCCTACTGCCACTCACCAGTAAAGTATTTTGCAGAATAATCATCAACAGAATTGTACCAACACTTGAGGAAAAACTTCGGAAAGAGCAGGCAGGATTTAGGAAAGGAAGATCATGCATAGACCACATATTTGTACTTAGACAAATATTAGAACAGGCAAATGAGTGGCATAGCACAACATATGCATTATTCATAGATTTTGAGAAAGCCTTTGACAGTGTCAACAGAGATGCACTGTGGAAAATCCTAAGATGGCATGGCCTCTCCCACAAGATAGTAAATGTAATCAAAGCCCTATATGAGGGTTTTCAGTGCAAAGTGATCTGTGGAGAACATACATCCAGTAGCTTTAGGGTACAAACAGGAGTGAAACAGGGATGTGTACTATCACCAACATTATTTATCTTGGCAGTAGACTGGTTAATGAAGGAGGCAACATCAGACAAACGCAGAGGATTACAATGGACCCTTGACACAGTGCTGGAGGACCTTGACTTTGCGGACGACATTTGTCTATTATCAAGCAGTCACAAAGATATGCAAGATAAAATAAACAAGCTAACTCAGAATGCAAACAACATAGGACTAAAGATCAAAGTAGGAAAGACAAAGTTAATGAAGCAAAATGTGAACAACAGAAATGTACTCAGAGTAGATAGCAAGTTAGTGGAGGAGGTCAACGAATTTGTATACCTTGGCAGCAGAGTAGTAGAAAATGGAGACAGCACAGAGGACATCAACAGCAGACTTAATAGAGCAAACCAGGCTTTTGCAGTGCTGCAGACTATATGGAAATAAAAAAAAACTAAGCATAAATATGAAAATCAGGATATTTAAGAGTAATGTTCTAAGTGTACTACTCTATGGAAGTGAATGCTGGAAAATCACCAAAACCATAGAAAACAAGTTGAATTCTTTCCAGACTAAATGTTTACGAAGAATTAGAAAAATATTTTGGCCAAACACCATAAGAAATAACATCTTATTGGCAGAAATGCAGATGAAGCCACTGACAACAATTATTGAGGAAAGACGCTGGCGATGGTTGGGACATGTGCTCCGAATGACTGACAACTCACTACCAAAAATAGCACTAAGATGGACACCACAGGGGAACAGAAGAAAGGGTAGACCAAAAGAGACATGGAGAAGAACAACAGAAAGGATGTTGAGCAATAGAGGGCTCACCTGGGCAAGAGCAGAAAAAAAGGCGAAGGACAGGCATTTGTGGAAAACCCTTGCGGAAGCCCCATGTGCCCTGGGCACTTAAGGTTCAGAGAGAGAGAGAGAGAGAGAGAGAGAGATGTATGATATAACCCCCCCCCCCCCACAAACCTTCTTAGTAGCCTCTTACGTCACACGTGAAAGGTGGTAGTGGTCCTATTCTCCCCCCCCCCCCCGATCTGGGCCCCGGTAACCGCACGGGCGGTTCCAGTTTGCCTCTTCTTAAAACATGTCCTACAAACCAGGACTGTCGTCCAACTATGAGACACGGAGAAGAAATAACTGGCCCAGTAAAACCAGTAAAGAAGATCAGCCCAAAGGTTCCACGCATGATTTTACAACAACAACAACAACAACAACAGCAGCAGCAGCAACAGCAGAGAAATTTATCCAAGAAACAGGACTGAAGATATAGACAGAAAATGCGTACAAAGAAGACGAGGACTGTCGTGTTCTAAATTTTTGCCATAATTTCTCTCTTTTGCCCAGCCTCGTTTAGAACCTCCTCACTTGTTTTCTTGGCTGTCCATGGTATTCTCATCATTCTTCTTAGGAACCACAACTCCGCCGCGTCCAGTAGATTTTGAATGCTCTTTGTTACCGCCCATGCTTCTCATCCATATAACAACACGGGTTCGATGTAAACACTAAATAACTCTCTTTCTGGTGTTCATCGACAAAGCTTTATTGCACAGAATGTTTTTCATTTTCATAAATGCTGACTTGGCCTGGGCTATTCTGCTCCTTATATCAGTTTTATATCTTCTGTCTCGTGTTATTATTGCTCCTAAATACTTGAATTTCTCCACTTGCTTTAATTCTGTGTCTTTTACTTTGGTGCTACATTTTGCTGGTGTTTGTTTCTTGGATATGACCATGACCTATGTCTTCTTCTTATATAAAGTAACTCATTTCTACTGCATTGCCATGTACATGTTACTGTCAGTGAATGAAAACAGTACGCCATTTAAAGGTCAACCTGATGAATGTGGTACAACATGCAATTTATATCAGAGGAACATTGAAAAAGCATTACATCTAAGGTTGAAACTTCAAAACAAAAAATAAAGTTTACATAAAAATGAGAAAAAATTTGTTTAGATTAACATTTTAACATTTTGATGAATTACAGGACGTTTTCCTTGTAAAATTCTCCTAATCTGCGTTTCTTTGCTCGTCTGCTTGCCCTGCTCATCTTTCTGCGGGGAACTAAATGACCTCAACAACGTGTGTTTATCTCCAGTTCTTTGACATGCAACCCAGCGATGTTCTGAAGAAGAAGGTGAAAGTGGTGTTTATATACAGAAATCCCAAAGATGTGGCTGTCTCCTACTTCCACCATGTACAGAGACTGCAGATGTACTACCGCTATACGGGAGATTTCAATTCTTTTCTGATAAGGTGGGTGAATAGGCATTTATATAGGAGGAAGAGTAATGGACTTAATGAGAGAATAAATGAGGAGAGAGAAAGGAAGAGACAAATAGAAAAGGGTTGTATGAAAAATAGCAGTATGTACATGGACAGATTATAATAGGAGTGATGCAAGGATGGTCCAGATGAAAATGAGAGGGTGATCGAGTTCTTTAAAGAGTAAAACACTGGCAGACTTATTTATCATCTTCCGTTAGCATCTCTCTTGTTTGCTGATGTTTAAAAAATGTTATCCTTGTGTTGCTTTTGGGCAGGTTTGCTGAAGGTCTGCTAGATAACAACAGTATATTTGAGTACTTGAAGGGCTGGGAGAGGGGCATTCAAGAGAACCCAGATATCAACATCTTTATCGTGTCTTATGAAGGCCTACAGGTAAAAAAAATCGTCATTATCTTTTGGTAGAATTGCTCTTTCTTACTCTTGTGTGTCTTGCCTTCCAAGGATTTATTCTGTTTTCAGAATCAGTTTCTCATTGGCTCTTACAACCATGTTGGCTATAACATATTAGTTGAGGATTTCCAACTCACAAACTTATCATGAGATTACAGTTTACTATCAACAGCGCTGCCTCTATGTCTTGTCTTATATGAACGACAAGAGAAGTTTTTTTTAGGCTGTTATCCAGGATTTTCCATGAAGCTATATTTATTTATTTTTGTCCTTTTTGCAATTTTCCTCCTAAATTTTTTCGCAAACTAATAAATTAATTTATACATTTCTCATCATGATATTCTCACTCACCAATTTTCCCATTTCTGTGTCATTTGGATTTCTCCAGTTACATTGCCTTCATTCTTGCTTTTACTTGTTAAAATTGATTTATAAATGGGGCAACAAAGTTATTGTATATTATGATTTATTTTTGTTGCATGTTATTGGATCCTTCTCTTTCGTAACACTAATGTTTTTTTTTTCACGGAGGTGGGGTCGTAGGCCCCATGCTCCAACCCCCATCCCGGAGGATCAGGGAGCAAGTTTCGCCTGACCCCTACCTGCGCCTGACCTCTACCTGCGCCTGACCCCTACCTGCGCCTGACCCCTACCTGCACTTTGGAACATGGAATATAAGAAACTGATACATACAAGGGGCAGCTAAAGACTTAGCAGATGAACTAAGTAGGTGTGACATGGACGTTACAGCATTATATGAAATCTGATGGCTTGGAGAGGATATAACAATCATAGGAGAAATGGTACTAGTATATGAAGGTATTACCAATGGAAGACATGAACTTGGGACAGATTTTGCCATCAAGAGAAAAGTATGGGACTTAGTGATGGACTTCGGTGCCACCAAAGAAAGAATCAGTAGAACTTGTATCAAGGGAAGAAATAAAAATATAACAATGATTAATGTGCATGCACCAACAGAAGATACAGAAGACCCAGAAACACGATATACTGATAATACTAGGAGATTTCAATGCAAAGACAAGAAGGGAGGATTCACACAGATACATCACAGGGAACGAAAGTCTGTGAATCACACAGACACATCACAGGAAAAGAAAAGTCTGCATGAAACATCTAATGATAATGGAAGGAGACTAATAAATATGGCAGAAGCTTATGGAATGAGAATAAGCAGCACACGTTTTCAAAATAAGAACATCCAAAAACAAACATAGAAATCACCTGATAAACTAACATGAAAGCAGACAGACCATGTTTTAACTGATACCAGGCACACAACAACCTTATTTCAGATCAGAAGTTACAGAGGGGCTGAATGCAGCACCAACCATTATCTTGTGGGGGCTAAAATAAAATTGAGACTGAAGAAACATTTTTACAGTAAATTAAATAAAAGCTCAGTAATAAATAAAGATGCTTTGAAAAGAGAAGAAACTAAAAAAAATTCAGGAAAGATCTAAACCATAAGATAAACATGAGAGAATGAAGAAAATAAAAGCAATGATGACAGATGGGAAGATATAAAAACCATTATAAAGAACACAGTGGAAGAATGTCTAGGGTTCAAGACCATAACTAAAAAAAAAGAACTGGTTCGATTAAGTATGCAGTGAGGCAGTCATAAAGAAAAGAACAACAAAACAGATATGGTTGAAAGACATGAACAACAAAACAAATGAGAAGTACCACACACAATGTAAAGAAACTCAGAAAGTTATTTGCCAACAAAAATGACAATATATGAAAACATGGTAAGCGAGATGCAGACATGCCATCAAAATAAGAAAAGCAGGGAATTCTATAAAGAACTGCGAACAGTAAAGCAAGGGTATAAAAAACCTCTGCAGAGATTGAAGGATAGTAATGGAAACGATAAATCTCTCTCTCTCTCTCTGAACCTTAAGTGCACAGGGCACATGGGGCTTCCGCAAGGGTTTTCCACAAATGCCTGTCCTTTGCCTTTTTTTCTGCTCTTGCCCAGGTGAGCCCTCTATTGCTCAACATCCTTTCTATTGTTCTTCTCCATGTCTCTTTTGGTCTATCCTTACTTCTGTTCCCCTGTGGTGTCCATCTTAGTGCTATTTTTGGTAGTGAGTTGTCGGTCATAAGGAGCACATGTCCCAACCATCGCCAGCGTCTTTCCTCAATAACTGTTGTCAGTGGCTTCATCTGCATTTCTGCCAGTAAGATGTTATTTCTTATGGTGTTTGGCCAAAATATGTTTCTAATTCTTTGTAAACATTTAGTCTGGAAAGAATTCAACTTGTTTTCTATGGTTTTGGTGATTTTCCAGCATTCACTTCCATGAAACGATAAATAATGAAGAGAAAATCTGTATCAGATGGAAAGAATATTTTGAAAAACTACTAAACTGTGAAGAGCATATAAATACATTACCAAATACAAACTTGTGAACCTTAAATAGAGGAACTAGA
The DNA here is from genome assembly GCA_009760885.1 of Achatina immaculata. Lineage (NCBI taxonomy): Eukaryota > Metazoa > Mollusca > Gastropoda > Stylommatophora > Achatinidae > Lissachatina > Lissachatina immaculata. Next base: position 15,400,575 of record CM019701.1, on the reverse strand, counting down.
CTTAAAAGAAGTCATCTACAGCATCATGCTTCTATGAAACAACAAAGCAACAGATTCTGATGGAACTGATTAAAAGAAGGAGGTATAAGTCTACATGGACATATATGTGCACTAATACAACAAATATGGAGAGAAGAAAAACTCCCTACTGAATGGAGAGAATCATTACTGATCCTAGTATTAAAAAAAGATGATAAGAGCAAGTATAAAAATTACAGAGGAATATCCTTACTACAAACAAGCTACAAAATACTATCTATTATTCTTTTAAATAGATTAAAACCGTACAGCGAGAACATACTGAGAGACTATCAAGCAGGTTTTAGGAAGAATAGATCAACCACAGACACATATTTTATCTTTGTCAAAGAGCAGAAAAATACTGGGAATATGGAAAAGAAGTACATAATATCTTCATTGACTTCAAGAAAGCTTATGACAGCACAGATAGGAGCAGGTTATGTAAAATTATGAAAGAATTTGAGATACCTAATAAATTAATTAATCTGACCAGAGTAATCATGGAGGGTGCAAAATATAGTAATATATAAAGGAAGAAAGTCCTAGCCCTTCTATGTAAGAACTGGTTTAAAAAAAGGTGATCTCCACTATTATTCAACCTAGTACTAGAAAATGGTAATCAGAAAAGCGAAAGAAGAAAGCAGTACAGAAGAACAAGCTAAAATACTAGGATACACTGATGACATTGACCTAGTGGGGGAAACTATGCAAGAAGTCATCAATACCTGCATACACCTGAGAGATGTGGCACTAAAAGTGGGCTTGACCATTAACCAAGATAAGACAGAGTATATGAAGATATCAAGAGACCAGAGGCAGAATGATCCAGATTATATAAATGTTGGAGAGATGATTATTAGGAAAGCAGAAACATCTAAGCAGAACCAGCATAGTAAGGAAAGAAATTAAAATCAGAGTACAGATAGAGAATAAAATATACTTTGCCTTGCAACACCTGTTAAAATCCAAAATCCTGTCCCAAATGCCAAAATAACAATCTACAAAACTATAATAAGACCAGCCATCATGCATGGATCAGAAACGTGGAGTACAACAAAGAAAGATGAACAAAATTTGCAGATCTTTGAGAACAAGATCCTAAGAAGAATCTCTGGCCCCACAAAGGACGGCAGCAGTGGAAAATGGAGATAGAAAGAAAACTGAACTGAACAGCTTATTTAAATCTCAGCGAGTTATAAATGTCTTGAAACTGAACAGACTACACTGGCTGGGGCATGTAGAAAGAATGGAAGAGAACAGACAAACAAAAATTATATATGCACAAGAGACGAGGGAAACAAGACCAAGGAGTAGACCAAGACAGAGATGGAAAGATGTCATAGAAGAGGATATAAAAGAAACTGATGTCACCAGCTGGTGAAGGAGATTAGTAATAGAGAGGAATGGAGGCAAACTTTATCTGCAGCAGTGAACCTTAATGGGTCGGAAAGCTGACGACAACGACAAAGAAGAAGAAGAAGAAGAAGTTATTAGATACTGTAGTGTAGGCATTGAATGAGACAACAGCATTACAGTGGAACTTCATAACAAATGTTCTGCTTAGAATAACCTTATTTTTTCATGCTAGTATGACAAAACTGTACTTATCATAATGGGGAGACTTCATAAGAAAATAGAAGAAGTCAGTATGGTCCAAGCTGGTTTCAGGCAAGGAAGAGGATCAAGAGATCATATATTCAATATAAGATTAATAATAGAGAAATGCAGAGAGTTTAATTATGTGTTTATACAGAAGAGCTGTTAGGGAGGCAAAGTTCCGCAAGGGATATGCAAATGAATGAATGAATGAATGACAAAACTTGAACCAGACAAAGTTATCAACTTTTTATATCATTAAGGCAGTGCTAATTACTGGAATTTTATTCTGAATATTTCAAGCTTATTTATTGTTTTTGTATATGTCTGCAAAAAGCTAAAGAATTCTTTTCCAGAGAGTTGATACAATTTTATATACATATTGTTTTTTAACTCACTGCTTAGAATGACCCAGTTCCACATCTGCGAAGACTTGCAAAGTTTCTGGGAAAAACTTACAATGACACTTTCTTGGAATCAGTTATTAAATCAACTAATTTTGATTCAATGAAGAGACACAAAGGTGGCCTAATCAGCAACGCAGATGGCCCAATAATGTACAGGAAAGGTATCTTCTATTATATTTGTTTACATGGGATTTCAAGATTTTGTCTTCCTTCTTTAGTTCATCCTCGATTTTATTAATATCACCTTTAGCTTTCTTTTCCACTTCCACATATTGTAAAGATCAAGGTGGCTGAGGCACGTTACAAAAACAACCACATCTTCTGGTGAATATTATGGCAAACTGTTGCTAACTATATTGGCTCTCTAGACTAGTGAATATTATGGCAAAGTGTTACTTACTATGTTGGCTATCTAGACTAGTGAATATTATGCTTAGGTATTACTATGTTGGCTCCCCAGCCTAATGAATGTTATTCGAAGATGTTACTAACTATGCTGGCTCTCCAGACAAGCGAAAATAAAAGTTTGGCAGCTTGTCAGCTGTAAAAAAAAATTTGGTTTACATAAAAGAAAAGTGGAAATTTTTTTCCACTGCCAGCCATAAAAATTGACCTGTTATCCTCTTCCACGAAGTATGGCACCCAGGCATGCACCTCACCTGTCTTATTTTAGTTACACCTCTGACTGCATGGAAACTTCTCATTGAAAAAAGACCATGAGGTAAGAGAGAGAACAAAGACAGAAGGATATCTGTGATACTCTCTAGTGTTCTGACAGGTCAAGGAGAAAACATGGGCACTAATATCATACCCTCTATGTGCCTCTGTGGTATGGTAAGGCTCATTCATTCATTTGCATGTTCCATGTGGAATTTTGCCTCCCTAACAGCTCTCCTGTAGGCCACTCGGTTGTGAGCAAGATGCCCTGCTGCTGATGCATCCATTTGCAGATCATCAACGAAGTATTGCAGCCATCTTCGCCTTGGTCTTCCTCTCTTTCTTTTTCCCATTATGTACCCTTCCAAGACGGTCTTCTCTAGATTATCATGATAAGGCTACTTGTGCTTTTACCAAGAGAGAGATGTTTTTCAACAATTATAACAGTGAACAAGACTGCTCAACATGGATAGCAAACCAGCAGAAATGCTACGTTATCTAAAGATTCAATGAGATCTATGTGGGACAACAACAACAACAACAACAACAACAACAACAGCAAAAATACAAAGTAACATCAAGTTTCAACAATTCATTTTACTTTGACAAGTAGTGCCAGTCAAATATTAATACTATCAGCTATGAGAGAATTTGTTCAGCAAAGTGACGCTGGCAGGGCCATGAAGATCAAGCCTCTAGGTCATTTACTATCAGGCCCCTTATGCAGACAAGGAAAGTAACTCTCATATTATTTTGTCTCTAATAAGAAAAGAGAAGAAAACAGGTTCATCGAGCACCAAGGTAAAACCCTTCTTCCCCAAATTTCAGACTTAATCTGCTCAGTAGCTCCTAGAAAGAGCTGACAAATGATGTTTCAGTTTCATCTTACAAGATGAGAAGGGCCACTTTATGAGAATTAACATTTAATTATCTCCATTCTTTACACCCTGAAGAGATACTTGAACAGAAACATGGTTAGTGTTGCCCACAGAAAGCACTTCTCACTTTAGGAGTTTTTCAGTGAAAGTCGCTAGTGAGATGTACTGTGGTCTTTTTGAAAAGATCTAGAGACTGCATGGAGTGCAGTGTGATATTCAAGATGAAAATACAGAAAATAAATCAGAAAAAAGTAAGATGATGGGAAAAGAGTGGAAATGAGGAAATAACAAATTTAGACAAGAATGAGAGACACAAAGAAAGTTAAAAAAACAGGAAATGGGAAATGTAAACCAAAAAAAAAAAAAAAGTTAAGAAGAAAAAGCAGGAATTCTCTGTCATTCTCTCTCTCTCTCTCTCTCTCTCTCTCCCTCTCTCAGAGAGACATGGGGGAATATTTGGATGCTTGAAAAATTAAAGGAAAAAAAAAGAATAAATACAACACAAAGGAAAAAAAACTTTAAAAAAAGTATGAGGAAACTTATCAGCGAGGGGGTGGGTCGGGTGAAAGTGGGGGGGGGGGAATAAAAGTATGAGGAAACTTATCAGCGAGGTGGTGGGTCGGGTGAAAGTGGGGGGGGGGGAATAAAAGTATGAGGAAACTTATCAGCGAGGTGGTGGATCGGGTGAAAGTGGGGGGGGGGGAATAAAAGTATGAGGAAACTTATCAGCGAGGTGGTGGGTCGGGTGAAAGTGGGGGGGGGGGAATAAAAGTATGAAAAAAAAGAAAGAGAATTGTAATTATGTAGTTATATCATAAATAAGAGAAAGAGAAAGAGAAAAATGATGAAGAAGAAGTGAGATAAAAAAGAGCAGTTTCTGTAGGGGGAGGGGGGGAGAAGGAGAATCTCCTGGTATATAAGAGTACAAACCTATGACTTATGATAATAACAAATACTGATATTTTTTTCCCTTTAAACTAAAATCACTTTCAGGGCAGGTCGGAGACTGGAAGAATTACTTCAGCGAGGCTCAGAACACCTGGTTTGACCACATCATTAGAACAAGAATGGGGAAATCTCAGCTGTTTCCATTTACCTACGCAATATAATGTGATGTATTTGCATATACAGTTTAATGCAATACATTCAGATGATGAGACTAATATATAGTCTAATATATAGCAGTGTGTTAAATGACAGTGTAATGTAATATATTCAGATAATCAGACTAATGTAAAATATATATAGACATATACAGATATATTGAAACACTTCAAAGTATGATTTGTTTTATGACAGATGTAAAAATGTACATGAACAAATAGAGCATTTGATAATCAACAAATTTACAATGGTACATGGTAATCAAAAGCATCATCATCATGTGTCGTGCCGACTGGCATTGGCTTTTGTGCTTCTCCAGAATCTGTTAGATCAGTTTGTGATCTCCTCTCACACCATCCCGTCAGACTGTCCAGTATCATTTCTCTTGGTCTTCCTCTTGATCTTCTTCCTTCTATGTTTTCTATTGTTATAATATTTTCAATGCCCCCTCTTCTCATTGCATGTCCTATGAAAGTACATTGTCTCTCTCTTATATTTTTTTAACAAGATTTTTTGTCTCTCCAGCTTTTCTCATACATTCTTCATTAGTTATTTTTGCAGTCCAGGGGATTCACAACATTCTTCTAATAAACCACATTTCTGCTGCTTCCAATGATTTTTGTACAGACTTGCCTATTGCCCATGATTCACTTACATATAGCAAGATAGGTTCAATATAGCATTTTAGGACACATTTTCTAACATTCATTGATAAGGATGTGTTGGCTAATATGTTTCTCATTCTCTGAAATGCAGTCTTTGCTTGGCCTATTCTGTTCCTAATTTCTGTTCTGCATTTCCCATTTGAAGTTATTACTGCTCCAAGGTATTTGAATTTCTGCATCTGATTTAGAATAGTTCTGTTTAATTTTATACTGCATGCTGGTGGATTCTGTTTCTTAGATATAGCTATAGTCTCTGTCTTTTTTATGTTTAAAGTAAGGCCTTTTTGTTCACTTCCTTTAGTAATCAAATGAATATCTTAAAACTGTGATAGAAGTTCTAAGCACTGTCCCATCATCATGTAAGTAACAGTATTGTTACCAATGAAAATAACTTGTAGGTGGCAGCACAGAGCCAGAAAGCTACATGACATCGTAGGAGATATGTAAAGATGGCTGTTCCACTATATACAATGGGGTTATGCACTAATGAACCCACTGAAAGTTGAAAATGATGTGTGTCAAAAAATCATTTAATACACCTAACCTATGGAACATTATATAAATAAAAATTGAGAAAACAGTGATTAGAAAATGACTTGATTGTGAAAATGATAATCTTGGTTCTCAAGATGACACCAAAGGTGAGAGAGTATTGTACTGCATATTACTAGCCAGGGAAATGACTGAAATTTGAACTACTATTTCTCAGTCAGTCAGTCAGTCAGTCATTTGCGTGTTCCTTGTGGAACTTTGCCTCCCTAACATCTCTTCTGTAGGCCTCTCGGTTGTAAGCAAGATGCCCTGCTGCTGATGCATCCATTTGCAGAATATAAACGGTGTCTTGCAGCAATCTGTGCCTTGGTCTTCCTCTCTATTTTTCCTATTATATATCCCTCCCTCCAAAATGGTCTTGACTAAATTTTCATGACGTTTAATGTGTCCAAAATATTCAAGTTTTCTCTGTTTAATCTTCTTTACTAGCCAATCTTCTTTAATATTAAGTTCTCATGGTATGGATATATTTGTTCTTTTTTGTCCAATTGTATTTAAAGAACTCTTCTGTAGCATTTACATTCGAGACATTTATGTGTTTCTCAGCTGTTTTATTAAATGTCCAGGTCTCACAGGTGACTATAACCAACATTATCTGTTGTTGCTCTCCCATTCCATCCACTACCTTCTTCCATGGCTTCAAGTCACCCTGATTGGGGGCTATATGGGTACTCCACCTTGCCCAAGGGTGTCCTGTAGACTAACGGAGGTAAGGAGACATGTACTATTTCTACTGAACGCTTTCATGTCATTGTAAAACTGAAATATCATAAATCAAACCATTGTAAGTCAAGGAGCATTAACTTTCAAAATATTCCTTCCACTTACTGCATTTTAATAACTTTCAAAGTATTCCTTCTATCTGCTACAGTTTAGTACCTTTCAAAGCATTCCTTCTATCTGCTACAGTTTACTAACTTTCAAAGCATTCCTTCTATCTGCTACAGTTTACTAACTTTCAAAGTATTCCTTCTGTCTGCTACAGTTTAGTACCTTTCAAAGCATTCCTTCTATCTGCTACAGTTTACTAACTTTCAAAGCATTCCTTCTGTCTGCTACAGCTTAGTAACTTTCAATGCATTACTTCTATCTGCTACAGTTTAGTAACTTTCAAAGTATTCCTTCTGTCTGCTACAGCTTAGTAACTTTCAAAGTATTCCTTCTATCTGCTACAGTTTAGTAACTTTCAAAGTATTCCTTCTATCTGCTACAGTTTAGTAACTTTCAAAGTATTCCTTCTGTCTGCTACAGCTTAGTAACTTTCAAAGTATTCCTTCTATCTGCTACAGTTTAGTAACTTTCAAAGTATTCCTTCTATCTGCTACAGTTTAGTAACTTTCAAAGTATTCCTTCTATCTGCTACAGCTTAGTAACTTTCAAAGTATTCCTTCTATCTGCTACAGTTTAGTAACTTTCAAAGTATTCCTTCTATCTGCTACAGTTTAGTAACTTTCAAAGTATTCCTTCTAACTACTACATATTTTCTACATGTTTTTCCCCTGTCAACTCTCATACTAAATATTGCTACAATCAGACATGATGGAAGCTGTTCAACAAAGTAATGCTCACAGGTAATGAATGCCCTAGGGTCACTGACATTTAGGCCCCCCTAAAGAATTGAGTGGGTTGGGGGGAAGGGAGAGGAGAATCTCCTAGTACATAAGATTAGAAACCTGTAATAATAAATACGAGCAAGCATTTATGTTTGTGTTTACAACTCTTGACAAAACTTTGTATTTTCATTTTCCTAACTGTTAATTTGATTTCTGGGAGCTTATTTTTTAACTCCAGAAAGGTTTTTTTAAAAGTACACTTGTTAAAATGTTTGAAGATCATCATCATTGTACAGAACATATGTGTGCTTCTACCTCCTCTCTGAAAGGGGACGTAAGTACAGAAATATTTGCTGTTCGGCCTACAAGATGATAGGAGCAAGGACAGAAACTAGAATCTGAAAATCCATTTTTCTGGAATCAGTCACTCTCACCCACAAAGTTTTGTTTGATGGAACATGTAGTTTCAGCATCGATTTAAAGCATTTAAAATGATATCTGTATATCAATTCAATAATTAAGATAAAAATGGTAAGAAAAATATTACCTGACAAACAAATAACAGAACAGTTTAATCTTCATCAGTTACCAACATAAATTCCATCATTCCATTTTCCTAAGTTTTTATGTGTGGTTCTCTGGTGAATGTGAAAACTCAAAATATCACATTTTATTAGTAAATAAAGTTTGCTTTCAGTTGCTGCCACATCATTAGTGTAATGAGTATGTCTTCACATTTTTGTGTTGCTAATACTCTGTGTCATGTTAATTCATGTTAATTGATGCATGTGTTTCTAGAGCTTGGCTACATTACCGGCTACAAAAAAACTTTTGTTTGAAGTGACAGTAAGATTATCAGCCAAAATAATAACTGGCAAATCAAATGCTAGATAATTAATCTGGTTTGCCTTCAGTGCTACCAAACCACAGGATCAGCTCCTAGCGTTGAAGGAAAGGAACAATATGTTTTGATTGGTTATCACGTCATTTTTAAAAAATATCCAGCACCTATAAACACTGGAGTATATGGCTACCCAATAATGCTGCAATGCTAATTATTTTCAGCAAACTCCACCATGACAGGAACCATATGATTCATTAAATTTGTTTGAAATTAAATTATCTTCAACCACCTGGATAAAACATACAACCAGAAGAATACACATTGTACTGATATTTTCAATATAGGCCATTTCTCTTAAAAGAATATGGGTGTTGTGTTGAAAGACCTGTTTAAAATGTTATGAATGATATTAGTAGCCTTCTGTTTAGCAGAAGACTACTGTACAAAAAAAAAGACACCAACTATTTTTGAATCGAGAAGCAATAATAGTTCATTATTTTAAAGAAAACAGGTTTAGCTATGAAACAAGTGTAGAGTTTTCAAAATTAGACAATTTTCAAAAATATTTTTTTACCAACAAAAACCAAAAATTATAATTTTTTCAAATAAAAAATTATAATTGTATCATGGTGCAAAAGATAATTTTAAAATCAGTTATTGCACTAGAAATAGACATGATTTATCTAAATTTGATGTACGAGTAGTAGAAATAAGCAAAGATGATATACACAACAGGTTTAGCACCAGAAGGAAAGTGAAAGTATTGATGTAATTGCATGCCCTTGTGCTTGCTTAGGTCAAATAATTTTCAGATATACATCCCATCAAAACTATAGAAAACAAGCTGAATTCTTTCCAGACTAAATGTTTATGAAGAATTAGAAGAATATTTACCCAAAACACCTTAAGAAACAACATCATGTTGTCAGAAATGTAGATGAAGTAAAAAAACAGCAATTATTAAGGAAAAACGCTGGTGATGGTTGGGACATGTGCTCTGGATGACTGACAACTCACTACCAAAAATAGCACTAAGATGGACACCACAGGGGAACAAAAGTAAGGGTAAACCAAAGGAGACATGGAGAAGAACAACAGAAAGGATGTTGAGCAATAGAGGGCTCACCTGGGCAAGAGCAGAAAAAAAGGCAAAGGACAGGCATTTGTGGAAAACCCTTGCGGAAGCCCCATGTGCCCTGGGCACTTAAGGTTCAGATATATATATATATATACATTTGTTGGTCTATAGAATTGCTTTTCTGCTTTTCTCTTAATTTTTTGTCTGGTTTGACAGTTAGCAACACGTAGCCGATAAAGACCCTGTCTCACCTCCATATTTGTGCCCCTAGTAACAGGCCTGGCCAGATTAGTGGAGGAGGGATCACCATCATCCCCATGTCAGTGGAGTCTGCTAAAGAAATATTCCACCCCCATCCCCCACCCCTCCCCCTCCCTTTTTAGCTGCACTTAGGAACTGAAACAATAAACATGATAACCCACTCCCAAACCGATACCATGCTGTGCCTCAACATCTTGACTGCACTTGCTGTAGAGAACACCAGCCAGCAGTTCTAGTAAGACTGAAGGAGAAGAAGAAGATGATTATGATGGTGGCGTTGGTAGTGATAGTGGTGGTGGTGGTTGTGGCGTTGGTAGTTGTGGTGGTGGTAGTGGCGTTGATAGTGGTAGTGGTATTGCTGGTGGTGGTAGAGGAGTTGGTAGTGGTTGTGGTGGTAGTGGCGTTGGTAGTGGTAATGGTGATGGTATTGGCGTTGGTAGTGGTAGTGGTGGTGGTAGTGGTAGTAGTAGTGGCATTGGTAGTGTTAGTGGTAGAGATAGTGGTTGTAGTGTTGGTAGTGGTAATGGTAGTGGTGGTAGTGGGGTTCGTAGTGGTGGTGGTGATGGTAGTATCGTTGGAAGTGGTAGTGGTGGTGGTGGTAGTGGCATTGGTAGTGGTAGTAGCGTTGGTAGTGGTAGTGATAGTGGTGGTAGTGGAAGTGACGGTGATCATATTAGTGTTGGTGGTAGTGGAAGTGGTAGTGGTGGAGGTAGTAGGGGTAGTGGTAGTGGTTGTGGTGGTAGTGTTAGTGGTAGTTGTAGTGGTAGTGGTAGTAGTGGTAGTGGTAGTTTTAGTGGTAGAAGTGTTGGTGGTAGTGATAGTGGTAGTGTTAGTGGTGATGGTGGTAGTGGTAGTGTTGGTGGTAGTGATAGTGGTAGTGTTAGTGGTGATGGTGGTAGTGGTAGTGATGGTGGTAGTGGTGGTGGTAGTAGTAGTGGTGATAGTGGTAGTGGAGGTGGTAGTGGTAGTGGAGGTGGTAGTGGTAGTGGAGGTGGTAGTGGTAGTGGTGTTGGTAGTAGTAGTGGTGTTGGTAGTGGTTGTGGTAGTGGTGGCGATTTTGGTAGTAGCTGTGATGGTGGTAGTGGTGTTGATGATGGTAATGGTGGTGACTGTGGTAGTGGAAGTGGCGGAGGTAGTGATAGTGGTAGTTTTGGTGATGATGGTAGTGGTGGTGATGGTGATAGTGGTGGTGGTGATTGTAGTGGCGATGGTAGTGATGGTGGTGGTAGTGTTGATGGTGGTAGTGGTGTTGGTAATGATAGTGGTGGTGTTGGTGATGGTGATGGTTGTTGTTGTTTTAGTGATAGTGGTAATGGTAGTCATGGTTGTTGTGGTAGTGATTTTGCAGTAATGATGGTAGTGGTAGTGATGATGGTAATGATAGTGGTGATAGTATTGTTGGTGGTGGTGGTAGTGATTGTGGTAGTGGTAGTGATGGTGATAGTAATGGTGGTAGGGGTGATAGTGGTGGTGTTGGTAGTACTGGTGGTAGTGGTAGGGTAGTGGTAGCGGTGGTGTTGATGGTACTGGTGATGGTGGTAGTGGTGATGGTAGTGGTACTAATAGTGGTGGTGGTGATGGTAGTGGTGTTGGTGGTAGTGGAGATTGTAGTGTTAGTGGTAGTGGTAGTGTTAGTGGTAGCGGTGGTGTTGATGGTAGTGGTGGTGGTGGTAGTAGTGATGAAGTAGTGGTAGCGGTGGTATTGATGGTAGTGGTGGTGGTGGTGGTAGTGATGAAGGTAGTGGTAGCGCTGGTGTTGATGGTAGTGGTGGTGGTGGTAGTGATGATGGTAGTGGTAGTGGTAGCAGTAGTGATGATGGTAGTTGTGATGGTGGTAGTGGTGATGTTATTTGTAGTGGTGGTGGTGATTGTAGTGGTGATGGTAGTGATGATGGTAGTGGTGTTAGTGATGGTAGTGGTGGTGGTGATGGTTGTAGTGGTAGTGATGGTGGTAATGGTAGTGATGGTGACAGTAATGGTGGTAGTACTAGTGGTGGTGGTAATGATGATGGTGGTGTTTGTGGTGGTGGTGTTGGTGGTGATTGTGGTGGTGGTAATATTGATGGTGGCAGTGGTAGTGATGGTGGTAGTGGTAGTGGTAATGATAGTAGTGCTGGTAGTGGTGGTGGTGGTGTTGGTGGTGGTGGTGAAAAGATAATTAACAGTGTGAAAGCAGGAAGATAAAGAAGTGAATGTAATATAGGCCTACGTTCTAATTTTTTATTCTATGAAAAAATTTTTGTTCATTCCCGTTCATTTTTTCTGTTTAGTTTCTAATTGTGTCCACTCCTTGTAGTTTATTTTCTTTCAGCCCCCCCCCCTCTCTCTCTCTCTCTCTCTCTCTCTCCTCTCTCCATATCCAGTTTAGTCGTAGAGAAGACCTCGAATCATTGGAGGTAGAGTGTATTTGGGCGGAAGTTTAATTGCCAGAGCCCATTAGTTTTGGACTTCTGTACCGTAATCTAAACGTATCATCCCTGTAGTACGATCACTTCACGATTATGATGGATGAGGTTTCAACCTTTAAGTTCAAAGATATTATCATTCTTGGAGATTTCAACATAGATCTAACACAATCAAATTCAGATTGGAGCAATATTATATTATCTTACAATTTTTCCCAAATTGTCACCAAACCTACAAGAGTAACAGAAGTATCATCCACATTATTAGATCATATATATGTAGCCCAACCAGAAAACATCACTGAATGTAACATCCCTCATATTTCGTTAAGTGGTCATTATCCAGTCTGCTGTACATGGACAAGAAAGGGGTATAAACTTCCTAAACACAATTATTCCTTAATAATTTGCAAGCATCTTCACTTACACACGTGTACCAACTAGCTGATCCTGATGAGGCAATAGAATATTGGCTAAAGATCTTCAGAGATGTCCCCATAAAAGAGGTGAGAGTAAAACACCAGACGAAGTCACCTTGGATAACACCTGAAATATTACATGCCATGAAAGAACGTGACCGGGCGCACAAAATCAAATACTTCAGGACCTACCGTTCAGTCGGAAACAAAGTTCTTTATTTTAATAAGACAAGAGGAAAATTACTTTAGGAATCTAGTACAGAATAAATCACAGTAAATCAGTTTAGAAGGCCATAAATACCTTATCAAATAAAAGAAAAGAATCTGATTTTCAAGCCAGCAATCATGCATACACTAGCGCACATATCACTACTCATTTCAGCGAAGAAATAAACGTTCTTAAATCATCAATACCAGCTCTTGTATGTGACTTACATGAACTACAAACATTCCTGGATAGCAGATGTCCTCAATTTAAACAGCTGCACATTCCACTCTTAATAGTCAGCGAAGTTTACAGTTTCTCTTATCTTTAAGACAACACTACAGCCGGACTTGATGATATTAGCAATAAGATATTACCTGTCATTTCACATGTACCAACATACATTTACAATCGATGCATTGCAAAATAATATTTCCCCGAGGCTTTAAAACTGCTAAAGTGTATCCTCTCTATAAATCTGGCTCATCCAACAATCTTACCAGCTATAGACTATACTATAGTCCATGCTATAGTCATTATCAAAACCACTGGAAAAACACATACACAAAATATATCAACGACACGTGCAAGAGAACAATTTACTCATAGACAGTCAGTCAGGCTATAGACCCAATCATTCCTGCCACACAGCTCTCACCAAAATGACAGAAAACTAGTTAATAAACATAAATGACGACAGATTAGGTGGTGTCATCTTTGTCGACTTTAAAAAGGCATTTGATATGGCTGACCATGATATTCTTGTAAAAAAAGACTTATAAACTGCACCCTGACCTAATAAAATTAGTTGCATCATTTCTTTCAGGCAGACAACAGGTAGTATTCTTCAACAATTCTCTGTCAAATTCTGCTATAGTTGACACTGGTGTTCCGCAAGGTTCTATTCTAGACCCGTTACTCCTTGCTAGTTATATCAATGATCTTCCACTTCATCTTAAACGCTCTTCTTGTGACATTTTTGCTGATGATTGCACAGTCTACACCAATGACTACGACTGCATTAACTTAGAATCAAGTCTTCAGGTCGAATTAAACACTTTAATTAGATGAAGCAACAACAATGGCATGATTATAACTACTAATAAAACAAAATCAATGCTCATAACAACAAGACAGAAACTACAAAACACGACAAAAATAACACTTCGGCTCCGTACGGAAACATTACAGATAGAAAACGTTAGGGAACACAAAACACTAGGTCTTATTTTTGACCAACATCTGACCTGGAACTCTCATGTGCAAGGTCTAACAAAACTGACCGCGCAAAAAGTATACCAGTTAGCCAAAATCAAACACTTCATCGATCAAGACACAAGGAAGACATACTACGTATCGCATATACAAACACATTTAGACTGTTGTTCAACAATCTGGGATGGTTGCTCAGTGTCAAATACAAAGAGGCTTTACTCACTTCAAAATCGAGTAGTAAACCTTATTAGTGACAAAGATCAAGCACTAACACATAACCAGCACAAACGTATCAAAATACTGTCTCTTAAGAACAGGTTCCTCTTCAACAAAGCCAGGATGGTACATCAAATTCTTCCAAAGCATGCTCCGCCTTATCTATGGAACTTGTTTAAATTTAGTCCAAAGTGCAGTCAACGCTTGAACAACAAGTCTTCCAAACCTAGACTTGACCTTTACAAGAAAAGCTTTACTTATTCTGCTTCTCATCTTTGGAATACCCTCCCATCCTGGTAATATATATATATATATATATATCTTACATCTTATATCCTTCCCGTGCCGTTAGACGTCACATAGGGCTCGCAAAGTAGTTCGCCAATTTTTCCTGTCTTCGGCGAGTCTTTCAACCTCAACAAAGGATTTTATGCCTGTTAACTTGGCTTCTCTTAATAATGTCCTCTTCAGAGTTTCACGCGGTCTGCCCCTTTTTCTTCGGCCTGTTGTGTTCCACTTGATAGCTTGTTTTGGGATTCTCTGATCATTTCTTCTCATCAAGTGACCAACATATGTCCATCTCCTTTTCCTGATCACCCGTGAGACTGGTTGTTGTTCAATATATATATATATATATATATATATATATATATATATATATATATATATATATATATATATATATATATATAAACTATAATCCTTCCTACAACTAAAAACTTTTCCAATATCTATTTGATGTCGATTACGTGCCTCCATAAGTCATAAAAATTAACTTACATAGTTATTTTAGACTTAAAGACACCGAATTCACTTAATTGTTTTCGCTGCTGGCGAGATTCTTCAACTGCCGTGCGTGGAGCGGTGTTCCTCCCGGCCAATGAAGAAAGGTGCAAATGGGGTTGCCGCGCGGCATCACTGCGGAAAAGGTGGTAGAAAGGATAAAGCGAAGCAAACAGTCAAATCACCGTCAAGGAAGAAAATGCGGAAAAAGAAATAAGGGTTGCTGTGCGGCGCCGATGTGAAAAGGTGAAGGAAAGGATAAAGTGAAGTTAAATCGGTATGTCCAGTAGTATCGCTACGAGAGCTACACATACCACGGCACCTTTGCTCTAGAGGTCGGCCACGTCCGAAATACACCTACACTGGTGAAATATGCCTAAACCGGCACACATCAGGGATGAAACTTGATGGCCAGACATGTCACGCCACCTCCGCTCTAGAGGTCGGTCATGCCCGATATACACCCACATTGGTGAAATATGCCTAAACCGGCTCATACCAGGGGTGGAATTTGAAGGCTAAGCATGTCGAGGTACCTCTGCTCTAGAGGTCGGTCACGTCCCAAACACGCCCATACTGGGATAATATGCCTAAACCGGCTCAACCCAGGGGTGGAAGTCACTAGTGGCGAGGATTCGTCCTCCTGGACAAAAGCTCCATCCTGGTCATAACTAGGAAGGGTAGCGGCCACAACCACAAAATGCTGAAGTCGGAGACACTGGACCAGGGCAGTCTAGATAGGCAACCACCTCTCACCCGGCGGGGATGTATGCGTATCCTAATCACGCTGAGGTTTTCCGGTGAGAAAGTCCAACTCTGGCCTGGGTGGGCTACCACCTCTCACCCGGCGGGGATATACTGATATCCAAAACACGTCAAGGTCTTCCGGTGGGAAAGTCCAACTCTAGACTAAACTGGTGCAACGAAAACCATGGTGTCACGCAATCCCGCTTCTGAGACCCACCAAGAATACATGCTCAAGCCCTGAGATACTCTGAACCTCTTGTGGTCCTCTCGAGGTCTCGTGTGGTCCTTCCGGGGGACCACGGGACTTAACGAGGACCACAGGAGTAAATTCAGTAGGATCATAGGGCGGTCTTGGTGGTAGAAGCGAACGAAGAAGAAGAAGGAGAAGAAGAAGACGTAATTGTTTATTCTGAACAGTACTGAAATTTTTGTCTGGTAGATAGATAGAACCACAAAAATAAGATTTTTAAGGGCATGCATCTTTCCCATCGCAGCATATGCCTGTGAGACCTGGACACTTAACAAAACAGCTGAGAAACGCATAAATGCCTTTGAATGTAAATGCTACAGAAGAGTTCTTCAAATATCGTGGACACAAAAAAGAACAAATATATCTATACTACAAGAACTTAATATTGAAGAAGGCTGGCTAGTAAATAGGATTAAAGAGAGCAAACTTAAATATTCTGGACACATTAAACGTCATGATAATCTAGAGAAGACCGTCTTGGAAGGGTACATAATTGGAAAAAGAACGAAAGGAAGACCAAGGCGAAGATGGCTGCCAGACATCGTTGATAATCTGGAAATGGATGCATCAGCAGCAGGCCATCTTGCTCACAACCGAGAGGCCTACAGGAGAGCTGTTAGGGAGGCAAAGTTCCGCAAGGGACATGCAAATGAATGAATGAATGAGATAGTCATTTATATGTGTATGTAGTTAGTCATTAAGATGTGTATGTTGTTAGTCATTTATATTTGTATGTAGTTACTTTATTGTTAATTATGTTTGTTATATAAACAGCATATTTGTAGAATGTCTAGGACAGAGTGGAAGTTGTATGATAAAGGGCAGAATGTCAGACGGGCCCGCGTGTGTAATTCTTAACCATTTTGATATAAAGACCAATCAGTCAACCAATCTCTCTCTCTCTCACACACACACACACACACAGACTCTTTCTTTCCTTCTGTTTTCTTTCTTTCTTTCGTTCCCTCTGCAATAGAATGAAAGATGAGAATATTAGATGGCTTTTGTGCCCAGTTTTCCCCTCTGAAAGTGAAGCTTGTTCTGTCTGTCTATCTATCTGCCTGTCAGTCCGTCTATCTATTTACCTGTCAGTCTGTCTGTTTATCTGTCTGCCTGTCAGTCTGTCTATCTATTTACCTGTCAGTCTGTCTGCTTATCTATCTGCCTGTCAGTCTGTCTATCTATTTACCTGTCAGTCTGTCTGCTTATCTATCTGCCTGCCAGTCTGTCTATCTATTTACCTGTCAGTCTTTCTGCTTATCTATCTGCCTGTCAGTCTGTCTATCTATTTACCTATCAGTCTGTCTGCTTATCTACTTGCCTGTCAGTCCGTCTATCTATTTACCTGTCAGTCTGTCTGCTTATCTATCTGCCTGTCAGTATGTCTGCTTATCTATCTGCCTGTCAGTATGTCTGCATGTCTATCTGCCTGCCTGTCAGTCTGACTGTCTATCTGAAATGTAATTAAGACATTTCACAAACGAATGACACAAAAAAGAGACACTTTTCAATTGCTTATATGCGTTACACTTGCCTGCTGCCCACAAACACAGACTGTAAACAAGAAAATGAAACCAGATTCTAAGTCCATAGTAAAAGTGGCCATGCAGAAGAATAAAGGATTAGACCAGGATGGTGACACCAGAAAGAAAGTTAGAATCAGAATTGCAAAAGCAGCATCGATCTTCAAGAATCTTGAGAACATATGGAATTCAAAAGTTATAAGAGCAAAAACCAAGTTAAGACTATTCAATTCAAATGTAATATCCACCCTCATTTATGTATGCAAAAGCTGGAAAACAACTAAAGAAATAGAAAAGAAATTAGACTCTTTTGAAAACAAATGCCTAAGGAAAATACTCGGCATCAAGTGGAACGAATTCAAGAACAATGCAGTGATAAGACAGATGACTGAACAACAACCAGTCTCATGGGTGATCAGGAAAAGGAACTGGACATTTGTTGGGCACTTGGTGAGAAGAAATGATCAGAGAATCCCAAAACAAGCTATCAAGTGGAACACAACAGGCCGAAGAAAAAGGGGCAGACCGCGTGAAACTCTGAAGAGGACATTGTTAATAGAGGCCAAATTAACAGGCATAAAATCCCTTGAGGAGGTTGAAAGACTCGCCGAAGACAGGAAAAATTGGCGAACTACTTTGCGAGCCCTATGTGACGTTTAACGGCAAGGGAAGGATATAAGATATAAAGATAAGAAGTATAAAGTGTAATTCAAGGGAGCGAACACTACCTGTCTTCGGTGTGTGAATAATTGTGCAGGCAGGCCGTTCATCTCGGTCATTCAACATTAATGTAGTCTAGCGCCACAAAACATATCAAACCAATACTAAAAACGAAGTGTAGTTACTACACAAAAGGCCTCACCTTTGTTATATTCGACAATTACATTTGATGTATTCAACAATAAATACAGTACAGCAATTAAAGTACGATGAAGGTGTCTCACAACAGCTGCAGCTGAGTTGATAATCAGTTTTATGGATAGAAGAGAATATAAAAGGGCAACTGTCAAAACACTAATTTTTCAGTTGGGAGCGTTTTTTGTTTTTTGTTTGTTTCTTCGGAAAGATCTCACCTTCAAGGTAAGCTACTTTTATTATCTTCAATTCTATCATCGTCAGAATGGCACACGCTAGCTCTACATCTGGATCAGCCACCACAATGGTGGTGCGTTTCACAGTTAACCCGGAGGTCGACCTGGAGAATGGGGAACTCCACAGGCAGATAACCCTGCTACTTACCATGACTGGACAGGAGCTATCAAGGATGACATTTTCTTTCCTGTCCAGCGTGATCGCTGGGCCGTTTGGAGTCGGACCAGGCGGCATCTGGGAGTTGTACCGGTTCGAGGACAAAACAAGGTGGTACGCGACAGGGGCGGCCCACATCACGCGCTATGCGCGCCTTCATGGAAGGATCTTCGAAGCCGACGGGCCAAAAGTGAAAATACACTGCGAGCTCCTGGACAGGGAGAAACAGAAGGGTAGCCTCTACTGGGTCCCTACCACACTGAAACCTGAAACAATCAGGGGGTTCCTAGAACAGCCGACGGGGGACCCTGACGTAGAAGTGTGCCCGGTGCAAGCAGCCAGAGACAAATGGAGTTTTGCCTTCAAGCCCGGGAGATCGATCCCCCAATATATTGAAGTAGAAACGACACAGGGAAAGCGCAAGCCACACAGGATGTGGATCCACCTACCAGTGTGAAGGATGTGGATCAAACTACCAGGGCGGAGGACGCCCTGCCAAAGATGTGGTCTGCACGACCACTGGGCCAGCAAGTGCCCGCAAAAAAATAAAAAACCCCGCAACCTTGAGCAAGAAATAACGGAAACGCCAACCGCGGTAGAACAACCACGTGGGCAGGAGCAAGAACCCTCCCCGGAGACACCGGAGAAACAATGGCTGACTGCCGACGGCTTCACTATCACAGAGAAAAAGAGAAGCAAAAGAGCACGGTGCGAGACACTTAGTCCACAGCTCACTGCGCCACCAACACCGGGACCTAGGACAGAAAAACGTCCCTGACAGAAGAAGAAGAAGAATAGGAGTCGGGAAACGAACCCAGCAGTGGTAGAGACGATGCTCAACCCCTGAGACCTATGCCCTGGGTAGACACACATTACGAGGCAGAGACAGTCAATCACACTAGATGACAGCCAGCAGCCGGAACAAGGGGCAAGCCTGACACAAGACACCATCACCTACCTTGGGCAGACACGGCCTGCGAAACAGACACAAACAACCACACGAGACGACAACCAACAGTCGGGACAAGAAGCAAGCCTGACACAAGACACCAGTAAACCAGAAATTTAAAACACCACAACACAAATTTATGATATTTGTTCTAACAAAACATTGTAATACATTCCCCTTTTTACTAATTAGAAATGGACGGAGAAGTCAAAGTTTTAAGTATTAACATTATAGGCTTGCGCACAAAACTACAGCACATAGTCTCTTTAACACATTCATACGAACTATACTTCATCGTGATCCAAGAAACAAATATACATAAAGACATAAACGCAGCACAGATCACAACACAGCGAGGCTTCAGACATTCATGGTTTAGCTTAGCCACTTACGCAGCGGGATCAAGGGTAGCAATAATACAGACATCAGACAGGTGGGAGGTAGTTAGGACAAACATCAGACAGGTGGGAGGTAGTTAGGACAAACTTCAGACAGGTGGGAGGTAGTTAGGACAGACATCAGACAGGGGGGAGGTAGTTAGGACAAACATCAGACAGGTGGGAGGTAGTTAGGACAGACATCAGACAGGTGGGAGGTTGTAAGGACAGACATCAGACAGGTGGGAGGTAGTTAGGACAGACATCAGACAGGTGGGAGGTAGTTAGGACAGACATCAGACAGGTGGGAGGTAGTTAGGACAAACATCAGACAGGTGGGAGGTAGTTAGGACAGACATCCGATAAGTGGGAGGTAGTTAGGACAGACATCAGAAAAGTGGGAGGTAGTTAGGACAAACATCAGACAGGTGGGAGGTAGTTAGGACAGACATCAGACAGGTGGGAGGTAGTTAGGACAGACATCAGACAGATGGGAGGTAGTTAGGACAGACATCAGACAGGTGGGGGGTAGATAGGACAGACATCAGAAAGGTGGGGGGTAGTTAGGACAAACATCAGACAGGTGGAAGGTAGTTAGGACAAACATCAGACAGGTGGGAGATAGTACGGACAGACATCAGACAGATGGGAGGTAGTTAGGACAGACATCAGACAGGTGGGGGGGGGAGTTAGGACAAACATCAGACAGGTGGGAGGTAGTTAGGACAAACTTCAGACAGGTGGGAGGTAGTTAGGACAGACATCAGACAGGGGGGAGGTAGTTAGGACAAACATCAAACAGGTGGGAGGTAGTTAGGACAGACATCAGACAGGTGGGAGGTTGTAAGGACAGACATCAGACAGGTGGGAGGTAGTTAGGACAGACATCAGACAGGTGGGAGGTAGTTAGGACAGACATCAGACAGGTGGCAGATAGTTAGGACAAACATCAGACAGGTGGGAGGTAGTTAGGACAGACATCAGACAGGTGGGATGTAGTTAGGACAGACATCAGACAGATGGGAGGTAGTTAGGACAAACATCAGACAGGTGGGAGGTAGTTAGGACAGACATCAGACAGGTGGGAGGTAGTTAGGACAAACATCAGACAGGTGGGAGGTAGTTAGGACTGACATCAGACAGGTGGGAGGTTGTTAGTACAGACATCAGACAGGTGGGAGCTAGTTAGTACAGACAGAGATAGTAGGGGGAGATTTGAGATATGTGAGGTTAAAAACAACTGACACACATATAGTTAATATACACGCACCAACTAACCGCATGGACCAGCCCAACTTCTACGAAGTCTTAGAATCTCTACTCAGCCACAGATACAGAGGACACAACATTATATTAGGAGGAGATTTCAATGGTGTAGCATCAGATTTAGACAGTATAGGAAGTCTAACTAAGAAGCAACACACATGAGAGACACCAGCTAGATTTGTTGCAGGACATAACAAACACATATGATTTAGTAGATACATACAGACACACACACACACCCTCAGGGCAGAGAGATCACTCATAAGAACGACGAAAGGCTGAGACAGGAAAAAATACTAGAAGAAGCAATCAAACTAACAAAACAGATGGACAAAAACTCACCACATTTACTCACGCTACAAGAAGAACTAGATAAACACAGACAACACAGATTTCAGGGCGCACTTCTAAGAACAAAACGCAATACGATCACACAAGAAATACCTACCAAGCAGTATTTAAGCATAGAACAAAACATACAACGAAGCAGACAGATAAGAGAGATAATAGACGCTACAAGGAACAGACAAACATAGTACAAGCCATTAGAGAAAATACTACAAAAATCTGTACACCGAGGAAGAAACGCAAACACACATACAGGACAAATACATGCAGTACACTAACATCTCACGGACTCGGACAAACAAGCACTAGACACACCACTAACACTAGACAACCTGACACAAGCAAGCACTAGACACACCACTAGCATTAGACAACCTGACACAAGTACTACAAACAATGCAAGAAAACAAGTCACCAAGGCTAGACGGCCTCACAGCAGAATTCTACAAACACTTTTTTTCCACTCTTAGGTCCTCTTCTCTTACAAGTCTTCACCGAAACCTCCCAAAACAAACAACTCCCGCCCAGTCTAAATCTATCATACATCACTCTCATACCCAAAGACAACGCAGACAAAACACAACTCAAAAACTACAGACCCATATCTCTGCTAAACGTAGATTACAAGATCCTCACAAAAGTGCTCACAAACAAGCTCAAACCACGTATGCACAAACTCATACACGAAGACCAACAATGTAGTGTAGAGAACAGAAACATACACAAGCACACACATTTCATACGAAACGTCATACACTACACACACCAGAAGAACTGCCAGTCGTCAGTTCTTTCCTTAGATCAAGAGAAAGCCTTCGATAGAGTGTCACACAAATACTTGCACAAGACATTACTCCACTGTAACACAGGGAACTACTTCAGAGATTGGATTCACATTTTCCATTCCAAACCTGAGAGCAAAGTCTTAGTAAACCACACGCTTACATAGACTTTCAGGCTAACTAGATCTGTGAGACTAGGCTGCCCACTCTCTCCTTTACTGTACATACTCACTCTAGAACCGTTTCTAGAGAAGATCAGACAAGACACAACAATACAGGTAACTTTCTTACCTGGCAGGTGAGAGAGAAAGTTGCTCGCGTATGCGGACAACACGATCTTCTTCCCACCAACAGACAGATCAACAACTCACATCTTAGACACCTTCACAGAGTTCAGTAAAGGTAGCTGAGCCAAACTCGACATACAGAAATCAGTCGTCATTGGCATAGGCAAATGGCGAGATAAAATGGACGTCCCATTTTTCTCTTACGCACAGACAACATCCAACTGTATGGCATCACTTTCCCATCACACCCGAATTTAATACACAAACACACATGGGACAACCTCATAACAAACATCACAAAACGCGTTACAACGATACAAATACAAAACAGCAACAATTTTTGGAAGAAGCATCATATTAAACTCGTACATAATACCAAAAATAATATACACCGCCACAGTACTAGACCCTCCACAGCAGACAATCAAAGAAATAAACAAACAAATCAGAAACTTTATCTTCACAAGCACTGTACACAGCATACAACGTAAAACCCTCATACAGAACAAACTACACGGAAGAATTGCCTTACAAGACGTATAGACAAAAATACAAGCACTCAGAATCAACCACGTAGGTCGCATCATCAAACACCCAAACCAGCACCCGCTAGCTCACTACTACATGGGACTTAGGCTATCAAACTTAGTCCCACCAAACCAGCACCTGCTAGCTCACTACTACATAGGACTTAGACTATCAAACTTAGTCCTACCAAACAACTCGCAGGCACACCACTTTGGCACACTACCACCCTTCTACAAAAACTGCATACTAGCAATTCAAGGACACGAAACACTCATTCATTACAAAACAAACCCCATATACAAACATTTGGTCACAAATCAAGCACCGCCATTACACCTTAGGATCAGGAGGGGACTCAGATACCCCCATACTAGACTACACTGACACGTTCCAAAACCTCCATCTCAAAAACATCGCACCAAAAGCCAGAGAAATCACTTTCAGACTCATATACAATATGACACCCACGTCACACAGACAAACACACAGAAACATGGGACGATGTTGTCTATGCGGGAGAAACACACTAGAAACAGAAGAACACATTTTCTATGAATTCAAAACAGTGGCAACCACCGTAAGAACAATAAAGAACACATTAGAAACACACACAGCACAACAAGCAGACATCTACAAAGCCATAATGATGAATACAGTCCCTAAAACTCAGGCGGACACACACACCAAGTTACTGCCCCTGCTCGCAGAGTTCAGGTTCTTGGTGTGGACGTACAGAAATAAGGCTCATTTTTATTTCTGTACGTTTAGTCCTGCCACCTTCTTAGGTCTGTTTCAGCAAAGATTAAGCAGAATAATGGACTGAGAGAGAGAGAGAGAGAGAGAGAGAGAGAGAGAGAGAGAGAGAGAGAGAGGAAAGATTTCATCTACAACCCATGAGCGAGAGAGAAGACCTTTGGTATAAACTTTTCATGTACATCACCAGAGAGGAAGATAACTATGGGAGAGAGAGAGAGAGAGAGAGAGAGAGAGAGAGAGAGAGTACAAAAAGGATCTCTAAAAATTAGAGGAACATATAAAACTCTTTTTACAGAAATCCTGTTGTAATGTCGGGGAAATATTTAAAAAAAAAGAGAAGAAAAAAGAAAAAGAGGTTAAAAAAAAAGGACAACAAATAACGGGAAACAAAGGGAAAAAACCCAACATACAAACACAAAACTGTCACGTGATGACAGCGACAAAGACCACTCGCACGAGTTTTCCAAAGTTGCCAATCACTGAGACACACACGCACACACACACACACACACACACAACCGTCAAAACGACTGCCTTCTCGGCCTTTTGTCTAAGATCAAAGTCGCTGAGGTCAAAGTTTCCTCCTGGCAGTTACCCTGATCAACATACCCTTTGGTTAAACAAAAGCCTCGTTATTTTTTAACTAAACGAGATGCCCGAGGCCTGCCCTGCACATTGAATGCCGGGGGTATGGTCCACATCTCGTTACGGGTGGACCCGGTTTGCAGTACCACCGGGTCACGGCCTGTTGTTTTTGACGTCTTAAAAAAACTGTTGCAACAAATATATATGTCAAAATAATGTCTTTTTTAAGCCTTCATTCATTCATTCCTTTGCATGTCCCTTGCGGAACTTTGCCTCCCAAACAGCTCTCCTGTAGGCCTCTCGGTTGTGAGCAAGATGGCCTGCTGCTGCTGCATCCATTTCCAGATCATCAACGATGTCTTGCAGCCATCTTCGTCTTGGTCTTCCTCTTTTTCTTTTTCCCATTATGTATCCTTCCAATATGGTCTTCTCTAAATTATCATGACGTTTAATGTGGCCAAAATATTTAAGTTTTCTCTCTTTAATCCTCTTTACTAGCCAGCCTTCTTCAATATTAAGCTCTTGTAGTATAGATATATTTGTTCTTTTTTGTGTCCACGATATTTGGAGAACTCTTCTATAGCATTTACATTCAAAGGCATTTATGTGCTTCTCAGCTGTTTTGTTAAGTGTCCAGGTCTCACAGGCATATGTTGCGATAGGAAAGATGCATGCCCTTAAAAATCTTATTTTTGTGGTTCTGTCTGCTCCTCTCCACAGATTCTTTATTTGTTTTACTTTCTGAAGAGCAATAGATGTCCTCCTTTTAATTTCCCTCATTGTATCTCCATTATTAGTTAGTAGTGATCCAAGATATTCAAAACTCTCCACTTCTTCCAGTTTGTCCTCATTGATACATATTTCAGTTGCCTTGTGTGTTTTGTCAGTTGTCATCACTTTAGTTTTCTTTGCATTAAGATAGAGGTTCTGCTCTTCGCTGTTCTTGCGGACTGACATAATTAGTTTTTCCATTCCTTCTTGTGTAGTGGACAGCAATACTGTGTCATCAGCATATCTAATCTCTGGTATTTCATAACCTCCAACTGCTATGGCATCGTAATATTCTTTGTCTACATCTTCTCTAACATTTCTCATTATATTTTCAGTATACAAGTTAAATAAGTAGGGCGACAATATGCACCCCTGACGGACCCCTTGTTTTTAAGCCTTAGAAACGAAAATTATGATATAATTATATACCGCGTCAGAGATGGCGGCTACAGTCCTGAATACGTGCACCGAGAAGATGGTGGCTTGATAATACAAGGTGCTCCAAAAGTTTCTTTCACTGTAGGTGCCACCCTTCCCCCAAGATCTCCTGATCTGACACCTTCTGATTTTTTATTATGGGGGTACATTAAGGAAAATGTTTACGTACATTCGCATGATCTTATCATTCTGAAGCAGCGAATCACAGACGTCATCGCATCTGTTTCTCCAGTTACTCTACATAAAACCTGGGAGGAACTCAATTATCGCTCTGATGTGGTGTGCTACGTCATCAGAGGGGCCTCACACTTTGTTCCTGTAAGGTATATTTAAAATTTGGAGAATTTCTCTACAAAATAACACACACTTTCTCCATTTAGCTACTTTTGTCCTCCTACACTGGTTTTCGGAAAGTGTAAAGGAACTTTCGGAACACCCTGTTTTGTAACTGGAGCTAGGATAGACTGGAAGTGAGGGCAAGGGAAGCATATTGGCAGGATGGCAAGCTAAAAAGTCACCAAATGAGCTAATAAAAAATCAATAATCGAGATCAGCTGACAAAGCAAGTCAGCCAAACAGATTATGATGAGTGTGATCAGTGCAGTAGACGTAGGCCATTAAGCTTCTCCATTCTACTCATCCGTCGGGGCGTTCACACAGTTTGGCTGCCTTACCTTTCCCGTGCTACGTGATCGGTCAATTTAAATATTTCTCTTTTGGCCTCTTTGTCTACCATCTTCACTTGAGTTCTCCAGCGTCTGCCATTGAAGAAGAAAATATCCTTCTAAAATAATCATGAGTCTCAATTCTTGAGGACGAAATGGAAACTACAAGAACTGTACACGAACGGACCGGCTGAAGGCCTGAATAGCCAGTGAACTAGTGTACATTACTACTGTTAGTCTTCTTGCCGAGTACAATTTTCATTATAAAAATTACTTGTTGTTGTTGGTGCTAATAGATCAGAATGTATGATCTAAATAGTCAAGCTAATTTCCTCTGTTAAACACTAAGAAAACTCAACAAGAACTCCAAGGCACACAACTCCACAGAAGAAATTGAGATACAACAACTTGATTAAACTTGACAGTCTTCCGACATAAAGAAACTTGTCAACAGTGAGGGTTCCAACAAAGCCAGTAATGTAGTTTTACATCAGACAACACAAATTTATTAATAGATAGAATGAAGGGTGAAATTGTGAGGATGAATAAACATCACTGCCATAGGGCAGGAATTATATACATTGACAAGAAAAATTTCCCGGCGAGAACTAGTTCGCCATGTTTGAGAAGAACCAAGTATGACAATGAGGACAAATACCAACTCACATATTTACAACTCAAATTCACAATGAATGCAACTTTACTTCCAAAAATACAACATTACAATTCCTTCAGTGGTGAACATCACTCTTGAAACTGTACCCTCATTCTATCTAATATTCGTAACTGTAAGTCTGTTCTAAAAATGACAAAATCCCCCCAAAACTACATAATAACAAGGCCAGAAAAAATGGAATAACTCCATTTCCTTAACCTGACTACATCTCATATGAACTAATGTTTGAACGATTTTACAAAGTCAAAAGCAAACAGCAAGTAATGTTCATCAATAAGGAAAACATCGCAAAACATTTCCTTCTTGTGGACGACTTCAGTATTTTCTTGATGTGACACATGGATTTCTTCTGTTACATCAAAAACGATTTGGTCTGCTGCACCCTTCGCATTGGTAGCAATGTTTTAAATACAAATGAAAAAAAAAATCTTACCACGGTTGTTTGCATGGCTAGGCACAGAAACTGGACCATGGGAAAATTTTTCATTACCTGGGATCTGGAAACGGTATGTAAAGAGCATAAGGTACATCTCCTGCCGTGCAAATACATACAGGTGCGATGATTGTGTTCGCATTGGGCCGTACTTATCGTTTACCTAAAGGTAAATACTGTACCTAAGATACAAATGCATTTGCAGGAAAGGTGTTGTACTTAACTATAAGAGTGCTGGGGTGAATTGTGATTAGAACTTCGTATGAGAAAGTAATTTGTAAGTAGATTAATTTCTGAAATAGAAAAGTTATAACGGATCAGTGTATGGCACTGTTGGTTTATAGCAGATCTGCAAATAATGCAGACACACTTTGGTAGATTAATGTATCTTAGGGATAAATTCTAGTGCCTCACCGTGTGACAGAGAAAAATTCTTGATTATAAATCTAATAGATCAATATGTTGTGTAGCAAAATTCTAGAGGATTAATGTGTGACAGACGATAATTCTATTAAATCACTTTGTGACGTAGCAAGATTATAGAAGATGAAAATTGCTATTAATGTATCTTATCTTATATCTTATATCCTTCCAGTGCCGTTAAACGTCACACAGGGCTCGCAAAGTAGTTCGCCAATTCTTCGGCGAGTCTTCCAACCTCATCAAAGGATTTTATGCCTGTTAACTTGGCCTCTCTTAATAATGTCCTCTTCAGAGTTTCACGCGGTCTGCCCCTTTTTCTTCGGCCTATTGTGTTCCACTTGATAGCTTGTTTTGGGATTCTCTGATCATTTCTTCTCATCAAGTGACCAACATATGTCCATCTTCTGATCACCCGTGAGACTGGTTGTTGTTCAGTCATCTGTCTTATCTCTGCATTGTTCTTGAATTCATTCCACTTGATGCCGAGTATTTTCCTTAGGCATTTGTTTTCAAAAGAGTCTAATTTCTTTTCTATTTCTTTAGTTGTTTTCCAGCTTTCGCATGCATAAATGAGGGTGGATATTACATTTGAATTGAATAGTCTTAACTTGGTTTTTGTGCTTATAACTTTTGAATTCCATATGTTCTCAAGATTCTTGAAGATTGATGCTGCTTTTGCAATTCTGATCCTAACTTCCTTTCTAGTGTCACCATCCTGGTCTATGTAGCTGCCAAGGTATGCAAATTGATTGACTTCTTCAATATCTGTCCCTTCTATGTGTATTTTTCCATTTTGATTGATGGGAATTTTCATTATTTTTGTTTTGTCCTTGTTAATTTCAAGTCCTATTTTGCTAGCCAGTGAAGATAGGCTATCTGTTTTTTCTTGCATGGAATTCACATTATTACTGATAAGAGTTATGTCATCAGCAAAATCAAGATCTTCTAGTTGGGTCCCATGTACCCAGTCAATACCTGTGTTACCTGTGCAGCATTTTGTCATTATGAAGTCTATTGGAATCCCAAAAAGTAAAGGAGACAGTATACATCCTTGTTTCACGCCTGTTTCAATCTGGAACCATTCATTCATCCCTTCTTCTCTCTTGACTGCACAACTATATCCATTGTATAAGTCCTTAATGATGTTGACAATTTTAGATGGTATTCCATATAGACATAAAATTCTCCATAATGAATCTCTGTGTATGCTATCAAATGCATTTTTAAAATCTATGAAGTTCAGTATTAATGGTTTCTGCTTTTCAATATGTTCTTCAAGTATTATTCTGAGAGTAAAGATCTGGTCGAAACAGCTTCTCCCTTTTCGAAATCCTGCTTGTTCTTCTCTCATTGCAGTATCCACTATATCTTTGAGTCTATTCAAAATGACCTTGCAAAATACTTTTGACACAACTGATATTTTTTGTTACAGTCACTAAGGTTGCCCTTTTTTTGGTATTTTAGCAATGATTCCCTTCTTCCAATTAGAAGGGACCTTTTCTTCTTTCCAAATCTTGTTGAACATTCTCTGTAGTTGTCTCATGTTGTCACTATTGATAGCTTTTAGCATCTCGGCTGTTATTTCATCTTCACCTGCAGCTTTGTTATTAGCCATTAAATTCACTGCTGTTTCAATTTCATGCAATTTAATTTCATCTAGGTTGACATTTAGTTGTGGGGCTGGTAAGTCAGTTTCAAGGTTTAACAATTCTTTTGGGTGTGGTCGATTGAGTATTTCTTGGAAGTGTTCAACCCATCTTTGCTTTTGGTCTTTATTTGATGTTAATAGTGTTCCAGTTTTGCTACGGATTGGTCTTTCTTTAGATGTAATAGTACCTGTTAGCCTCTTTTGTATGTTATATAAAGTTTTGCTGTCTCCTGTTTTTGCTGCTTTTTCTGCCTCTTTCGCCATATTGTCTATGTATTCTCTTTTATCCCTTCTAGCTGAACTTTTTGCTTTCTTGTCTATGTCTTTGTATTTTGCTTTTGCCGAATCTCTTTCATGATCTGCTTTTGCATTCAACATGTTTAATTTGACTGCTCGTCTTTCATGTATATACGTCCATGTTTTATCTGATATCCATGCTTTTCTATTTGGTTTTTCCAATCCAGCGCTTACTTTTGCTGCTGTGATTATGGCTGTGCTGTAAGAATTCCATAACTCATCTATACCTATCTCCTCAACTTCACTGGGTGTTTTGGAATGATTGGCAAGTTCCTGATTGAAATTAATGTTAGTATTTTCTTCTTGTAGGCTGTGACTGTTTATCTTTCTGTGTACTGATTTCTTGTGTTGACTTTTCAATTTTAGTTTTATTTTCCCTATGCACAGGTTGTGATCACTGTTGACATCTGCACCCCTATAAGCCCTTACATCCATGAGAGATGTTCTGTATTGCTTTCTAATACAAAAATGGTCTATCTGGTTTCTAGTTCTATCATCTGGAGATATCCACGTTGTTTTATGTATCTCTTTGTGTGGGAATATTGTGCCTCCAATGACCATGCCCTCTGTTAGACATATTTCTATTAATGTATGGTAGAAGTAAATTCTTGTAGATTAACGTGTGACGGTAACACATTCTAGTAGATTGTGTGATAGAAAAAATTCTAGTAGATCACCATGTGACATGTTATAAAATTATAGTAAATGTGTTTGCTAATAATACTGATAGAGAATGCCATGAGAGAAGCTGCTCAGATGAATGAAGTTTAGCAACTTCTACAATCAGTTAATATCTGCCTGGTCTACAGCTGTCGACTGACAACTTCCACAATCAGTTAATATATGCCTGGTCTACAGCTGTCAACTTCTACAATCAATTAACATCTGGCTGGTCTACAGCTGTCTTCTGACAACTTCCCAATCAATTAACATCTGTCTGGTTTACAGCTGTCTTCTGACAACTTCCACAATCAGTTAACATCTGCCTGGTCTACAGCTGTCTTCTGACAACTTCTACAATCAGTTAACATCTGCCTGGTCTACAGCTGTCTTCTGACAACTTCTACAATCAGTTAACATCTGCCTGGTCTACAGCTGTCGTCTGACAATAACCTACATCAGGTCACTGTGTCACAAAGTAGATAACAATATATAAGCATGTTACAGGGAAACAAATTCCGTGAAAGTTAATAAAAAAGAGTAATTAGAAAATCAGCCGTGTTACTACTAACGTGACTATTTATTTATTTAGCTGGTTGGTTGGTTGGTTGGTTGACTGGTTGGTTGGTTGGGTGGTTGGTTGGTTGGTCGATGGATCATCCTCATTGCACATCTGACGATTAGTCCCTAAGTCCTCCATCACGTATACACACAATAATTAGCGTGTAAGCATATAACTATACACAGAGCCACTGCAGTAAAGCTGTAACAACAAAATGTATCTCTCTCTCTCTCTCTCTCTCTCTGAACCTTAAGTGCCCAGGGCACATGGGGCTTCCGCAAGGGTTTTCCACAAATGCCTGTCCTTCGCCTTTTTTTTCTGCTCTTGCCCAGGTGAGCCCTTTATTGCTCAACATCCTTTCTGTTGTTCTTCTCCATGTCTCTTATACAACATGTATAAACTAGGAAACAAGTAAGAAAAGCTTTATTACTTACCGAGCACACAGTTAATTGGGCAGCTGTGTACTCGTTAAGTAATAAAGCTTTTCCTACCTTTTCTTCCCCTAGTTTATACATCCCATCTTCAATATTTCAACCAGCCTGGGTGAGTGTTGTCGGTTTTCGAACTCACCTAAAACAGAACTCACTGCTGTAACTATGCTGCTGTAGTGGTGCTTCTATTACTTATAGTATTACTGAAATAATAGTAGTGCGTTTGTACAAATAGAAAATTATTTCGATCCTTTCTATTTTCAAAAATGTTTTATCCATGTTATCAGTTTTCCTAATTTTATCATGCTCTAAGCTATCATCTCATACATTGTAAACGCCCGCTATCATACTCTTCGTTATCATCTCATGCTTTGTAAATGCCCACTATCATTTTATCATACTCTTCGTTATCATCTCATGCTTTGTAAATGCCCACTATCATTTTATCATACTCTTCGCTATCATCTCATGCTTTGTAAAAGCCCGCCGTCTCATCACTTCATCTTACGGGAAATTACCCCCTCCCCCCCACCCCATTTCACGCCATTTCGGCTTACTATGTTTGAAGCTGTTATTTGTTGAATGTAAATAAACGTTATTTAAGTTGTACAGACGATACAAAGATTAAGCCAGCAGCTGTTACCTGCCGCCACCTGCTTTCCACTCCGTAAGTGCATTAGGATTTGTTGAAATCGGTGCAACAACTGTACCTGTCTTTCACCTTACATGAAGTACTTCCTGAAATACTGGTTTTGTCAATACAACATTCGGTAGCTTATACTTTTTTAAACGTAAAATTAAACACACTTTACAAACACCAGAGGAAAATAGATGTTCGTGTGATTTTTAAAAAAATGTTATTTTCGGGATGAAATCTTTACAAAATGCTCACATATTAAATCAAAATCAGAGTTGACTGATTCTCCTCCAGGCAAAGCGAGCACTGTCAGTCTACTGGCCTGATTATCCTTCAACCTATTTCTCTTCCTTGTACTAAGTTTTTTATAAGATGAGCCAGTTAAGGTAACCGACGACCTCCAAAAGTTTGTTTTCTTCTTCTCTTTTTTAATCAGTAATTTATCGGTAATTGCCGGTTAACGCGATCACTGGCCTGTGTCCTATTGTTAGTGTGTGAGAAGACAGCTTCTTGTTTTATTTACAAGCATAATGTGTATGTAGGCGGGCATTGGAATGTTCTGATGTAATGCTGATATTGTCACTATTGATGTTCCTGCTGCCACCTTATGATGTCTATGCAGGTATTAAAGAATTATTCTGTGTCCTTGAACACTGTCTTGCTGCCATTATTTGAGATTGTTTTGATTCACCTGGGACACAGAGGCAAAGGCCCAGCTCTTCACCAGGATATTCCCGTCGGTGTTAACATAGACAGATCCCAGCCGACAACCACGTAACAAGAACCGAGATACTGTTAAACTGCCGACGTAGAACACTGTTCTGTTGTCTGTAAGCGGCTGTAATGTGATGTAGACACTGGTGTCGGCTGTCAATGTTCCTATAAGGTGTAGACTCCCAGACCTTCAATAAGACAACAGAAAAGAAATGTGGATACACAGAAGAATAGGGCGTACTCTATGGACAGAAAAGAAATGTGGATACACAGAAGAATAGGGCGTACTCTATGGACAGAAAAGAAATGTGGATACACAGAAGAATAGGGCGTACTCTATGGACAGAAAAGAAATGTGGATACACAGAAGAATAGGGCGTATTCTATGGACAGAAAAGGCAATAAACGACAAAGTGAAAAGAGAAATATTGAAAATCATAAAAACAAGACAGCAAAGATACTTTGGGCATATCAAGAGGCACAATATTATATCGAAAACTTTTCTTGACGGGAAGGTCGAAGGGAAAAGAACAATAAAACGAGAGCGACATAGATGGGTGGACAACATCAAGAGACGGACAGGGACTAGCTTGGCCGAATGTCCTGCGAAGACAAGAAACAGAGCAGAGTGGAGATGCATTGCAGCAAACCTTCCGTGGGGAGACGGCACGAAATGATAATGATGATACTTGTAGATGGTTATGATGTAAATGAGGCACCGGTGTCGTCTGTTTGTAGATGGCAGTGATGCAATGGAGAGACAAGTGTCGTCTGTTTGTAGATGGCAGTGACGCAATGGAGAGACAAGTGTCGTCTGTTTTGGACAGGGTGTGGGAGAATGAAGAGAAAGAGCGGATAGACAATGTGTACATAATTCGATAGATAATGCTAGGACATAGGAAGGCTGCTGGCAGAATAACTGAACGAAGTGAAAGAAAACGTTTAATGAACAGCCAACATGTGACCGGGACCACTAGTAGACAAACGCTTCAGTCGACGTTGGGTTATGCAGCGGAGCATACATGGGAGTGCCCTGAATCCAGTGACGCCAGATTCTGAATTTTACAATCTGAAATAGATCAGGTGCCAATACGCACCCTTGTCTTGCTCCTCGTTTTATATTCTGATCCTTACATATGTCATTACTGTTTATTTATTGCTGCTCTTTGCTTCCAGTACATATTCTTAATGATATCTTTATTATCTATATTAAGTTTTTCCAGCATTTGTATCATTTACTAATGTCTCACGCTGCCAAAAGCGTTCGTGGAGTCAATAAAGCACAAATATGGCTCTTTGTTTACCTCCAGAGATGAGATCGTTCTGTTACAGTTCTGAACATAAAAATTCCGTTTTAAAAAAATGGTATCCTTCAACAAAATTATGTTCTTCTGCGATTTCAGTTTTAAAAAAAATCTTCTTTCGTATTCTCAGTCATAAACTTCTTCAGATTCAAAGCGCAGGTATTGATATGTATAGTGGTTCAGTCAGTCAGTCATTTGCATGCCCTTAGCGGAACTTTGCCTCCCTAACAGCTCTCCTGTTGGCCTCTCGGTTGTAAGCAATATGACTTAGTGCTTATGATGCATCCATTTCCAGATTATCAACGATGTCTTGCAGCCATCGTCACCTTGGTCTTCCTCTCTTTCTTTTTCTCATTATGTGCCCTTCCAGGACGGTCTTCTCTAGATTATCATGACGTTTAATGTGTCCAAAATATTTAAGTTTTCTTTGTTTAATCCTCTTTACTTGTCAGCCTTCTTCAATTCTTGTAATATGGATATATTGTTGTTTTTGTTCTTGTGTGCCCATGATATTTGAAGAACTCTTCTGTAGCATTTACATTCAAAGGCAATTATGTGTTTCTCAGCTGTTTTGTTAAGTGTCCAGGTCTCACAGGCATATGCTGTGATAGGAAAGATGCATGCCCTTAAAAATCTTCTATGTTCTCCTTTTAATTTCCCTCATTGTATCTCCATTATTAGTTATTAATGATCCAAGATATTCAAAACTATCCACTTCTTTCAAATTTTCCTGATTGATACATATTTCAGCTGCCTTTTTTGTTTTGTCAGTTTTCATAAATTTAGTTTTCTTCGTATTAAGATAGAGGTTTTGCTCTTCGCTGTTCTTACAGACTGATATAATTAGTTTTTCCATTCCTTTTTGTGTTGTAGACAGTAATACTGTGTCATCAGCATATCTAATCTCTGGTATGTCATAACCTCCAATTGTTATGACATCGTAATATTCTTTGTCTACATCTTCTCTAACATTCCTCATTATATTTTCAGTATACAAGTTAAATAAGTAAGGCGACAATATGCACCCCTGATGGACCCTTTGTTTTATGTCAAACCAAGTTGTTGTTTCACCATTTATTCTCACTGTATAGTGGGTATAGTTGAAAAAGTAAATGTAACAAAGTATCTCCATGTTAAAAGTATACGTATTATGCATCAAAATAATTGTAAATGTATGAAGATTTCATAACTGTAGAGTTTTTTTTAGGAAAAAGGAAATAGGAGAACATTTTTAGCTAATGATTGTGTCCTACTTACCATCGTTTAAGACTAGATCTACACTACTTACCATCGGCGATGTCTAGATCTATTTGTAGATCTATACGATCTTGCCTTGTGATGATATGTGGCATGCTCACTAAAACAATGTCTGAAATAACCTAACTACTTTACATTTAATCTAATAGGTCAAGATCTTCTTGGGGTACATCAAGAACAGTGGTCTGGTCGTAGGGCACGTCTGTATGCCTCCGGAGTCACAAAAGAAGTTGAAAATTCTCGATCGAAACTTCCAATTTCACACTCGTTGCTAATAACGCTTTCAAAATGATGAAGGTTCACCAGACATGCCCACTTAATTTGTTTACAATCAAAAGTTCCACTGGTTTTCTTTTAATGAAACGAAGCATGGATCGCGGATTGCTACCTCTGGCAGGGAGAAGTTAATAGTAGTTTTGTAATGTGGCTCGCTGAACTGATTGAGCGATGTTGATCACATTCTGTTGTTCCAGCTTTCTTTGGAACTGCAGTGATAACTGATTTTGACAGATCTGATGGTATATGTCCTTTGCCATAATTTGTATTTAGGAGGCGTGTCACTTTTTCTATACCTCAGTCTCATGGTGACATTGTGTTATCAGGCCCTGGTGCCTGCATTGCATACATTTGTTTGAGTGCATTTTTTTGAAACTTCTATTTCCAGTATTGGTGGTCTTTCATTATTCATGCTTACATTGTAGTGTTCATTTCTCTGGTTATTATACAGGTCTTTTATGTGCTGTATGACCATTTATTTATGATTTCCTCTTTTTTTTCTATAATAACATTATCCTCTTTTGTTCTCCAACAGCTTTGTTCTTTCCCCACAAAGTTCTTTTTTCGTAAAATTCTTTACTTTATAAAACTGTTTTCCAGTCTCATCGCATTGCTCTAATAGCCACCTGTCTTTCTCTTCCTTGCATGGCCTTCTTATTTCTTCGTTAATCTCTTCATTCGTTGTTTTGTTATTTTTAATCTTTCTTCATCAGTTCTAGAATATCATTTGTCTTATAATTTTCCTCGGCTTGTCTTTGTGCCTTTGGTATTGATGCTTCTAATGCTTGGTGGGATGATTCTTTCAAGGCTTCTCGTTTATCCTTCCATCTTGAAATAATATTTCATAATCTGATAATGCATCACACCAATTTTTAACTTTTATGTTGAATTTCTCTTTTATTTCTTTTGTCCTTTCCTAACATATCTATATTTAGTTCAGCATTTCTGCTCACTACATTAACAGTCTTTGATCTCAACCTTAACCTTGCTATTACAAATCTGCGGTCACCATGACAGTCTGATGAGGGATTTCTTTAGCTACCAGGAGAGAACTTCTGAATATTTTGTTAATAAGAATAAAATCTGTTTGGTTTCTGGTCTTATTGTCTGGGCTTACCCAGGTGTGTAGCTTGGGCGGATATTGCTGTTATCAGATATTGCCAATGTGACCTTATGCCAATCAAGTCAGTTTTTGTCTTCTGTCATTTTGCTTTCCAAGACCACAGCCTCCTACTGTTTAATCTTCTGGTTGGTTTCCTACTTCGACACTGTAATCTCCCATTATTGCAATTAATTCATAGTGTCTGCATTGTTTCATTGATTATAAAGTTCTTTCGCCTCCTCTTCTGAGCTATCTTCTGTTGGAGCATAGACCTGCATAATGTTAGTGTCGATATTCTTACTATATAGTTTGATTAGTAGTACCCTGTCTGATTTTTCCCAGTGTCCTTTAACAGAATTTGACATTTTCTTATCTATGATCGATGCTACACTTCTTCTCCTAGATATTCTGTCCCACTGAAAAGAAAATGTTATGCCATAGAAACTCCCTTTTTCCTAAACACGTACTTCTAGTCTCACGCAGTTCTAGTATGTTCTTTCTTGTCTCACACAGCCCGAGTATGTTCTTTCTTGTCTCACAGTCCTAGTATGTTCTTTTTTGTCTCACACAGTCCTAGTTTGTTCTTCTAGTGTCACACAGTCCTGGTATGTTCTTTGCTGTCTCACACAGTCCTTGTATGTTCTTCTAGTCTCACACAGTCCTAGTATGCTGATGTGTAATCTCTGCATTTCCTGCACATTGTTTTCTTCTTTCCTGTCAATATATAGCATAATAAGAAAGGTTTGTGAGAGTGATATAGTTCAGAGTTTAAGAGTGAGAAACATATTTTGGGATGTATTGTCATCTCATTACGGTGAAGGCTTGTGAACGATCCTTACCGCAGGTGTGGCAAATATTAGGCAGAGTGTGGCCCGAGTCTGTGTGTCAGCAGTTTAGATCTAGATCTTTATGAGTTCATAATAAACTGTTGAAACTTAAAACCAGATTTGCAATATCCAGTCTTTGGTGTTAAATCTCCGATAACTGGTGGTCCAAATATAATTACTGGCAAAGGGACTCTCAGTCAGACCGTCGCGACTTAGAACGTTTAATACTTTACTTCTCTCTCGTAGAAGCAAGGGTAAGAGAATTAGTAAGAGAACGGCCGAGACAGAATCCACGCTCTAAGTCAGCGTGAGCAAACTGCCTAGTGAGAGAAGACAACGCGATATCCCCACAGCTATCTTGCATTATAAATAGTGAATTGTCTTCCCATGACTAAGTGGTTGCTTTTCCGTGTTTTAGGTCACTGTCATGCTTTGACAATGTTTCTTTATTTCTCTTTCTCTCACATCTAAAGTACTGTGCGCTATCGTTTCACTGGACGCAAGCCTCTTTGCTTCTTATTTGCAAAATTTTTATTTTGACCTTTGACATCTCTCATATCCTCAGAGATATGGATGAGGACATGGTACCGGACTCTATGGGCCATACGATGCAGTTGCACATTCAAAAGAAAAATCCACACTATTTTTCTTGCGCACGTTTCAACCATGACATAATAGAGGATATGCCGGTAAGCCTGTATCCAGAATAGTCTTATTCTGTGTCCTTGCATCCATTTTTATGATGATTATCATCAGAACTGGCAGCTTCAGCTGCTGTATTTTATGCTGTTTATCAGGGGAAGGCCGGCCGCTAAATACCCTCAGCTTGCTCTGTCTCTTGATTTTGCAATGTACCATCATAGACTGAATCCTGTCCATCTTTCAATGTTGTCTACCCATCTACATCATCATTATCATCATCATCTCGTCTTTTCAGTTAATTTTTTTTTCTCACAAAGTTTCTAGCACTATGAGCTATCGCTTCAGCTCCACAGGTGAGGAGTAGTAACTCGTCGACTTAATTTGATAGTAGTTTCATAAATCCCCCGTGTGGTACCCGGGATCTGCAAAGAATAGGACCACTGTACCCTACCATGCATGATCGTAAAAGGCGACTAAGGAGGGTTCAGCATAGGGCCAGCAACCCTATCTGGTAAAAAAACTTTCAGACTGCTACAGAAACGGAAGCAAGGGAAAAAGCAAATGCAGGTGGAAGGAGAAATGCGTATCAGGAAACTGAGCCCATGAAGGTTGTGGATGAAAGCCAGCCACTGGAAGTCCCCAGCCCGACTGCAGACCTCCTGGAACCGAAACATAAGATGCAAATAGGCAGCTGGAATGTAAGAACACTAAACCAGACTGGAAAACTAGCACAAACCATCAAGGAAATGCACAGATATAAATTAGACATACTAGGAATACAAGAAGCAAGATGGACAGGACAAGGCAGAAGGAAATTAACAACACAGCACACAGAAGATACAATAATATGGTCAGGTAAAGAAGATCTTCATGAAGGAGGAGTAGCATTGATTATAACAAAAGAAGCATCAAGAGCATTGCTGAAATGGACCCCAATAAATGAGAGATTATTATATGCGCGATTCAACTCAAGATTCACGAAGCTGTCTATTATAGTTTGTTATGCACCAACAGAAGCAGCTGAAGAGGAATTAAA
The DNA here is from genome assembly GCA_009760885.1 of Achatina immaculata. Taxonomy (NCBI): domain Eukaryota; kingdom Metazoa; phylum Mollusca; class Gastropoda; order Stylommatophora; family Achatinidae; genus Lissachatina; species Lissachatina immaculata. Next base: position 15,361,271 of record CM019701.1, on the reverse strand, counting down.
AGAAGATTTTTACAACAGCCTCCAAGCAACAGTAGAAACAATACCCAAGCATGATATGCTACTCATCTTGGGCGACTTCAATGCAAAAGTAGGTGAAGGAAATGAAGATAGAAGAAGAATCATGGGAAGAGAAGGAATCGGAGAAATAAATGAAAATGGAGAAAGACTGTGCAGTTTCTGTGAAGAAAACATGATGACCATCGGAGGGACAATTTTCCAACACAAAAACATCCATAAGGTGACTTGGAGGTCACCAGATAAAACCACAGAAAACCAAATTGATCACATACTAATTAACAACAAGTGGAAACGGTCACTACAAGATGTGCGAGTAAGGAAAGGAGCAGATGTAGGAAGTGATCACAACCTTCTGGTAGCAAAAATAAAACTAAAATTAAGGAAAGCCAAAATCGGAGAACACAGAAAGTTACATTTTGATACAAGAAAACTGATAGACCAGCAAATAAGAAATGAATTCTCAATAGTACTTAAGAACCGCTTCAGTGTCCTACAAGACGAAGCAGAAATGTCCATATTAGAGTTCAATAAAACACTACAGGAAACAGCAAAAGAGGTGCTGGGATATCGGAAAAGGAGAAAAGAGGAATGGATAAGCGAGACCACTATAAATATATATAGGCATATATAGACATATACAGATATATAGACATATACAGATATATAGACATATATAGATATATAGACATTTAGATATATAGACATATATAGATATATAGGCATATATAGATATATAGACATATATAGATATATAGACGCATAGATATGTACGTTTATATATATATATATATATATATATATATATATATATATATATATAGATGAATTATGAAATTCTTACAGCACAATCATAATCACAGGAGGAAAAGCAAGTGCTGGACTGCAAAAAAACAAACAGAAAAGCATGGATAGACGTCAAAACCGACTTACTAGTCCCACAACTAAATGTCAGCCTAGATGAAATTACATTGAATGAAATTGAAACAGCAGTGAATCTAATGGCTAACAACAAAGCTGCATGTGAAGATGAAACAATACCTGAAATGTTAAAAGTTATTAACAGTGACAACATGAGCCAACTACAGAGAATGTTTAATAAAGTTTAGAAAGATTAAGGTCCCTTCTAAATGGAATCATTGTTAAAATTAAACAAAAAGGCATCCTTAGCAACTGCAATAACTGGAGAGGAGTAACCTTACTATCAGTTGTGTCAAAAGTATTTTGCAAAGTTATTCTGAATAGAACTAAAGATATAGTGGATACTTCAATGAGAGAAGAACAAGCAGGATTTTGAAAATGGAGAAGCTGTCTTGACCAGATCTTTCTTTCTCTCTCTGAACCTTAAGTGCCCAGGGCACATGGGGCTTCCGCAAGGGTTTTCCACAAATGCCTGTCCTTCGCCTTTTTTTCTGCTCTTGCCCAGGTGAGCCCTCTATTGCTCAACATCCTTTCTGTTGTTCTTCTCCATGTCTCTTTTGGTCTACCCTTAATTCTGTTCCCCTGTGGTGTCCCTCTTAGTGCTATTTTTGGTAGTGAGTTATCAGTCATTTGGAGCACATGTCCCAACCATCGCCAGCGTCTTTCCTCAATAATTGTTGTCAGTGGTTTCATCTGCATTTCTGCTAATAAGATGTTATTTCTTATGGTGTTTGGCCAAAATATTTTTCTAATTCTTCGTAAACATTTAGTCTGGAAAGAATTTAACTTGTTTTCTATGGTTTTCTGATCTTTACTCTAAGAATAATACTTGAAGAACATATTGAAAACCTAAAACCATTAATCCTAAACTTGAGAGGCTTTAAAAAGGGATTTGATATCATACATAGAGATTCATTGTGGAGAATTTTAAGACTATATGGAATACTATCTAAAACTGTCAACATCATTAAGGATCTTTACAATAGATATGTTTGTGCAGTCAACACAGAAGAAGGAATGAGTGAATGGTTCCAGACTGAAACAGGCTTGAAACAAGGATGTATTTTATCTCCCTTGCTTTTTGGAATTGCCATAGACTTTCTGATGAAAAAATGTTGCACAGGTAAAATGAGTATTGATTAGGTACATGGGACCCAGCTAGAAGATCTTGATTTTACTGATGACATGGTTCTAAGGACTGCAAATGCGCCTCAAACAGCCTCTGGCAGTCAAGTCCAGCTCCTGGCCTTCCCGTGGCAGAACTGTTTAAACTGACAGGAGAAGCGGCGAGGGCGAATATCTGGCGCCTGAAAACCAGATACTTAGGGTAGATGAGTGGCACTTTTGGTAGCTCATCTGCCGCTGTTGACGAGATTTTTCAGCTGCCGTGCGTGGAGCGGTGCTCTTCCCGGCCAATGAAGAAAGGTACAAAAGAGGTTGCCGCGCAGCATCACTGCGGAAAAGGTGGTAGAAAGGATAAAGCGAAGCAAACAGTCAAATCATGGCACCTCTGGTCTGGAGGTCGGCCACATCCTGAGTGCAGTCATGTCGGGTGAAATGTATGAACCGGCTTGTCTAACTGCTGGCGAGACTCTTCATATGCCGTGCGTGGAGTGAAGCTCCTCCCGGTTAAGGAAGTAAGTGTGGAAAAGAAATAAAGGTTGCTGTGCGGAGCCGATGGGAAAAGGTGGTGAAGTTTAACCGGTATGTCCAGTAGTATCGCTACGAGAGCTATACAAACCACGGCACCTCTGCTCTAGAGGCCGCCCACGTCCGAAATACACCTACACTGGTGAAATATGCCTAAACCGGCACACACCAGGGGTGAAACTTGATGGCTAGACATGTCATGCCACCTCCGCTCTAGAGGTCGGTAACGCCTGATAAACACCCATACTGGTGTTTTGCCTAAACCGGCTCATACCAGGGGTGAATCTTGAAGGCTATGCATGTCACAGTACCTCTGCTCTAGAGGTCGGTCCCGTTCCAAACACGCCCATACTGGGATAATGCCTAAACCGGCTCAACCCAGGGGTAGAAGTCACTAGTGGCGAGGATTCGTCCTCCTGGACAAAAGCTCCATCCTGGTCACAACTAGGAAGGGTAGCGGCCACGACCGCAAAATGCTGAAGTCGGAGACACTGGACCAGGAAAGTCTAGATAGGCAACCACCTCTCACCCGGCGGGGATGTTTGCGTATCCTAATCACGCTGAGGTTTTCCGGTGAGAAAGTCCAACCCTGGACTGGATGGGCAACCACCTCTCACCCGGCGGTGATACACGGGTATCTCAAAACACGTCGAGGTTTTCCGGTGAGAAAGTCCAACTCTGGCCTGGGTGGGCTACCGCCTCTCACCCAGCAGGGATGCACTGATATCCTAAACACGTCGAGGTCTTCCGGTGAGAAAGTCCAACCCTAGACTAAACTGGTGCAATGAAAACCACGGTGTCACGCAATCCTGCTTCCGAGACCCACCAAGAATACAGGCTAAAGCACTGTGACACTCTGAGTCTCTTGTGGTCCTTTCGTGGATCTCATGTGGTCTATTTTGGACCACACAGGGGACCACGGGACCTAAAGAGGACCACAGGCATGAATTCAGTAGGTTCACAGTGCGGTTTTTGGTGGTAGAAGTGAACGAAGAAGAAGAAGAAGAAGACTGATGACATAACTCCTATGAGTGACAATGTGAACTCAGTGCAAGCAAAAGTAGATACTGTGTCTTCAAAGGCTAGCAAAATAAGACTTGGAATTAACAAGGAAAAAACAAAAATAATGAAACTTTCTGTTAATCAAAAAGAGAAAATATACATAAAAGGAAAATGGTTTGCCAGACTGAGGTCTGTGAAATCTTCTATTGATACCATTTCCCCCCAGTCAGTCATGATACAGAAATGTACTCCATGCACACTGTGTGAGAACAAATCATCAGCAAGCAAAGAAGCTCCGTGAGATACACAGAATTATACTGCACACAAACCTGTCAGTGGATGAAGCAGAATGTCATGTTTGACTTTGTCCCTTAAACATGGGACTTTGTCCTTGTCACGGTGGGTGAAAAAAAAGTCAAGATCTATTATATTCCAAGTGTTACTTATTTTATTTTATTTTATTTTTATCTTCCTATTTCCTGTGCAGGACTTCCCTCTCAGAAATGATGACATTATTTTGTGTTCATATTCTAAATCCGGCTGCCATTGGTTATGGGAAATTCTGAACCAGATGGTCTCAGGCAAAGCTGTTATGGGAAGCATAGAGAAAGAAATCTACATGATGGAATTTCACAAAATATTCCAAGATATCAATGAGCTGCCTTCACCAAGAATTTTAAATAACCACCAGGTATGATCTACATCCTTCTGATGTCTCATTCAACTTTCTTCTTCTTCTGATGTCTTTGGACATATATGATATAATATTCTGTGCATTCGACACCATAATGTCATGGAAGCACAAGTTAGATGTGACACATAAATAGTTTGTGAGTACAAGTAAATAAGACTAAATATATAAATATACACAAAACTGCTGCAGTAAAGCTGTGGTAATAAAATGTTAAAACTATTTAAAAGAAAAGTAGGAACATCTTTGTTAGTTATTGAGCACACAGTTGTAACATTTCTCTTTACACCTTAATCATAGAAGAACATATGGGACAAGGTGTCTCCAGGACACTCTTGAACACAGTTTCTTGCATTTCGTAGCTAAGTACTCCCCTCTGTTTCTACTTTTTACCACTCTTCATTTATCAGCATGTCCCTTGTGGAACTTTGCCTGTCTAACAGCTCTCTTGAAGGCTTCTCATTTGTAAGGAAGATATTCTGCTTCTGATGCATCCATTCACTGAAGATCAACAATATCTTGTTGCCATCTTCGCCTTGGTCTTCCTCTATTTTTCTTTTTTCATTATGTACCCTTTCAAGACTATCTTCTCCAAACTCTCATGATGTTTCCTATGTCTGAAATACTTCTGTTTAATTTGTTTTAATCTGATTTTCTGTTTAATCTTCTTTACTAACCAACCTTTTTCAGTATTAAATTCTTGTAATATGGATATGATGACAACTGACAAAACAAACAAGGCAGCTGAAATATGTATCAATGAGGAAAAACTGGAAGAAGTGGAGAGTTTTGAATATCTTGGATCACTACTAACTAGTAATGGAGATACAATGAGGGAAATTAAAAGGAGGACAACTATCGCTCTTCAGAAAGTAAAACAATTAAAGAATCTGTGGAGAGGAGCAGACAGAACTACAAAAATAAGATTTTTAAGGGCATGCATCTTTCCCATCATAACATATGCCTGTGAGACCTGGACACTAAACAAAACAGCTGAGAAACACATAAATGCCTTTGAATGTAAATGCTACAGAAGAGATAAAAGGGATGGCGACTGCAGTAAAAGCTTGCTATAGAAGAGTTCTTCAATTATCATGGACACAAAAAAGAACAAATATATCTATACTACAAGAGCTTAATATTGAAGAAGGCTGGCTAGTAAAGAGGATTAAAGAGAGAAAACTTTAATATTTTGGACACATTAAACATCATGATAATCTAGAGAAGACTGTCTTGGAAGGGTACATGATGGGAAAAAGAAAGAGAGGAAGACCAAGGCGAAGATGGCTGCAAGACATCATTGATGATCTGCAGATAGATGCATCAGCAGCAGACCATCTTGCTTACAACCGAGGGGCCTACAGGAGTGCTATTTGGGAGGCAAAATTCTGCAAGGGACATGCAAATGAATGAATGAATGAATGAATGAGTATGGATATGCCTATCCTTTTTGTGTCTGTATTATTTCATTCTTATTTGTTTTATATCATTCAAGTGAAAAAATATTTTTTTTTTTTTCTTATTTCTTTGTGTCTTTGTCCTGTGTGTTTTTGTATGATTAAAGTTTAACCAAAATGTTGCGGCTGCATGCTCATTAACTAATAAAGCTGTTCATACTTTTGTTTTAAACAGTTTTGACACTGTGTCAGATGTGGAGTTACCTGACTTAAACCAAAAAGGGGGAGAACTTCTGAACATACACTACCAGCATGGGAATCCTGCCCTACTGAATTAGTCAGGCTTTGGAAACATGTACACCTGCTTCTAGGAACACCAGTAAGAGACAAGATTGCCTTTGAAGTCATCACTTCAAGCATGTGAATGGAAATTGAGGCTGTACTGGCAGCAGAAAGAATGGAAAAGAACTGTATTCATACCACTGCCAAAAAAGAGTAACCTGAAATTATGCACAAACTACAGAACTGCCTTGATTAGTCACGCCAATAAAATTCTGTTAAAGATCATAATGGGTAGACTTTGAAAGAAAATAGAAGAAGAAGTCAATATGGTCCAAGCTGGTTTCAGCCAAGGAAGAGGATCAAGAGATCATATATTTAATCTAAGATTAATAATAGAGAAATGCAGAGAGTTTAATGTGAATCTATATTTAGCCTTTATAGACTACTCAAAGGCATTTGATTGTGTACAACACCATAAACTTTGGGAAATAATGGAAAAAATGGAATTTCCAACACATTTGATACAAGTAACATCACTGCTGTATCTAGACCAACAAGCAGCAGTAAGAATAAATGGTGAAACAACAACTTGGTTTGACATAAAACAAGGGGTCCATCAGGGGTGCATATTGTCGCCTTACTTATTTAACTTGTATACTGAAAATATAATAAGGAATGTTAGAGAAGATGTAGACAAAGAATGTTATAATACCATAACAATTGGAGGTTATGAAATACCAGAGATTAGATATGCTGATGACACAGTATTACTGTCCACAACACAAAAAGGAATGGAAAAACTAATTATGTCAGTCCATAAGAACAGCGAAGAGCAAAACCTCTATTTTAATGTGAAGAAAACTAAATTGATGACAACTGACAAAACAAACAAGGTAGCCGATATATGTATCAATGAGGAAAAACTGGATGAAGTGGAGAGTTTTGATTATCTTGGATCACTACTAACTAGTAATGGAGATATAATGAGGGAAATTAAAAGGAAGACATCTATTGCTCTTCAGAAAGTAAAACAGCTAAAGAATCTGTGGAGAGGAGCAGATAGAACCACAAAAATAAGATTTTTAAGGGCATGCACCTTTCCCATCGCAGCATATGCCTGTGAGACCTGGACACTAAACAAAACAGTTGTGAAACACATAAATGCCTTTGAATGTAAATGCTACAGAAGAGAGTTCTTCAAATATCATGGACACAAAAGAGAACAAATATATCCATACTACAAGAACTTAATATTGAAGAAGGCTGGCTAGTAAAGAGGATTAAACAGAGAAAACTTAAATATTTTGGACACATTAAACATCATGATAATTTAGAGAAGACCATCTTGGAAGGGTACATAATGGGAAAAAGAAAGAGAGGCAGACCAAGGCGAAGATGGCTGCAAGACATTGTTGAGGATCTGCAAATGGATGCATCAGCAGCAGGCCATCCTGCTCACAACCGAGAGGTCTACAGGAGAGCTGTTTGGGAGGCAAAGTTCCGTAAGGGACATGCAAATGAATGAATGTACTGGCAGCAGTGGAATGGGTAGTTGGTCATGATGTGGTTAATGGTGTCACTGTGAAAGTATGCTTCGTAAGATTGAGAAGAAATTGCTTTGAAAAGAATGGGTTCGTCTGTTAAGCTGGTCAAGTGTGTGACAAGCTTAACGTGGCTTTAATGTCCAGGGCTTGCATGGCAATGATGTGGCAGATAGACTTGCTAGACAGGCCAAAATAAATGGCAAGACTGACAATGATCAAGGGGGACATTGCTAAAGCTATACTGGACAGACTGCAGGAAAATGAAGAGCAAGAATGGAAGAACAATGTAGCTGTGAAGAGATTGCTGGAGCTAGGACAAAGGTGCTGGCAGGAAATCCAAACTGCGTGGTAGAAAAAGCACCGTAAACAACCAACATTTGACAAGAACCAGTAGCAAACATACTCTTGGATGGTTGCTTTGACATGCAGCGAAGCATATATGGGGTTGTCCTGAATGCAGTGAACCCAGAGTCTGAATTTTGAATCTTGAACCTTGAGGCATTCTGGCTAGTTCTGGCTCACTGATCTAGAAAACTGTGTATTAAATCTTCTTATCTTATATCTTATATCCTTCCCATGCTGTTAAATGTCACATAGGGCTTGCAAAGTAGCTTTTAACCTCATCGACGGATTTTATGCCTGTTAACTTGGCCTCTCTTAACAATGTCCTCTTCAGAATTTCACGTGGTCTGCCTCTTTTTCTTTGGCCTGTTGTGTTCCACTTGATAGCTTTTTTTGGGATTCTCTGATCATTTCTTCTCATCAAGTGACCAACATATGTCCATCTCCTTTTCCTGATCACCCATGAGACTGGTTGTTGTTCAATCATCTGTCTTATGTCTGCATTGTTCTTAAATTCATTCCACTTGATACCGAGTATTTTTCTTAGGCATTTGTTTTCAAAAGAGTCTAATTTCTTGTCTATTTCTTTAGCTGTTTTCCAGCTTTTGCATGCCTAAATGAGGGTGGATATTACATTTGAATTGAATAGTCTTAACTTGCTTTTCGTGCTTATAACTTTTGAATGCCATATGTTCTCATGATTCTTGAAGATTGATGCAGCATTTGCAGTTCTGATTCTAACTTCCTTTCTAGTGTCACCATCCTGATCTATGTCACTGCCAAGGTATGCAAATTGATTGAGTTCTTCAATATCTGTCCCTTTTATATGTATTTTTCCATTTTGATTAAGGGGAAGTTTCATTATTTTTGTTGGGTCCCATGTACCCAGTCAATACCTATGTTACCTGTGCAACATTTTTTCATTATGAAGTCTATTGTAATCCCAAAAAGTAAAGGAGACAGTATACATCCTTGTTTCACACCTGTTTCAATCTGGAACCATTCACTCATCCCTTCTTCTGTGTTGACTGCACAAACATATCCTTTGTAGAAGTCCTTAATGATGTTGACAATTTTAGATGGTTTTCCTTATAGACTTTAAATTTTCCATAATGAATCTCTGTGTATGCTATCAAATGGTTTTTTAAAGTCTATTCAGTTGAGGATTAATGATTTCTGCTTTTCAATATGTTCTTCAAGTATTATTCTTAGAGTAAAGATCTGGTCGAGACAGCTTCTCCCTTTTCGAAATCCTGCTTGTTCTTCTCTCATTGCAGTATCCACAGTATCTTTAAGTCTATTCAAAATGACCTTGTAAAATACTTTTGACACAACTGATATTAAGGTTACTCCTCTCCAATTGTTACAGTCACTAATGTTGCCTTTTTTTTTGTATTTTAACAATGATTCCTTTTTTTCCATGAGGTCAGTGTGACAGACTATCAAAACATGTTACAGAGAACTGAGAGTTGATTTTTCCACAAGGAGTTGGTCTAACTTCTAGAGCGCTCTTATTTATCCAGTCTAACATGGATCTACTACCCAGGTCATGCAGGAGTCAATGACAATGAGAAAGCAGACAAGCTAGCACACACTACAATGATTTAGGGTACTTTCAGAATGGACAAGGAAGAGATTGCAAGAACCACTTTGGATGGGCTGCATATAGAGGATGACATCTGGCTGAATGATAGCAATCACATCAGGAGAGTGATTGAGTAAGGAGAGGAGATTTTTCCAGAAGGAGTGGATTAGCATACATTACCCACAGCCAGTATGTGACTGGTTCCATCAACAGGCCCATGGTTCAGTGGGTGTTGGAATGGAAGGCGGAGCACATGTGGGAATGCCCGGAGTGAAGGGATACCAGTCTCTGACTACAGATTACAGAAAGGGGAAAATGAGTACATGATACATTTGTGTTTGGGGAAACTTGTCTTTAAAAAAGTTAAGTACTTGCCTGTAAGCCAAGATACACCGTGCATGTGACAAGATACACCGTGCATGTGACAATCAGTATGTGAAAACAGAACATCATTTAAAAGACAGCCCGATGAATATGGAACAACATCCAATTTATATCAGAGGAATGTTGAAAAACCATTACATCTAAGGTTAAAACAAAAAAAAAAAATTGTTTGCATAAAAGTTAGAATTTAAAGTAACATCTTAACACTTGGTGAGTTACGGGACATTTTCTGTATATGAAACTAAAGACATCAGCAATGTGTGTTCATCTCCAGTTCTTTGACATGCAACCCAGAGATGTTCTGAAGAAGAAGGTGAAAGTGGTGTTTATATACAGAAATCCCAAAGATGTGGCTGTGTCCTACTTCCACCATGTACAGAGACTGCAGATGTGCTACCACTACACGGGAGATTTCAATTCTTTTCTGATAAGGTGGGTGGATAGACAGTTTTATAAGAGGAAGAATAATGGACTTAATGAGAGAATAAATGAGGAGAGAGAAAGGAAGAGACAAACAGAGAAGGGTTGTGTGAAAAATAGCAGCATGTACATGGAAAGATTATAAAAGGAATGACGAAAGGATGAGACCTCAAAAAAATCGTAGACAAAGCACTTTAGTGAGACGTGAGAGAAAGAAAAATCACAAGAGAATTACTTGGGATTCCCAGGTAATTCTCTTGTGATTTATCTTTCTCTCACGTCTCACTAAAGTGCTTTGTCTACGATTTTTTTGAGGTCTAATCCTACAGAATTTGTTCTCTTACTTTACCATACCAAAGTCTCGTAGTTTCCTATTTATAAAAAATTGTTCCTGATGCAAGGATGGTCCAGATGAAAATGAGAGGGTGATGGAGTTCTTTAAAAAGTACATCACTGGCAGACTTATTTATCATTTTCCGTTAACATCTCTCTTGGTTACTGATGTTAAACAAATGTTATTCCTGTGTTGCTTTTTGGGCAGGTTTGCTGAAGGTCTGCTAGATAACAACAGTATATTTGAGTACTTGAAGGGCTGGGAGAGGGGCATTCAAGAGAACCCAGATATCAACATCTTTATTGTGTCTTATGAAGGCCTACAGGTAAAAAAAAATTGTCATTATCTTTTGGTAGAATTGCTCTTTCTTATTCTTGTGTGCCTTGCCTTCCAGGGATATGTTCTCTGTTTCATTAGCAACTTCCCAATAAAAAATTGTTTGGTACTCGCTTTCACAACCATTTTGGCTATAACATATCAGTGAGGATTTCCAACTCACAAACTTCTCATGAGATTACAGTTTACTATCAACAGCACTGCTTCTATGTATCTTCTTATATGAACCACAAGATAAGTTTTTTTGAGTCTGTTATCCAGGGTTTTTCCATTAAGTTGTATTTGTTTATTTTGGTCCCTTTTGCACTCTCCCTTCTAATTTTCACAAAGTTATAAAGTAATTTGTACACTTTACCATCATGATATTCTCACTCCCTAATTTTCTTATTTCGGTGTTATTTCGATTTTTCTAATTATATTTCCTTCATCCTTGTTTTAACTTATTAAAATTGATTTATAGATGAGACAACAAATTTAGTGTATATTAAGATTTATCTTTGTTATCTGTTATTGAACTTAATATTGAAGAAGGCTGGCTAGTAAAGAGGATTAAACAGAGAAAACTTAAATATTTTGGACACATTAAATGTCATGATAATCTAGAGAAGACCATCTTGGAAGGGTACATAAAAGGAAACGAAAGAGAGGAAGACCAAGGCAAAGATGGCTGCAAGACATCGTTGATGATTTGCAAATGGATGCATCAGCAGCAGGCCATCTTGCTCACAACCGAGAGGCCTACAGGAGTGCTGTTAGGGAGGCAAAGTTCCGCAAGGGATATGCAAATGAATGAATGAATCTGTTATTGGATACTGCAGTGTAGGCTGTGAATGGGAGAATAACATTACAATGGAACTTCATAACAAACTTTCTGCTCAGAATATCTGTACTGTTTGATGCCAGCGTGACAAATACTACTACACACAAGAAAACTTTGTACAGTGCTGTATGTCAGGAGTACTGCAGTGATCATTTCTACAGAAAATTTGATGTACTACAGATCTAACTGTGACTAGTGTACTTCAAAAGAGAAAATAAAATATATGTCATATATGTCAAGTGAACTTTTTTGCACCATCAAAGTGAAGATCAGTGTATCAAGTATCCCCATCAGAGATAATTACCTCGGAAAATAATACGCAGCCTTAAGCAAAAACACAAGAAAAGACACAAACATTTAAAACAACTAAGGGATTAAACAGAAAAGAGTTAGAATTCTATAAAACAACTGAAATATATCTTCACAAACATCTGGTATTTTCATGTTTGTTTCAAGATACAGAAAGGTAAGTCAATCTTACAAATAGTCATCATGCCAACTCTTGCATGGAAACCATAGCAAGTCAGTCTTGCAAATTGTCATCATGCTATCTCTTTTATGGAAATCAAAGCAAGTCAGTGTTGCAAATGGTTATTATGCCAACTTTTGTATGGAAGTCAAAGTAGCACATTAGTTACAACCTAGTTCAAGTAACCCAAAAGCTTGAGGGAGTAAAGACAGTGATATTGAAAGCATGCAAGCATTATTTGTTAATGAAACAAAACTTGAAGTAAAGTCACCAACCTTTCACATGATTAAGACAATGCTCTGTTACTGGATTTTTAACACATTATTTTATTCTGAAATTTCAGGTTAACTCTTTTTGTATATGTTTGGAAAAATCTGAAGAATTCTTTTCCGCCAAATTAATACAGTTTTGTATACATTTTTTTAACATGCTGCTTAGAATGACCCAGTTCCACATCTGCAAAGACTTGCAAAGTTTCTAGGAAAAACTTATGATGACACTTTCTTGGAATCAATTATTAAATCAACTAGTTTTGATACGATGAAGAGACACAAAGGTGACCTAATCAGCGACGCAGATGGCCCAATAATGTACAGGAAAGGTATCCTCTATTATATTTGTTTGCATGGGATTTCAAGATGTTGTCTTCCTTCTTTAGTTCATCCTCGATTTTGTTAATATCACCTTTAGCTTTCTTTTCCACTTCCACACATTGTACACATCAAGATGGCTGAGGCACGTTACAAAAATAACCACATCTTCTGGTGAATATTATGGCAAAGTTTTGCTAATGGTGTTGGTTCTCCAGACAAGCAAAAAAAAATCTATTGGAAGCTTGTAACCTGTGAAAAACAACTCTGTGTAAAAGAGAAGTGGAAATTTTCCACTTTCAACCATACAAAATTGACCCTTATCCACTTCCACCAAATACGGCATCCGGACATACATCCCACCTGTCTTGTTTTAGTTACACCATTGACTACATGGTGACTTTCTCATAAGAAAAAAAGAACACCAAGAGGTAAGAGAGAACTGAAATACAGGAAATCTGTGATACTCTCTAGTGTTCTGACAGGTCATGGAAAACATGGGCACTAATATCATACCCTCTATGTGCCTCTGTGGTATGATAAGGCTACTTGTGCCTTTACCAAAGGAGACAGTTTTCAACAACTACGACAGTGAGTAAGCCCACTCAACCTGGACAGAAACTCTGCAGGAACTCTACTTATCTAAGGATACAATGAGACTGAAGTGGGACAATGAGGAACCCAAGTGCAAAGCAACTAGACTTTTCAATGACAATATAGATTCTCTTTTACTTCAACAAATAATGCCGATTAAATATTGGTACAATCAGCCACGAGGGGGAAACTGCTCAACAAAGTGATTCTTGTAGGGACATGAAGAGCCACGTCAGGCCCCAGGGTCATTTACTGTCAGGCCCCAGGGTAATTTACTGTCAGGCCCCAGGGTCATTTACTGTCAGGCCACAGGGTCATTTACTGTCAGGCCCCAGGGTAGTTTACTATCAGGTCCCAGGGTCATTTACTGTCAGGCCCCAGGGTCATTTACTGTCAGGCCCCAGGGTCATTTACTGTCAGACCCCAGGGTAGTTTACTATCTGACCCCAGGGTAGTTTACTGTCAGACCCCAGGGTAGTTTACTATCTGACCCCAGGGTAGTTTACTGTCAGACCCCAGTGTAGTTTACTGTCAGACCCCAGAGTAGTTTACTGTCAGACCCCAGAGTAGTTTACTGTCAGACCCCAGGGTAGTTTACTGTCAGACCCCAGGGTAGTTTACTATCTGACCCCAGGGTAGTTTACTATCTGACCCCAGGGTAGTTCACTGTCAAACCCCAGGGTAGCTTACTATCAGACCCTAGGGTAGTTTACTGTCAGACCCTAGGGTAGTTTACTGTCAGATCCCAGGGTAGTTTACTATCAGACCCCAGAGTAGTTTACTGTCAGACCCCAGGGTAGTTTACTATCAGACCCCAGGGTAGTTTACTGTCAGGCCCCAGGGTCATTTACTATCAGGTCCCAGGGTAGTTTACTATCTGACCCCAGTGTAGTTTACTATCAAACCCCAGTGTAGTTTACTATCAGACCCCAGGGTAGTTTACTATCAGGTCCCAGGGTAGTTTACTATCAGGTCCCAGTGTAGTTTACTATCAGGTCCCAGTGTAGTTTACTATCAGGTCCCAGGGTAGTTTACTGTCAGACTCCAGGGTAGTTTACTATCAGACCCCAGGGTAGTTTACTATCAGGTCCCAGGGTAGTTTACTGTCAGACCCCAGGGTAGTTTACTATCAGACCCCAGGGTAGTTTACTATCAGACCCCAGTGTAGTTTACTATCAGGTCCCAGGGTAGTTTAATGTCAGACTCCAGGGTAGTTTACTATCAGACCCCAGTGTAGTTTACTATCAGACCCCAGGGTAGTTTACTATCAGACCCCAGTGTAGTTTACTATCAGGTCCCAGGGTAGTTTACTGTCAGACTCCAGGGTAGTTTACTGTCAGACCCCAGTGTAGTTTACTATCAGACCCCAGGGTCATTTACTGTCAGGCCCCAGGGTAGTTTACTATCTGACCCCAGTGTAGTTTACTATCAAACCCCAGTGTAGTTTACTATCAGGTCCCAGGGTAGTTTACTGTCAGACTCCAGGGTAGTTTACTGTCAGACCCCAGTGTAGTTTACTATCAGACCCCAGGGTAGTTTACTATCAGACCCCAGGGTAGTTTACTATCAGGTCCCAGTGTAGTTTACTATCAGATCCCAGGGTAGTTTACTATCAGACCCCAGGGTAGTTTACTATCAGACCCCCAGGGTAGTTTACTATCAGACCCCAGTGTAGTTTACTATCAGGTCCCAGTGTAGTTTACTATCAGATCCCAGGGTAGTTTACTATCAGACCCCAGGGTAGTTTACTATCAGACCCCCAGGGTAATTTACTATCAGACCCCAGAGTAGTTTACTATCAGACCCCAGAGTAGTTTACTATCAGATCCCAGAGTAGTTTACTATCAGACCCCAGGGTAGTTTACTATCAGACCCAAGCGTAGTTTACTATCAGACCCCAGGGTAGTTTACTATCAGACCCCAGAGTAGTTTACTATCAGACCCCAGTGTAGTTTACTATCAGACCCCAGGGTAGTTTACTATCTGACCCCAGGGTATTTTACTATCAGACCCCAGTGTAGTTTACTATCAGAGTCCATGGTAGTTTACTATCAGACCCCAGGGTAGTTTACTGTCAGACCCCAGAGTAGTTTACTATCAGACCCCAGAGTAGTTTACTACCAGACCCCAGAGTAGTTTACTATCTGACCCCAGTGTAGTTTACTATCAGACCCCAGGGTAGTTTACAATCAGACCCCAGGGTAGTTTACTGTCAGACCCCAGGGTAGTTTACTGTCAGACCCCATGGTAGTTTACTGTGAGGTCCCTTATCCAGACAAAGAAAGTAATTCTCATATAATTTTGTCTCTAATAAGAAAAGAGAAGAAAACAGATTTGCTGAGTCCCAGGGGTACAGAATACAGCAACAGCACCCCCCTCCCCAATCAGGTTTATATGCTCAGTAGCTCCTAGAAAGAGCTGACAAATGGTGTTTCAGTTTCATCTTACAAGATGAGAAGGGCTACTTTATGAGAATTAACATTGAATTATCTCCCTTCTTTACATTCTGAAGAGATACTTGAACAGAAACATTGTTAGCGTTGCCCCGCAGAAAGCACTTCTCACTTTAGGAGTTTTCAGTGAAAGTCGCTAGTGAGATGTACTGTGGTCTTTTTGAAAAGATCTAGAGACTGCATGGAGAGCAGTGTGATATTCAAGATGAAAATACAGAAAATAAATCAGAAAAAAAGTAAGAAGATGGGAAGAGGGTGGAAATGAGAAATGAATATAGTCAAGAATGAGAAAGAGATGCAACAAAAGATTTTTTTTTCTTAAATAATAGAAATAGAAACACAGAAAGATATACTTATGAAGAAAAAGCAGGAATTCTCTCTCGTTTTTTCTGTCACTTTGTCACTCTCTCTCTTATTCTTTCTATCGCTCTCTTTCTCACACGCACTCACACACAGGAAATTAAATACAGAAGAGAAATAAGAGCATTGGAATTATGAAGAATGAAAGAAAAATAAGAGAAAAAATATTCCCAGAGAAAAATTTTAAAGAAAAGCAGGAGTGTAAAAAAAAAAAAACTGGTTAGAGAGAGAGAGTGATGGGTGGGGTGGGGGGAGGTGCAGTGGTAGAAAAGATAGATAAAAGTATTTTTTTTAAAGTGAAATATACCAGAAATAAGAGAAAGAGAGGGGAAAAAATGATGGAGATGAACTGAGTTAAAAAAAGAGCAGTTTGTGGAGGGGGGGGGAGAATCTCCTGGTATATAAGAGTACAAACCTATGACTTATGATAATAACAAATACTGATATTTTTTTCCCTTTAAACTAAAATCACTTTCAGGGCAAGTCGGAGACTGGAAGAATTACTTCAGCGAGGCTCAGAACATCTGGTTTGACCACATCATTAGAACAAGAATGGGGAAATCTCAGCTGTTTCCATTTACCTATGCAATATAATGTGATGTATTTGCATATACAGTTTAATGCAATATATTCAGATGATGAGACTGATAGAAAGTAATGTGATATATGACAGTCTAATGTAATATATTCAGATAATCAGATTAATATAAATTACTTTGATGTATGATCTATTGTTATGAACTATTTCATTTTTTAAAAAAAACAGGTTTAGCTATAAAACAAATATAATATTTTTAAAAATTAAGAGTTTTTCAAAAATACTTGTTCAGCAACAGAAACCAAAAGTAAAAATTATAATTGTACCATGCAAATAACTTATAGTACTAAAAATAGATATGATTTTATCTAAATTTGATGCAGTAGAAACAAGCAAAGATGATATGCACATCAGGTTTAGCACCAGAAGGAAAGTGAAAGTGTTGCTGGAGTTGCATGCCCTTGTGCTTGCTGAGGTCAAATTATCTTCAGATATACATCCCACACATTTGAGATATTCTCAGAAAGAATTTTGCAACTTACTACTTGAAAGTTTAATAAGCAACAGTTTATTAAATAGTCTTACCATTGTGAAAGTTTAATAAGCAACAATTTATTAAATAGTCTGAACTTCTATACAACATATTGGCAGAGACTAAATCATCATCATGTGCTGTGTTAACTGGTGTTGGCTATTATGTCTCCCCATAGAACCCAATCCTTCATGCAGGCCATTACCTCAGTTGGTGATCTGCCCTCAAACCACTTCGTCAGACTATTCAGTATCATTACCTTGGCTCTTCATCCTTATATTGTTCCTGTTGTTATAATATTTTCATTGCCCCCTCTTCTCATTGCATGTCCTATGAAAGTACATTGTCTCTCTTGTACTTTTTTTTTTTAATAAGAGTTTTTGTCTCTCCATCTCTTCTCATACATTCTTCATTAGTTATTTTTGCTGTCCAGGGGATTCGCAACATTCTTATAATAAACCACATTTCTACGGCTTCCAATGATTTTTGTGCAGACCTGCCTATTGTCCATGATTCACTTCCATATAACAAGACAGGTTCAATATAGCATTTTAGGACTTGTTTTCTAACATTCATCGATAAGGATGTGTTGGCTAATATGCTTCTCATTCTCTGGAATGCAGTCTTTGCTTGGCCTATTCTGTTCCTAATTTCTGTTCTGTATTTCCCATCTGAAGTTATTACTGCTCCAAGGTATTTGAATTTCTGTCCTCGATTCAGAATTGTTCCATCTAATTATATGATGCATTTTGGTGGATTCTGTTTCTTAGATATAACCATAGTTTCTGCCTTTTTTGATGTTAAGAGACAAAAGGTAAAGTAAAGGTAATCCTGTCATGCCTTAGAGGCACATAAGGATATGGTGTTAACTGCAGTAAAATTACACATCAAATGTTATATGCAATGTAAGATATGACAAGATATATATATATATATATATATATATATATATATATATATATATATAACCCCTCATTTAATAATATGTAATATCCACCCTCATTTATGCATAAGAAAGCTGGAAAACAACTAAGGAAATGGACAAGAAATTAGACTCTTTTGAAAACAAATGCCTAAGGAAAATGCTCGACATCAAGTGGAACGAATTCAAGAACAATGCGGAGATAAGACAAATGACTGAACTACAACCAGTTTCATGGGTGATCAGGAAAAGGAGATGGACATATGTTTGTCACGTGATGAGAAGAAACGATCAGAGAATCCCAAAACAGGCTATCAATTGGAACACAACAGGCCGAAGAAAAAGAGGTGTACCTCATGAAACTCTAAAGAGGACATTGTTAAGAGAGGCCAAATTAATAGGCATAAAATCCCCTGATCAGGTTGAAAAGCTCACCGAAAACAGGAAAAATTAGTGAACTACCTTGCGAGCCCTATGTGATGTTTTAATGGTACGATAAAGATATATAAGATATATATCTAACATCTGTTGGTCACTAGAATTACTTTTCTACTAACTTCTTTATGCCTGCTTACATATCGTTCTGTCATGAAAGACTTCTAGTAAATTTTCCCTGGGAAAGAAGAGAAGACATTGTCTGATTTGACAGTTAGCAACACATAGCTGGCATTCTAGTGTCAGAGTTAGCAACACATAGCTGACATTCTAGTGTCAGATTTAGCAACAACACATAGCTGACATGCTAGTATCAGAGTTAGCAACAATACATAGCTGACATGCTAGTATCAGAGTTAGCAACAACACATAGCTGACATGCTAGTATCAGAGTTAGCAACAACACATAGCTGACATTCTAGTATCAGAGTTACCAACACATAGCTGACATGCTAGTGTCAGAGTTAGCAAATCATAGCCAACCAAGACCTTGTCCCACCTCCATATTGGAACCCCCACAACCCCACCCACCATAGCAGGCTGGCTAGGCTACTGGGGCAGAGACTGCCATAGTCCCCATGGTGGTGGAGTCTGCTAAAGAAGTACTGAACGCCCCCTGCTTTTTTTGGCTCCAATCAGGGACTGAAAAAAACCCCACTGTAACCTGGTCCCAATCCGACACGGTTCTGTACCTCACTATCTTCATCGCATCAGCTGCAAAAAACAGCAGCTCATAGTTCCAGGGAGAGAAAAAAACAGAACAAGAAAAGGAAGATAACTCTCCTATGAGTTTCACAGTGCCAAAAGCTAAACTTCATCGAAAAGATAACATTTGATGACGTCCGGTTTGTTTAACATTCTAAACATTTTTCATTTGATATTCTTTGGCAGAATATTTCTGCTTTTCTCTTGTTCTTTTATTTGTCCTCTAAAGTTAGCTCACTCTACAATAGTTGCATTCTTGCTTGAGGTCTCAGCCTTTGAGTATTACAGAGCAAAGACTCACACCTTTAGGCTAATGCAAGGACTGTACACAAGAATTTGGGGTACACCTTTTTTTCTCTGCCTTTTTGGTATCGACCAGTTTTGAGAATCTGGTGAAATCTGTAAACCCCTACAGACAGCATCATTGTTCATGAAAACAGACATTTCACCAAATAAAGTTTCATTTTTATTAAAGTACCTTCATTTCAGTTAGATTTATAGAATTAACAATTTTTGAAGCCAGTAGACAGCAAATCATTTTGTTGCCCACATTTGTTACTATAGCAGTATGGGTTGCTGTATGTTTATATGGGTTGCTGTATGTTTATAAAACTAAACAAAGTGGGCAAAGATTGGTAAAAAGAGAGCATCACTCACTGTGTAAGGTGAGCATAGTTTTGAGATTTTTTTTTCCTCTTTTGGGGGGAGGGGGATAAGAAAATGGTTGGTCAAATGAAATATCTGGAAGAGCAAATGGTGCAAGATGGCTGACTGAAGTATGTTGCTGTGATCATGGCTGTATTTTTTGTATATGTGATGTAAGCAGAACATGCCTGAGAGAAGTATCATTGCCCATCATTGCAGTGTTATCATGTTTTGTGAGAATTTCATTATTATCAGTTTTCATCTTCTGGCATAAAACGGCTTATGTTGTTTAACAACGGGTGGTGTTACCTGCTTCCGAATGTTCTCCTTGGAGGGTGTTCCTGTAGTTGTCCTAAACATGACCACAACTAAAGAAGGATTTTCCCTAATACCTTTTCTCTGCTTCTCAGTCATTTAGATTTAAAGAAAAGCCTACATGGCCCACACGCAGTCAGAGAAGGATGTTATGAACAAGATGTTAAATTTCAAATGGAGGCAAAATAATGTCATTAGTCAAGTTATTGACAGTAATCTCCCCATGGATTCCTGGTTAATAATCTCTGCCATCTTTTCTTCTGTTCCAGTGTTTGCTGATATCAATCCTTTCTTCCCCCCCCCCCAACCCCACCCCAACATTTTTTTTTAATTTCTCAAGATATGGACTCACTGATAGTCAGTCAGCCATTTGCGTGTCCCTTGTAGAACTTTGCCTCCCAAAGGCTCTCCTGTAGGCCTCTCGGTTGTAAGCAAGATGCCCTGGTGCTGATGCATCCATTTCCAGATTATCAACAATGTCTTGTAACCATCTTTGCCTTGGTCTTCCTCTCTTTCTTTTCCCCATTATGTACCCTTCCAAGACGGTCTTCTCTAAATTATCATGATGTTTAATGTGTCCAAAATATTTCAGTTTTCTGTGTTTAATCCTCTTTACTAGTCAGCCTTCTTCAATATTAAGTTCTTGTAATATGGATATATTTGTTCTTTTTCATGTCTATGATATTTGAACAGATAAAGGGATGGTGACAGTAGTAAAACTGGTTCAAATAATAAAGTTAGATAGAGGTGTATGGTGTAGTTTTACAAGGCAGCAGAGGAAGTAAGTGAGAAAAAATGAATAGAAAGTATGAGAATGTATAAATGAAAAACATACAACATCCGATATTTCGGCGTGAGCCTTTTTTGAGGATTACATACACAAACTAAATGAAAAACTTATCTTAATATGGCCTCCTCCAGAAGTAGGAAACAAAGAAATGCATGTCCACTAGATGAGGCATAGAGACCACATGGGGCCACACAAAGGATAAGCCTTGATGATATTTGAAGAACTCTTCTGTAGCATTTAAAGGCATTTATGTGTTTCTCAGCTGTTTTGTTAAGTGTCCAGGTCTCACAGGCATATGTTGTGATGGGAAAGATGCATGCCCTTAAAAATCTTATTTTTGTAGTTCTGTCTGTTCCTTTCCACAGCTTCTTTAGTTCTTTTACTTTCTGAAGAGTGACAGATGTCCTCCTTTTAATTTTCCTCATTGTATCTCCATTACTAGTTAGTTATGATCCAAGATATTTGAAACTCTCCACCTCTTCCAATATTTCCTCACTGATAAATATTTAGCTGTTTTATTTGTTTTGTCAGTTGCCATCAATTTAGTTTTCTTTGCATTAAGATAGAGGTTTTGCTCTTCACTATTCTTACGAATTGACATAATTAGTTTTCCATTCCTTTTTGTGTTGTGGACAGTATCATCAGCAAATCTAATCTCTGGTATATCATAACCTCCAATTGTTATGGCATTGTAATATTCTTTGTCTACATCTTCTCTAACATTCCTCATTATATTTTCAGTATACAAGTTAAATAAGTAAGGCAACAATATGCATCCCTCATGGACCCCTTGTTTTATGTCAAACCAAGTTGTTGTTTCACCATTTATTCGTACTGCTGCCTGTTGGTCTAGATACAGCAGTGATGTTAATTGTATCAAATGTGTGGGACACACATTAGTATGTGGTAGTATTATCCTTTAAAAGGTAACCATCTGAGCACAAGAATATTGTTACTGTTGTTGTTGCTGTTGTTGAAACCCAGCAGGTTTTGAATATTGTGGGAGCACATGGAAGACCATCTGTGTTGCATGAGAGTCAGAATGGCAAAACGGTTAGCGCACTAATTTCTCATGGCAAAGGCCAGTGATTCAAATCTGGCCAGAGATGTCTCAGCCACATCCCCTGTAGAGGTGGTTGCTGAAGCTGGGGAGGGAAAATTAACAGCCAGGCATGAACGCTGACCACAGCATCCTCCAGCAGTGTTGCTAATGCAGGGTCGGAGAGAGCGTGAGCCTCCACCACATAACATGATTACAAACAAAAACTAAAACATTTTTAACTTCATAACAGTTTAATACTGTCAAAAAAATGGGCATTTGATATTTGCATGGAAAAAATATCTGATTGGAATCTGAGTTTTGTCTACCTGCAGACTGTGACAGATCATGCTTGTGTTGTTGTGGTATCTGATACTGGGCACATGACATGAATTTTTATAATTTCTAGCTCCTCCCTTGCCAGATAGCATTTATCTATATATACTGCTACATCTGGAGTACGAGTCCACAGCTGCATGGCAATATATTGCTACATGTTTCGTTTTTATTAAAACCCGTGGAACTTTTTAATTGTAAATGTTTTATCTGCCCATGTCAAGTGACACTTCATAGTACTATCCGAAGCGTGGTTAGCAACAAGAGTGAAATGGATTCTGTTATGAGAATTTTCAATTTTTTTTTTGTGTGATTTCGGAGGCATACAGACATGCTCTATGACCAGACCACTGTTCTTGAATGTACCCCAAGCAGATCTAGACCTATAAAATGGACTGGAGAAGTAGTTAGAAGGTTATTTCAGACATTATTTTAGTGAGCACGCCACATATCATCACAAGATGAGATCGTATAAATCTACAAGTAGATCTAGACTTTGCTGATGGTAGATCTAGACTTAGCCAATGATAAGTAGGACACAGTTATCAGCTAAAACCATCACACTACTTTTTTTCCTAAAAAAATCACTGCATTTATGGAATCTTCATATATCTACAGATATTTTGATGCATAATAAGTATACTTTTAATGTGGAAATAGTTTATTACCTCCACTTTTTCAACTACACCCCAAACATAGCACAATGTGCGGCATTTTATTTCACAAAAACAGAATGTCCATGTTTTTTGCCTATGGCAAGGGAAGAGCTAGATATATCATTTTTCTCCAATTCTTTTTTAATCACAGATACTGTTAATAACTTTGTTATCATTTATATTTCCACATTTATTTATATAATCCTAGGAATGTTCACAATTATCAAACAAAGTCCAGCATAGCTCTCATGCCAATGTCTTGGTCAGCTTCTCTTTGAAATATGAAAACTCTAGCAGTGACAAAAAACAGACATAATAATGGGAGTAAGGACATACTACTCAGGTTGAGTGAGACAGTGGTCAGTGACCCATATCTGACTGTCTGTGTCTGGACTGGTGAAAAAGGCCAGCAAAGACCCTACTCTACCTCCTAGTGGTGCCACTGGGCAGTGACATTAGTCTGTGCAAATGAATATAGGGATTACAGTGGGAAGATAGACTAGGCCCCAAAAATGCATCAAGCCAAAGTTGAATATGTTGAGCTGAAAGGCACAACTGTTACACAACACAATCAAAAACTCTTTTTTGAGATAGCAAAGAAGAAGAAGAAGATAACAATGAGTTCATGATATACACATTGCAATGACAACTTTCTGAATTTCTTTACTTCTAACTTCATTAAATCATAAGACCATCTCATGATCAAACACTTTTTTCCATAATTGATAAAATGCTAAAAAAACTCCACTTCGAGGAGGATAGAAGGAATTTGTAACAAAAGTAATGGTAAAGCCTCAAGGAGAAAAATGCATGTTTTAATAAAAAATTTTTTTTTAATTTAATTTTGCCTTTACAAATCAGAATTTATTTCATATATGTTGTCTTTCAAAACATTTTTTTTTATCTGTAAAGCTCAACAATTTAAAAAAAAATTTAAATATAAGCCACACTAAAATATGACACTAACATATTAGAAAGCAGAGTTCAGCATTTTTTTTTATTTCACCATCATCATCATCATCATCATCGCCTTTCACTCCCTTGAGAGCACAGGCCATGGATTTTTAATAAGGCACTGTGACAAGACAAAAAAAGAACAAATATATCTATACTACAAGAGCTTAATATTGAAGAAGGCTGGCTAGTAAAGAGGATTAAAGAGAGAAAACTTAAATATTTTGGACACATTAAACGTCATGATAATTTAGGGAAGACCGTATTGGAAGGATACATAATGGGAAAAAGAAAAAGAGGAAGACCGAAACGAAGATGGCTGCAAGACATCGTTGATGATCTGGAAATGGATGCAGCAGCAGCAGGCCATCTTGCTCACAACCGAGAGGCCTACAGGAGTGCTGTTTGGGAGGCAAAGTTCCGCAAGGGACATGCAAAGGAATGAATGAATGAACTGTGACAAGACAAATTTATAATATGGCACTGTGAAAAGATACATTTATAATACTGCACTGTGAAAAGATAAATTTATAATATGGCACTGTGACAAGATAAATTTATAATAAGGCACTGTGAAAAGATAAATTTATAATACTGCACTGTGACAAGATAAATTTATAATACGGCACCGTGACAAGATAAATTTTGAATATTTTAATTTCATGTTGGAGGAGCAACACACATTTTATATAAAACTGTACATTATATTTTTAAAAATTTAAATTAAAATAGTCTGGTTATAATGTAAAATTATGCAACTTGCAAAAACACAATTAAAAATCTACATACAGATGGCAGATGTTTATGACCTTTATCTGATAAGCCATCATCCCAATAATCAGATTTGATGTTGGTCTATGGCAAGACTTTCTGGCTTACACATGGTAGAATGGTTTCAATTTAGCATTTTTCCTACCTTATTCAGTTCCTTGAAATTGAATCAGTGGTTCTAAAACTTTATCATCCTACCACTCCCCTCAACTCCCAGTCCACAACTCAAGTGCTCTGAAAACTTATTCACTCAGCTAGGTTTGATACTTCCTGCTTCTTCCTTTTCCCAGCCCACCTTCCTGATTCTTCTTATTGCTCAGCTTTTAGAACAGCTGAGTTACAGCATCATTTTATTAAAAACATCAGAAATGATCTCTTGTTACAAGAGACAGACATGACATCAGTGTCAACAATGACTGAAAGGGAAAAGTGGCAATAGTCTGGCTACATTATGAGAATGACAGACAAATCTTTACCATAAACAGCTTTGATGTGGACTCCACAGGATCAAAGAAGCATGGGGCAACCAACAGAGGCATGGAAACATACAGCAGAGAGAAAGCTGGTCAACAGAGGACTGACAAGAGAGACAGTCAAGAAGATAGTGAAGGACCAACAGACACGGAAATCTCTTGCTACGAGCAGCCCCCTGCATCTCTGGCACTGACAGGAAAAAAAAGAGAGTGAGAGATTAAAATAAAATTATTTTATTTTGATTTTATTTCTATGCCCTTCAGCTGTTATGATAACTAGGAGATGAAATATGTCTTCTTCTTCTTCTTCTTCGTTCACTTCTACCACCAAAAACCGCACTGTGAACCTACTGAATTCACACATGTGGTCCTCGTTAGGTCCGGTGGTCCCCTGTGTGGTCCAAAATAGACCACATGAGTTCCACGAAGGACCACAAGGGGTTCAGAGTATCACAGTGCTTTAGCCTGTATTCTTGGTGGGTCTCGGAAGCGGGATTGCGTGACACCGTGGTTTTCATTGCACCAGTTTGGTCTAGGGTTGGACTTTCTCACCGGAAGACCTCGACGTGTTTGGAATATCAGTGCATCCCCGCTGGGTGAGAGGCGTTAGCCCACCCAGGACAGAGTTGGACTTTCTCACCGGAAAACCTCGACGTGTTATGAGATACCCGTGTATCACCGCCGGGTGAGAGGTGGTTGCCCATCCAGTCCAGGGTTGGACTTTCTCACCGGAAAACCTCAGCGTGATTAGGATACGCCGACATTCCTGCCGGGTGAGAGGTGGTTGCCTATCTAGACTTCCCTGGTCCAGTGTCTCCGACTTCAGCATTTTGCGGTCGTGGCCGCTACCCTTCCTAGTTGTGACCAGGATGGAGCTTTTGTCCAGGAGGACGAATCCTCGCCACTAGTGACTTCTACCCCTGGGTTGAGCCGGTTTAGGCATTTCCCAGTATGGGCATGTTTGGGACGGGACCGACCTCTAGGGCAGAGGTACTGTGACATTCATAGCCTTCAAGATTCACCCCTGGTATGAGCCGGTTTAGGCAAAATTCACCAGTATGGGTGTTTATCAGGCGTTACCGACCTCTAGAGCGGAGGTGGCATGACATGTCTAGCCATCGAGTTCCACCCCTGGTGTGTGCCGGTTTAGGCATATTTCACCAGTGTAGGTGTATTTCGGACGTAGGCGGCCTCTAGAGCAGAGGTGCCGTGGTATAGCTCTCGTAGCGATACTACTGGACATACCAGGTTAAACTTCACTTTCCACCACCTTTTCCCATCGGCGCCGCACAGCAACCTTTATTTCCGCATTTACTTCCTTAACCGGGAGGAGCTTCACCCCACGCGCGGCATTTGAAAAGTCAAGCCAGCAGTGACTTAACCTCTGGGACAAACCGGTTCATGCATTTCACACGATATGACTGCACTCAGGACGTGGCCGACCTCCAGACCAGAGGTGCCGTGATTTGACTGTTTGCTTCGCTTTATTCTTTCAACCACCTTTTCCGCAGTGATGCTGCGCGGCAACCTCATTTGCAAATTTCATCATTGGCCGGGAAGAGCACCGCTCCACGCACGGCAGCTGAAGATCTCGCCAACAGCGAATGAAATATGTGAAATGATAACTAACCTGACAAAAAAAATCATTTATTCTTGTGTATAACAAAGTGTGTTCTTCACTTGAACTATTCATATTCTGAAACTTGGACATAACATAGGGAATGACTAGACTATTAAATCTCATTTCGGAAACAAAAAAAATTTAATAAAACAACTATAAAAATAACTCTTAAAAATTATTTATTTTAAAAATTCGCCCAACTGACAAAATGGATAATTTCTTTCATTTAAGAAACCTTTAAAAAGTCTTTTTAGTTAAAAAAAAAAATGATGAAAATATCTTTAAAAAAAAACCAAAAAAAAAAAAAAACCACACGCTTTTTCTCATAACTTCCTTGGTCACACTCTTTTCTGCATATTCAATCTATTGATAGTGCTCACAATTTTTTTTAACCATGCCTTTTAGCTGTATTACCTAATCATATATATAGATATATACATAATTTCTAGATTTCACTTGGTACTCTTCAGATCATCTGCCTAAATTTCCTGTTCTAACTTATATTTAAGGCTTTTTTGAAGCACTTGGTGCAGAAATAAAAGGTGTGGAATAAGAGAAAAAGCTGATCAATCTCATACTGAAAAAAAATTTTTTTTAATAAGTGTGTGTGTGTGTGTTTGTTAAATAAATCTTACAGGGTTTTACACAAGAATTAATTTTAATTTCTTCTAGTAATTTTTGATGGGTTATAATGATAAATTAATATAATACTTGCGAAAGATCCTTTGTTAAAAAACAAAGGAAGCAGCATATGCTGTAGTTTAGAAAAAAAAAATAATCTGTGAAATGCATTTAAAAAAAAATATGAGGAAGAATAAAAAAGTAAAGGCAATTTTAAAATTATGAAGTAACCACAATTGGTGGAAGCTGATGCAATGTAGCATGTTTGCCCAATAAGTAGTTCGAACATGCACTGTGCAGCACTCTGCCCTTAGTCTAGGTGAAGCCAAAGTCAAATAAACACGGACTCTCTGGGTGTGCACCACTGTGAACCACGTGCTGCAGTCTGATTTCTTTGGGAAGATGGAGTGAAATCTGCTGAGATTCATGTAGGATGTTGGCTCGGCAAGGAAATGACTCGGTGAAAAGTTTCTGAATGGGCTGAAAGGTATAAAGGGGGACAAACAAGTGTAACCGATGAAGCCGGATCTGGCCAACAGTCAGCACCACATACATGCAAGTCTACATCGGGGGGGGGGGGGGGGTGTCTTGTTCAGAGAAGACTGTCTGCTGTTGCTGCACATTTGGATATCGGCTATGGATTCACACATGTCACAGAGCATGATGATCTGGGGTACCATAAAGCTCGTACAAGATAGGTACCCAAAAAGCTTACTGATCTGTGCAAGTAACAGGGCTTGAATGTTGCAGCCCAATTCCTGAAATTATATGGAGAAGATCTCAAGTGTCTGGAAGCAGACTGTCATTAAAGATGTAAAACAGATACATCACTGTGAATTGGAAAGCAAGAGACAAAAGTATACAGAAGAAACACTCATCTTCACCGGTAAAGAGGAAATTCAAACAAAAACTCTCTGCAAAGAAAATCATGCTGACTTTCTTTTGGAACATAAAGTCTTCCATCTTTCAGGAACATGGACAAGCAGTGACCAGTGATACATACTGTACTATGATTAGAGAGATACAGAAACCTGCAATCCGCAGCAAAAAAGAAGGAGTGCTGTCAGAAAGCAAATCTTGCTGCACCATGGCAATGCCTGTCACCATGCACTGATGGCAAAGGTGGAAGTAACAAAAAGCTGCATTTTGAAGGTCTTTCTCATCCCTTTTACAGCCCTGATCTAGTGCCATGCATTATCACATCTTCAGTCCACATAGCCCTCATCTGGCACCTCACATTATCATATCTTCAGTCCACATAGCCCTCATCTGGCACCTCACATTATCACATCTTCAGTCCACACAGCCCTCATCTGGCACCTCACATTATCACATCTTCAGTCCACACAGCCCTCATCTGGCACCTTACATTATCACATCTTCAGTCCACATAGCCCTCATCTGGCACCTTACATTATCACATCTTCAGGCCACTTAGCCCTCATCTGGCACCTTACATTATCACATCTTCAGTCCACATAGCCCTCATCTGGCACCTTACACTATCACATCTTCAGTCCACACAGCCCTCATGTGGCACCTCACATTATCACATCTTCAGTCCACACAGCCCTCATCTGGCACCTCACATTATCACATCTTCAGTCCACACAGCCCTCATCTGGCACCTCACATTATCACATCTTCAGTCCACACAGCTCTCATCTGGCACCTCACATTATCACATCTTCAGTCCACACAGCTCTCATCTGGCACCTTACATTATCACATCTTCAGTCCACACAGCCCTCATCTGGCACCTTACATTATCACATCTTCAGTCCACACAGCCCTCATCTGGCACCTTACATTATCACATCTTCAGTCTGTTTAAAGAGCCTCTACACAGTCACAGGTTCACCTCTGATTATGAGGTTAAGAAAACAGTGCATGCCTGCATTCAGGAGCAGTTGAGAAAGCCTTTTTCTCTCAGGGAACGAAGAAGCTGGTGGAACATCACAAGAGAGCATCAGCCTGCAGGGGGACTGTGTGGTGAAGTGTACAACCATTACGTTCATTTGCTTACGGTTACCGATATTAAAGGGTATGTTGCCTTTAATTTTTTTTATTCTCCCTCATATTAATTTTATATGTATATACAGATATATCTGATTTTTAAAATTCTTATTTATAATAAACACATGCTGGTGATACAAAAGATCTTGTAAAAAAATGGAGGCAGTGTACTTTCATAGGACGTGCAGTGAGAAGAGGGGGCATTGAAAATATTATAACAGGAAAAAAAATAGAGGGAAGAAGAGCCAGGGGAAGACCAAGAGAAATGATACTAGGAAGTCTGATGAGATGGTATGAGAGGAGATCACCAACTGAGCTGATGACCCGCATGAAGGATCGGGTACTCTGGAGAAGCATAATAGCCAACGATAGTCGCCATAGCACCTGATGATGATAATAAACATAATAACGTGATTCTTGCAATCTAGCACTTGGAAGCAATATCTGTGTTCGGCACTCAGACTGACAATACGCAGCAACTTAAACTTTTTTATTTTCCCCATGTCATGTCTCATTGCTTTCTTAGTTATCTTTCTTGTACTGCGATCTTACTTCTATGCCAGAAGTCCTCAATAAGTGCTGCAGTGTCTTTGCTGGAAAGAAACTGAAATGAGATGAAATTCTTGAGATATTTTTACTCTGTTTATGAGAGAGAGAGAGGAGAGAGAGAGAAAGTGTGTGTGTGTGTGAGAGAAAGAGTGAGACAGAGTGTGTGAGAGAGTGTATGTGCATGTGAGAGAGAGTGTGTGTGTGTGTGGGAGAGAGAGAGAGAGAAAGAGAGTGAGAAAGAGAGAGCTCCAGGGAAACTGAAGAAAAATAAGATTCTATTTATGACATTCTAAGTATTGAAAATATAGTTTAATGTACCATAATAAAGTTGCACAGGACTACTACAGAAATGATCTTTTGTTCAATGGAAATGGGGCATTGAAGAATGTAACAAATGAAGATGTCCTCAGTGAGTTGCAGACTGTCGCATATTAATAAGATACATAACAGGCAAACAACCAAAAGTCTTTGGATATGTTAATCATAAATCTTTGTCACACCCAAGGCATATAAGGAAAAACATCTCCATCAGACTCTTGAATCTCTTATTTCACTTCTTGGTCTGTCTTTCTTGCAGTCGTAAGAAGACTGCAGTTATAAAACCCAATAATCACAAGAGAACTCAAGAAACAAACATACTGTGAGAGGCCTTAACAGAGATACTTGGACTGGCCAACACACTTGTACAAAAGGAGCAGTCTGACTAAACATATCAAAGATCTCACTAAATGACCACTCTTGTCCGGCACTTCCCGATAATGTTAACTGCTACCTATCTGTTATAAATCACATACCGGCAACCCTTGGCCTGCAGGTCACACCTGGTCCACAGCAACATTTTTGTGGCCTGCTAGCAATCTAAGGTAGTTTTTTTGTAAAAGTTTACAACTGACTGGAAATGTTAAAGAAATTGATTTTATAGAATTACAATAGCCTGGCTTGACAACTTTATAATCTCTCTCTCTCTCTCTCTCTCTCTCTCTCTCTCTCTCTCTCTAGACAGACACAGTAAAATTTTGTGCCTAATTCTTGTACTAGGAGGAAGCCTAAAAAACTAAGTCTAGATTTTTCATCCTTTTTTTTTTGTGTGCGTTTTTATCTGTTGTGTTGTTTTTGTATGTGGTCCTTGAAAAAGGGTTTTTGCTGAAATATTGGAATGCTGTACGTTCCTCATTTATATGTACTCATCTTGCTTTCTGCCCACTTTCCTCACACTATCTTTTGGTACACAAAATAGACGGTTTACATCTCCCTTTCTTTCTCTGGAAGCCCTCAAGATGCATTGCCGGAGATACAGTTTTTCTATTCATCTCTGTTCATAGGCTTCTGTGTTAAGTTGTTTATTCCAAGTTCTCTTACATCTTTTTCCATGTTGTCTCTCCAGCTGTGCTTTGACTGACTCTTTGTCTTGACCCTCCATCTTCTGTACATATGCCAGTTTGGTGTAATAACTATCTTCCGTTCTTTCTACATGGTCCAGCTATGGTAGTCAGTTGGCTTTCATGGTGGAGGTGTCTGGTGGTTCTTTGTACAAACTAGCTTTCACAGTGGAGGTGTCTGGTGATTCTTTGTACAAACTAGCTTTCACAGTGGAGGTGTTTGGTGGTTCTTTGTACAAACTAGCTTTCATAGTGGAGGTGTTTGGTGATTCTTTATACAAACTAGCTTTCACAGTGGAGGTGTTTGGTGATTCTTTGTACAAACTAGCTTTCACAGTGGAGGTGTTTGGTGATTCTTTGTACAAACTAGCTTTCACAGTGGAGGTGTTTGGTGATTCTTTGTACAAACTAGCTTTCACAGTGGAGGTGTTTGGTGATTCTTTGTACAAACTAGCTTTCACAGTGGAGGTGTTTGGTGATTCTTTGTACAAACTAGCTTTCATAATGGAGGTGTTTGGTGATTCTTTGTACAAACTGGATTTCTCTGTTGGTTCTGACTCTCCAGACTCCACTGTCGTATTCTCTAATATATTCTCCAATGTATTCTCTAATGGAACTGTTCTTTTAACTCTTTCACTTCAAAACAGTGCTGGTAGATCTTGCACACCCATGTGAATCAAATACTCAGAGAGATATTTAGCCAAAGTCTAAATAAAATAAAAAGTAGCAGATCTGTAGCCCATCCCATAATTTTAAATTAACTTATTTCCAGCTTCTTTGTACCAAAATCTTATGAAAATTTAATCTGGCAGAAAATTTTAATTCAGGAGTGGAAGACTTAAGATTCTATTCTCAAAACACTGCTTCTTTGTTACACTTCATGTTTTTTTTTTAGTTTTACAGAACTGCTGGTCTTATAATGGTTTTACATATGGTTATCTTGGCCCTTTGAGTCAACATTTTGGATTTTTTGTGTGTTGTAGGATTGTTTTACATATTACATTAAAATACACTGGCCACTGTTACATTTAATCACACTTTAATATAAACTAAAACTCTATGCTCAACACACAAATTAAAACAGTTGATGTAAAAAAAACTTACTATCCAAGTCGAATAAAGATCGCCATTCTCGGTGGAACAGTAACCACTTCATAGTTCCTTAGCATTCCATCTATTCCAGCCAATGCAGTTTCATTTGGTGTCAGAAGGCGGTTATTAGGTCTTTGAAAGATTTAAAAATAACTTATCAAAATCATCATGATTATCATTGATTTAGCTATGTGCAAAGGTGGCTAGAGGGACTGAGCAGTTAACTAAGTCACTGAACGAGACCTGGCCAAGAACCTGAGCTATTTTCCCTACTCTTCTCTTGGAAACAAGCCGTGTCATGTCAGTGCATTATGGGAAAAGTTGATGTTGACATAAAAATATGTCCCAGTTATAAGGGACTGAGCAGTAAGATGGGGAAAACACTCAAAATCTTTCACTTTTGTACAAAATTTTAATTTATGTTAGGCTTTTCACTCCAGTGAAAAAGTGGTTTTCCACTGTTCTCTTTTCCCTGCTTCTGACCATCGCATTTCACTGATGCCTGGTACATCTATCTATTTCTCGGATTACTCGAGCAGTTTTTGATGGTGCTCTCATTGTTCTTACATTCCGGAATCCAATATTTGTCATATATCTAAAAATTGGTACCAGAGAAATATGGGAAGGTAAATGTGGCCAGGCACAATACTGACCACATCACACATTCATGTGCCGAAGGTCTTGGAAATATGGACATCACCAAATCTCCAACATGCCTTAATGGCATGAAAATGGGGATTTTACCTTTGGTAAAAATTTTAATTTATGTTAGACTTTTCACCCTAGCAAACATTTGAAAAAAATAAAAAATCATTTGCCAATATGGGAAGAAACAAAAATTCCTGATTAAGGTAAACTCATTGAAATAGAATAGACCACATCTTTCTGGAAATAAAAGAATGTCATTATAACTGACTCCATATCTGATTCAAGGCTACTGTTTCAGCATCTTCACTACAACATCAACACTTGCTCTTATATTCAGATTCAACAAAAATGAAATGAGAGAAAGTGAAAGCAGATGCTACAGGTGAAGAACTTTTTAAAAAACTAAACAGTCCAAGAAAAAAACTAAACAATCCAATAAAAAAAAACTAAACAATCCAATAATCTGGAAAGCTTCTGAATGTCAAGGTACTTTTTGGTATCAACTGTCCTTTGTTGAATTTTTTAGACTGTAATTTTCAGTTTCTTTTTCTGGAGTATCTGTTCTTGTTTCATATTTATTTTTTGTTATGGCTGTCTCATGAAGAAGTGAGTCAGAACACTACATTGTTGTCATAAACATAGTTCCCTATTTTTTTTTACTGTTATCTATTTTCTCACAAGATTTCTAAACATGAGACAGCAGTTTATAGTGTATAGTCTGAGTCATCATCATTGCACTCCAGACATGTCCAGGGGTGCTCAGACAAACCCCTCCCTCAGCACGTCTATCAGCATCCTGTGTTGTCCTCCTCAATGCCCAGAATGCTTCTTGTCCCTGGCCATGCCAGCCTGTACTCTCTGCTCTCTTAGTGTAAGCAACGATGTGGATTTTCTGTTCTCGAAGTCCTCAAGACAGCATTTACAATTTTACTTAACTCTTTCCGTGCCTTTAGTCATTTTTATGACTTTTCCGGTTTCCCAATGCGTGCCAATGGTCACTTTAATGATCATTGGTTTCTTTCAATAAAACAACCGGTGTAACATTTAGATTGTACATATTTCGTCCGCGATTCTGGTGACACTTTTCAAAATGGCGAAAGAATGCCTAGTTACGAGTGATGCCAAGTGAGAAAAAGGAAGAGAAAGACCGAAAATTTTCAATTTTTGATGATGTAGATAGGGGTATGGACATGGCCTGTGACCACCCCACTGCTCTTGAATGTATCCCAAGTAGATCTAGACATATTTAGACGCCTGGAGAAGTAGTTAGTAGGTTATTTCAGATATTAATTTAGTGAGAATGCAACATAGAATCAGAATATGAGATCGACAAGTAGATCTACACATCTCAGATTGTAAGTAGTATATATTTAGACCTAGCTGATGGTGAGTTGGGCACAATCAGTGTCTAAAAACATCACATTACTTCTTTTTTCCTAAAAAACTCTGCATTTATGAAATTTTCATTCATTTAGTTATACTTTGAAACATAATAAGTATACGGAAGTACATGGAAATACTGTTTTCCATTCCATTTTATAACTATACCCCCTAACATATCAAGACCCGCACTTTTACTCTGGCACTCCACAGCACATCCGTGTTTCTTCCTCCGGCATGGAAAGAGATAATATTATGACTATAAGCCTCTACTTACCCAAGACTGAAGTTCTTTATTAGCCCAGTATCAACAAACATTGGACAGAGTCCAGTCACTTTGATGTTGTGGTGGCCATCTTTATATAGCTCTTCTATCAGTGACCGTTGGAAACCTAAAGCTGCATGTTTAGAAGAGCTGAAGGAGAAATAAAAAAGGGGGGGGGGGAGATTTTAGTTGAAGAACTTGAAAAGGTTTCCTTGTAACAGAGTTACTAATAACCAGTTAATACTATGCATGTATGAATAACTAGACTAACACAAAACAGAAATATCGTAAAAATGTTTTCATCTTGAAAATATGATATGAAAACGTGAGAACATAATTAATTCATTAATATGAGAACATGTAGTTCAATGATATTAAATTATCATAATACACACAGATGTTGGCAATGGGTGGATATGTGCTCAGGATGACTGGCGACTCATTATCAAAAGCAGCACTGAGATAGTTAGCTCAAGGGAAGCACTGAGATAGTTAGCTCAAGGGAAGCACTGAGATAGTTAGCTCAAGGGAAGCACTGAGATAGTTAGCTCAAGGGAAGCACTGAGATAGTTAGCTCAGGGGAAGCACTGAGAAAGTTAGCTCAGGGGAAGCACTGAGATAGTTAACTCAGGGGAAGCACTGAGATAGTTAGCTCAGGGGAAGCACTGAGATAGTTAGCTCAGGGGAAGCACTGAGATAGTTAACTCAGGGGAACAGAAGTAAGGGTAGACTAGGAAGACATGGATAAGAAGAAAAGACAACAGGGCAATAGGGGTGTCACCTAGGAACAGAAGTAAGGGTAGATTAAGGAGACATGGATAAGAAGATCAGACAATAGGGCAATAGGGGTGTCACCTAGGAACAGAAGTAAGGGTAGACTAAGGAGACATGGATAAGAAGATCAGACAATAGGGCAAAAGGGGTGTCACCTAGGAACAGAAGTAAGGGTAGACTAAGGAGACATGGATAAGAAGATCAGACAATAGGGCAATAGGGGTGTCACCTAGGAATAGAAGTAAGGGTAGACTAAGGAGACATGGATAAGAAGATCAGACAATAGGGCAATAGGGGTGTCACCTAGGAATAGAAGTAAGGGTAGACTAAGGAGACATGGATAAGAAGATCAGACAATAGGGCAATAGGGGTGTCACCTAGGAACAGAAGTAAGGGTAGACTAAGGAGACATGGATAAGAAGATCAGACAATAGGGCAATAGGGGTGTCACCTAGGCTCTTGCAGAAAAAAAAAAAAAAGGTGAAGGACAGGCATTTGTGGCCTTGCAAAAGCCCCATGTGTCTTTGGCACCTGTGGTTCCGAGAGAGATCATAACTGACAAACATGAGATTATTAAAGAGAAGCTCTGCATACCAGTAATCAGTAAGCATAGCTGACCCACTGAAACCTGCCATTGATATTACATTCAAAATGTGACCTCTCCCTTTCTTTATCATGGATGGCAAAAATTCCTTTATCATCTGGAAAAATAGAAAAGAAAGAAAACATGTAGACATATACATTAGTATCTTTGAATCAAATATATATTGGCACAAGTGCATTTCCTGCAAAAAACATTTTTTAAGATCATTGTGAAAAGGTGCACTAATTTACCCTTAAATTTACTGAATCTAGCGAAAACAGGAAGGAGAAATGGAAGTTCATAAATGTAAGTATAGAAAAGCACATTAAAAAGTAAAAATGTTTTCAAGCATTTTACATGCTAAAAAATCTGGACATTTTTAATGTATAGTCATTTTGTCAGCTTTTCTTCATTACTAATAGTTTATTTACCTATTGAGTTTTCTGAGGAAGTATATATTAAATATGAACTGCAACAAATTATACATGTCAACTTAATTTTCCTTCTATTATCTCCCTGGAATTGCAAACTACTGCCCTTCGATGCTGATGCCATGATAAATTTAGAACTCAGGCATCTTGTGGATACAGAAAAAAGTTGACTGTGTTGAATTACTGTGGCCAATGAACCACAGCTGACTAAAACACCAGATCTGGCTAAAACACCAGAGCTGGCTGAAACACCAGACCTGGCTAAAACACCAGATCTGGCTAAAACACCAGAGCTAGCTAAAACACCAGAGCTGGCTGAAACACCAGAGCTGGCTAAAACACCAGATCTGGCTAAAACACCAGAGCTAGCTAAAACACCAGAGCTGGCTGAAACACTAGAACTGGCTAAAACATCAGAACTGGCTAAAACATCAGATCTGGCTAAAACACCAGATCTGGCTAAAACATCAGATCTGGCTAAAACACCAGAGCTGGCTGAAACACCAGATCTGGCTAAAACACCAGATCTGGCTAAAACATCAGATCTGGCTAAAACACCAGAGCTGGCTGAAACACCAGATCTGGCTAAAACACCAGAGCTAGCTAAAACACCAGAGCTGGCTGAAACACTAGAATTGGCTAAAACATCAGATCTGGCTAAAACACCAGAATTGGCTGAAACACCAGATCTCTCCTTCATTGTTTTCCTCACAACATGCTGCCATGAGCTCTTCTACAGCCCGGATAGCAAGATGAAACTTAATATGGTCCATCCATGTTTGTGGAGTCTGTTGAGAGACTTCTAGGACGACCTGAAGTTAAAAACTGCTCTAATATAATACATTTACCTTTCTGCATAGAAGGCAAGTCTCCAGTGCTCAGTTAACTAGAAGAATTTTTAATATTTAACCTTCACTGTATAAAGCATACAAGCCTGTGATGGCCATTTAGAATGCTATACTGTTATGGCAGCTAAGATAACAGGAATAAAATTATAACTATATTTAAAAAAAAAGACATTAATATTTATCCAGTGGGTTAGTCTCCATGGTGCTAACCTCATACATTACATGGGCCAGGTTTTCCGTGGTAAAACTGTTAACTCAGTACATAATGTTTCGACTAAGCTGGTTTTGTTCCCATATACAGTGCTAAGCCTGAATAATGTTTGGGACATGCTACACTGCCAAGTTTTGAATGAAATAGGGTTAAATTTCTAAAAATAATTAATTATAGGAACTTATCTTATATCTTATATCCTTCCTGTGCCGTTAAACGTCACATAGGGCTCACAAAGTAGTTTGCCAATTTTTCCTGTCTTCGTCGAGTCTTTCAACCTCATCAAGGGATTTTATGCCTGTTAATTTGGCCTCTCTTAACAATGTCCTCTTCAGAGTTTCACGCGGTCTGCCTCTTTTTCTTCGGCCTGTTGTGTTCCACTTGATGGCTTGTTTTGGGATTCTCTGATCATTTCTTCTCATCAAGTGACCAACATATGTCCATCTCCTTTTCCTGATCACCCATGAGACTGGTTGTTGTTCAGTCATCTGAATTATGGGAACTACTTTTCTGAAAATATTTTCACTATTAAGGAGGTTAATATGAGGGAGGGGTTTGAAAACCTCTCTCCAACAGGAAAGATGAAAAGACAGCATGGGAAAGTAGAAAGAAAGAAGACAATGGACAGACTAAAAAGATGGCTCGATGGAAAGTCACCAACTTAAAACAGAAAGTCACCAACTTAAAACAGAAAGTCACCAACTTAAAACAGAAAGTCACCAACTTAAAAACAGAAAGTCACCAACTTAAAACAGAAAGTCACCAACTTAAAACATAAAGTCACCAACTTAAAACAGAAAGTCACCAACTTAACTGATGGAGAATACCAGGAATCAAGATGTATAAAAGAAATATGACTGCCTATACCCTTCAGTGTGGCATGCAAAGATGACAATGATGGCTTGTGCATATGTCAATAAGTTCTTTACACCCTGAATTATAAAAAAACTTCCTCTACTTCTTCTTTTTCTGTTTTCCTGGAACTGTGAGCTGGTGCTCTTTGCAAAAAGATGTTGAGGCACAGCATTGTGCTGAACTGGGAGGGGTCATGACAACTACTTTTTCAATCTCTGAGTGGAGCTAACATGCATGGGGGTCAGCTATACTTCTTTAGCAGATTCCACCACCATGCAACCCTGCAAGACTCGTTTTGGAATAAAAGGGTTCTTCTTCTTCTTCTTCTTCTTCGTTCGCACTGTCTGTCTATATCTGCAGTCCTGTCTCTTGGATAAATTTCACTGTTTTTTGTAACTCATGTATGGAACCGTAGAGCTTTTCTTCTTTAGTGGTTTCACTGGGCCAGTAATTATTTCTCAGTGTCTCGTAGTTGATGCAGTTCTGGAGGATATGTTCCACGGTTTGGGGCACCTGGGCACATGTACATAGATTAGTAGTACCAACCTTAAACTTTGTATACATATGACTTCGGAGTCGGCTGTGTCCTGTTCGGAGACGGAAGATGGTGACTTGTTCCTTTCTGTTTAGCATGTGATAGTCATCATGTGGTGGTGTTTGTGGCTTCCTGTAGGTTTTTATCATGCTTTTCTTCTGATTATAGGTGACTGGTATGTCTGGTTGCTCCATTTCAGTGCCCTCTTTGGCCAGATGGTCAGCTTTCTCATTGCCTGGTATCCCACAGTGGGAGGGAATCCACTGCAAAGTGACTCCATGTTGTAAGCCAATTTTTGACAAGGCATCCTTAAGGTCTGGTAGTTTGTTGCACTGAAGAGCCTCCAGTACTGATCTTGCATCTGTGAGAATTACTACAGGACATGTATCAATTCTGGAGTCTGATAGTTTTTCAACTGCAGCAATAATTGCCCTAACTTCTGCATCAAAGTTGTTGCAGTATTTACCAGTGGGTATGGAAATCTTGTCAATGGTGTTGTTTGGATATTCAATATATGCTCCTGCCCCACCATTTTTTATGGCATTATGTGCAGATCCATCTGTATACACACGTATCCAGGTGTCACATGGATATTTGTCATCTAGAACACTAAGTGTGGCTACTGATCTTACAAGACTGCTCTGCATCTCACCATTCTGCACACCTTTCACTTCAGTCTGAATAGTTATTTGTGTATAATCTGCTTCTTTCCATGGTGTATGCTCTGGTACAGATGATAATGGAGTGACTACAGTTGGAAGGTCAGGTATCAGCTTACGCATACGCTTGGCCTGATGAATGAAGCTGCTTCTTTTAAGCCGTCCTAATGCCAAGTTATTGAATCTCTCCTTCAGGGGATGGCTTACAGAGCTAAGGAATTTTTCTCCCATGGTCATGACCTTTGTGTCTCTACGTTCCTTTAGCGGTTGAACACCAACTATTTTCTGCATTTCTACTATTGGTGTGGACCTCATGGCACCTGTGATAATCCGTAGTGACTGATTTTGAACCTTGTCTAGATTATGCAGCGTAGTGTTTGATGCTGTGCACCAAGATGTTGAGCCATATTCTAAATGTGGTAGAATACTTTGCTGATATACGTTCTTGAGGATTCTTTCACTAGCTCCCCATGTAGTCCCACTTAATTTTCTTAATATGGCTAGTTTTCTTCTGGCTTTTGCTTCTGCACTGTTGATGTGTTGCTTCCAAGTCAGTTTTGAGTCAAGAGTCACTCCTAAGTAAGTGGGTTGGTTGTCCATCCTTAAGGGTATTTCATTTACAAAGATCTTACCTGCTTTCTGTTTAGATGAGAGGGTGAACAGAGTGGTACTTGATTTTTCTGTGTTGATACTTACACACCATTTGTTTGTCCATGATGTCAAGATGTCTGCTGCTCTTTGGAGTCTCTGTGTAGCAACTGTCGCATATTCATCTGTACACCACATGACCAGATCATCTGCATACAGTGCTGCTTTGATTCCATAGGGAAGTTCCTTGACCAGGTCATTAATGAATACAAGGAATAGTGTAGGCGAAAGGACTCCTCCTTGTGGTACACCGTGTCGCAGAAGTACTTTCTGGCTTTTGTGTCCATCCATTACTACTCTAGCTCTTCTATTGTGTAAATAGGACTTTATCCAGTTGTACAGTCTTCCATTCACATTGCAGTTTCTTAGTTTCCACAACAGACCTTTTTTCCATACTTTATCAAAGGCTTTCTTCAGGTCTATCCACGCTGCTAGTACAAGGTTTTTCTCTTGGAATGCATCCTCAATCTCTTGAGAGAGATAGGTCACTTGATCTTCCGTACTGTAGTACTGCCTAAATCCTGCTTGTTGTGGAACGAGAAGGTTTTCACTTTCTAGGTACCATTTTAGCCTCAGGTCAATGATGCGTTCCATCGTTTTGCATAGGCAGCTAGTGAGACTGATTGGCCTGTAGCTGGAGGCAGTGTCACTGTTTTTCCCTGGTTTTAGCAGTGGTACCATGCTTGCTTCCTTCCAGATTTGAGGTAACTTACCTGTGCTCCAGCACATATTGAAAATATCCAACAGCTTTCCCATTGCTGCCACTCCCAGGTTCTTGATCATTTCATTGGACACTCCATCTGGTCCTGGTGATTTCCTTGGTTTCAGTTTACTAACTGCTAGGTCTAACTCACTGCGTGTGATTGGTGCATCCATGACCTCCACTTTTCTGACTTGTTCCTCCTCTTTCTGTGGCTCGATGCGCACTGTACGCTCCTTCTCTGGATGGATATCAATGTTGCAGTCCTGTGCAAACATGCGAGCAAAGTGATCTGCTACCTGCTTACCTGTAAGAGTTTTCCCATCCTCTATTAGTGTAATCTTTGTACTTCTTCCAGTACTCTCATCATTTAACTGTTTGATTAGTTTCCACAGTTTCCTTCCATCCTTTTCAAAGTTTAGGGACTCTGTTTTCTCTCTCCAACTTTCCCGTCTGGCTTGCAGCTTTGCTCTCTGAAATTTGGCTTTAGAATGTTGGTAATTATTGTGGTGTTCTTGGCATGGTCTATTTTCTGCTTGCTTTCGAGCTGCTTCCACGTCATCATGGAGTTTTCCCAGCTCACTAGACCAGTATGGTTTATAGAATAAAAGGGTTAAACTGGAAGGAAATGATAAGAAATAAGTTATTCCATGGGAATCACAACCCTTGATGGTTGGCTTTGTTTTGCCAACCCTGACAGCATGTCAGCTATGGATTGCTGACTGCCAAATAGAACAGCATCTTCACTCCCATAAGAGGTCAATGCTAGTAAGTAAAAGATCTGTTAAACATTCACATGCGAACAGTTAAGGAACAATTTTACGTACCCAAAAATGTGACAATGTATTCACTTCGAATGTCCTTCTGATATCAGCCTCAGACAAGTCTAACAGCGAGCCACCGTTCAGGATTCCTGCGTTATTCACAAGAATTGTAATTTCCCCGACTTCTTCTCGAACCTTCTCAGCCACGTTTGCAATATGGGAAGTGCTGGTGATGTCACATGTGTATGCATATCCTTGACCTCCAGCTTTCTTAACCTCTTCCAAGGTTTTTTCATTATTTTGCTGTGGATAACATCCAGTCATTAGCAGCTGATGATGATGGCAAGGAATAAGAAGAAAAATGATTTGTACAAAATAAAGATGAAATGAACCAACTAATTGAGAACAGAAAGAAAAAAAAATATGGGATTAGACAGAAAATGCTGAAATTACAATTGAGAATCATAAAATATTATGTATATGCAAAGTCAGTCTATCTCATATAAATATTGACATTATAAACCAAAAAAAAAATTTTTTTTTTAAAAACCCACTCGCAGAATGGTCAATATATGTCAGAAAATACTGCAATTCATGGACAGTGTAACAGAAATGATAATGAAATTGTGGAGCAACTTTATCATGTGAAAGAAAAATATTTTAAAAAAAAAACATTTAACAAGTATTTTAAACATTTTAAGAAATTCACTGACAGCCATACTGAAGGAAAAAGCCTAGAAGGAAAACAAAACGGTGAATGAGTGATGAGTGAGTGATGAATGAGTGATGAGTGAGTAATGAATGAGTGATGAGTGAGTGATGAGTAAGTGATGAGTGAGTGATGAATGAGTGATGAGTGAGTAATGAATGAGTGATGAATGAGTGATGAATGAGTGATGAGTAAGTGATGAGTGAGTGATGAATGAGTGATGAGTAAGTGATGAGTGAGTGATGAATGAGTGAGTGATGAGTGAGTGATGAGTGAGTGGTGGTAATGACAGCTGGACAGACTTCAAGAGATAAAATGAAAATAACACCAGCATATGCATCTCTGGAGATTGAAATAAACTGAAATTTAGTTCATGGTGGCACATGATGATGATGATGTGCATGATGTAACAGCATTACAGACACTAACTGTTCAACCATGAAACAAAAAACCATCTAGGAGTTTATATAAATTTTTTTAACCTAGAATTAAAATATACAAAAAAAATCACTACTTTGTAATTTCTGAAATTCCAAAACATCACCACTAAATATGAAATACTCATATATAGGCTTAACCCTTTCCTATCCTTTGTACAAGATTTATTAGATAAGCATCTCATATCAGGCATAAATTTTATTACAGATTAAATACAAAAGGTATAATTTATTCAAATCACTTGACATGTTAAAGAAAAAATTATCTTCATAAATTTAACTTTTACATCAGAAAGTGGGACATTTTAAACTAGTTAGAAACTAACAGGCACAGAAAGCTGTAGAGAAGTTAAAATTTTTTGGGACAAGAAGGGGCCAATGAAAAACTAGTGCTGAAACTGCTGCATTATATGCTACATACTATTCTAGAAGGTGAAAGATGAATAAAGATCTTTACATACAAGCAAAGACCAATGTAAAAATACTTATAGAGGTAAAAAAAATGCTGCCCAGAATTTATTAATCAGTTATCACTTGACAAACTGTCCTGACCACTGGTTCACATGCACTAAAGATAATGGTAAGGTAACCCTTTTATGCCCTATAGGCATATAGGGTGTTAGTGTCCATAGTGTTAGTGCCCATATTATCTTTGATATGCTGGCACACTAGAGGGTGATATGGTCAGTGTCATGCTCGGCCACCTTTCCTTCCCCAGCTTTAGAAGAAGTCGGGTACCCATTTCTACACCTGAGTGACTTGAGCACCTCTGGCCAGATTTGAACCCCCAACTAGTACACTAACTACTTCACCACTCAGATGTTCTCAACTGCACCAGCTCAGAATATTTTACACATATGAATGCCCTAGAAGGAATGGAATCTAAACTCTAGAAAAAGTATGAGTGCCAAGCAAATGCAGATCTTTATCACAGAGATCTTGTTGAAGGGTCTGGACTTAAAGCCTTGAGGCTTCTGGCAACATCTAGAAAAGACTGCAGATGATGCTCCACCTATAGGATTCTATATTTAGCATGACCTACTAAAAGTTGAAGATCTGTTCAAAACATTTAGTAAAAGCAGACTTTTAAAAACAATAGTTACTGTGTTTATATCCCAGAGTACAACTGTAGCTCCAAGTTTTGCAATCTCTAGAGCAAACTCTCTCCCTATCCCATGACCAGCACCTGTGATGAGAACGGTTTCTCCCACAATTGACTTCCTGGGTGGTGGTCTAAAGAGCTCTATTAGAGCCACTATGTAACCATAAAAGACGAAAAATATTGTACGTAAAATTTCAAC
The DNA here is from genome assembly GCA_009760885.1 of Achatina immaculata. Lineage (NCBI taxonomy): Eukaryota > Metazoa > Mollusca > Gastropoda > Stylommatophora > Achatinidae > Lissachatina > Lissachatina immaculata. Next base: position 15,316,945 of record CM019701.1, on the reverse strand, counting down.
AACAACTGATGCAACGCTCATTGTTGCAACTCAAGTGACAGTTTCTTCTGTAGAGTTAGCAGCAGAGTTTGATATTTATTGCAATGTGTTGGCACACCTGAAACAAGAAATAGAAGCAATTTTTTTCAATGTTAGATTGATATATAAAACAGCACAACAAACTTTCAGTATAATACATAAAGTAGACCTGCTACAGTGCATAAAATGTAACATAAGCTGATGATGAGAGTTATCAAATACTGTACATAATTTTTAATTAGCATGATCTTTGAACAAGAAAATGGACAGAAAAAAAATAAAGTCTTTGAAATGTGAATATGCAGAATCATCATCATCAGGTGCCGTGCTGACTGCCATTGGCTATTATGCTTCTCCAGAGTACCCGATCCTTCATGCAGGCCATCAGCTCAGTTAGTGATCTCCTCTCACACCATCCCGTCAGACTGTCCAGTATCATTTCTCTTGGTCTTCCTCTTGATCTTCTTCCCTCTATTTTTCCTGTTGTTATAATATATTCAATGCCCCCTCTTCTCACTGCATGTCCTATGAAAGTACATTGTCTCTCTGTTTTTTGACAAGATTTTTTTGTCTCTCCAGCTCTTCTCATACATACTTCATTAGTCATTTTTGCTGTCCAAGGGATTTGCAACATTCTTCTAATAAACCACATTTCTATTGCTTCCTATGATTTTTGTGCAGACCTGCCTACTATCCATGATTCACTTCCATATAACAAGATAGGTTCAATATAGCATTTTAGGACTTGTTTTCTAACATTCAATGATAAAGATGTGTTGGCTAATATGTCTCATTCTCTGAAATGCAGTCTTTGCTTGGCCTATTCTGTTCCTAATTTCTGTTCTGCATCTTGAATATACAGAAGGAAGCAGAATATTTCACAGAACAAAAACAAAGAAATATTTGATCAAGTGAGAGTGAAAAGAGAAACACTGAAAGACAAAAGAACAAGACAATTAAAATGCTTTGAACATAAGAGCAGAATATTATAATGAAAACAATACTTCAAGGAAAAGATGAAGGGAAAACTGTAAGGGTTAAACAATATCAAGAGACAGACCAAGACCAAACTGAAGGGATGCATGATGAGAATGAAGAACAGAACACACTGCAGGTCATTTGCTGCCAATTTTACCTATGAGATGGAGCAAGAAGAAGAAAAAAGAAGAAGATGATGGTGATGATGTGCATTAGTATATGAAACAGATCTGTTATAGTATGTGCAAGAGACCTACTATATGTTACATCAGACAAATTTATGAGGGGTGACTGGAAGTTCTCGGCATAAGGTACAAATACTTGAAACACACAGTTGATATGAGATACATTTGTAGACCAGGTTAATGTAAGATTAAACACAAAGTTTCAATAAATTAACTGCAACAATTTTTTTACAGGCTACTGAAGTGGTAAAGGGTGGAAGAAACTGAAAAAATGGATAAAATTTCTCATTAAGCAGTCATTCGCTACCTCTGCATCAGGGGCTTATCATCCAAGGAGATCCATGAAGATATGGTAGAGACTCTAGGGGAGAGTGCTCCTTCTTACAGCACAGTGACGAAATGGGCAGCTCAATTCAAACATGGAAGGGAGAGTCTAGAAGATGATCTCCATCCAGGAAGACCAAGAATGTAACTACCGATAAAACCATCGGCAGAATCCATGACATAATAATGAAGGATCAACAACTAACTGAGTGGTACATTGCTACTGAGTTGGGCATCTCCCAAGAACATGTTCATGCCATTATTCACAATCATCTTCAAATGACAAAGGTCTCTGCTCAATGGGTCCCGAAACTTCTTGGTGCTGATCATAAATGACAGCATCTCAACACATCAAGAGACAATCTTGGCCATTTTTCTGCAGATCCTGAAAAGTTTCTTCAGCAATTTGTGACTATGGATGAGACTTTGGTTCATCATTTTCAACCAGAAACCAAAGAACAGTCAAAGCAGTGGAAACATTATGGATCCCCACCTCCAAAGAAAGCAAGGGTGGTTCTGTTTGCAGGTAAAGTGATGGCTTCCATCTTTTGGGATTCAGAAGGTGTGCTATTGGTGTGCTTCAAAAGGGCAGAATGGTCACCAGGGCTTATTACGCTAATCTTGTGAAGCAACTGCAGGTCAATATGAAGGAAACGCATCGAGGGAAATTGAGGAGAATCATCTTTCATCAAGACAATGCCCCAGTTCACAAGTCGGCGGTGGCAATGGCTGCCATTCATGAATGCAGCTTCCAGCTTCTTGAATATCCTCCTTATTCCCCAGATGTGGCCCCTTCGGACTATTACTTGTTTACTAAACTCAAAAAAGGAGCTCAGTGGTCGCAAATTTGCTTCAGATGATGTCATTATGCTGTAGACCACTTTCTACTGGCACAAGATACTAACTTTTACAAAAAAGGAATCCATATGTTCCAGGATCGCTGGACTAAGTGCATAAACTTGCAAGGAGACTATGTTGAGAAAAACCAAAAAAAGTTGTCCACAAATAATACGTTATACCTTATGCCGAGAACTTATCAATCACCCATCGTATGTCATAGCATATGAAGTAGACCTATGGTACAGTACATGATACAAGACCTATGTTATAGTACAAGAGATAGACATCTTACATCTTACATCCTTCCCATGCCGTTAAACATCACATAGGGCTCACATAGTTGTTTGCCAAGTTTTCCTGTTCTCTGCCAGTCTTTCAACTTCATTAAGGGATGTTATGGCCACTAAACTGGCTTCTCTTAACAATGTCCTCTTTAGAGTTTCATGTGGTCAACCTCTTTTTCTTCAACCTGTTGTGCTCCACTTGTGCTTGTTTTGGTATTCTCTGATTGTTTCTTCCCACCACATGGCCTACATATGTCCATCTTCTTTTTCTGATCACCCATGAGACATGTTGCTGTTTCCTGATGTGTCTTATCTCTGCATTGTTCTTGAATTCGTTCCACTTTATACCAAATATTGTTTTTTTTTGGGGGGAGGGGAAGAGAGAAAGGCAAGATGCTGTCAAATCTGGCAGTCAGCAACCCATAGCTGACATGCTAGCACCAGAGCTAGGGAACCACAGCCACCTTGACCCTGTCCCACCTCTTTGTTGGTACCCCCCAATAACAGGTCTAGCCTGGCCGACAAGGGAGGGAATCTCATATTCCTCATGGTGGTGGAGCCTGGTAACGAAGTACTGCACACCTCCTGCCTTTTAGTTCCACTCTGAGACTGAAAAATATAGCTGCCATAACCCGCTCCCAGTTCGCTATGATGCTGTGCTTCAATACCTCACCGCATCGGCTGCAAAGAACATCATGCTCACAGTTCTAAGGAGATTGAAGAAGAAGAAGGTGAATTCACAAGAAAATTTAAAAGAATAGAATCTCTCTCTGAACCTTAAGAGCCTAAGGCATGTCCACATGGATTTTCCACAAACCCATGTCCTTTGACTTTTTTTCTGCTCTTGCCCAGGTGAGCCCTCTTTTGCTCAACACCCTCTCTGTTGTTCTTCTCCATGTCTCTTTTGGTCTACCCTTACTTCTGTTCCCCCTGTGGTGTCCATCTTAATGCTATTTTTGATAGCGAGTTGTCAGTCATTCGGAGCACATGTCCCAACCATCGCCAGCATCTTTCCTCAATAACTGATGATTTTGCAGCAGAATAACTTACTGGTGAGTGGCAGGTGGGTAATGCTACTCCACTTCCCACAATCTCTGAGGTCACCCTTCTTTGGCAGTTTTACTACAAGGCCAGTTTTCCACTCTTGTGGAGTTTTTTTCTACATCCTAAATTTGTTGTAGTATCTGGCAAAGCTGTTTTGGTGTTTCTATCTCTTCTGCTTTCAACATCTCAGCAGTCACTTCATCTTCACCTAGTGTCCTGTCTAATTTTAGCTTCTTTATTACCTCCTTTACTTCACTTATTGTTATTGGTCCTGTATTGATGTTTAGTTCCGTGTTTGCTTCAGGTATGTCTATTGTTTGTGCTGCTTGTGTTCTGTTTAGTAGGGTGTTGAAGTGTTCCCTCCATCTTTCAATTTTTTCTCTTTCTCTACTGACCAGTTGTCCCTTATGTGTCCTTACTGCACTCTCACATCTTGTGCTGAAGTTACCTGTCATCTGCTTTGTGATTTTGTAAATGGTTTCATGTCATTTACATATGATGCTTTCTCTGCTGCTTCTGCTAAGTTATTACAGTATTGATGTTTATCTTGACGGCATGACTCCTTCACTTCTTCGTCTTTTTGAGCGTATTTATTTAAGACTTGTTCTTTCAGCCTTTGTGATTTAGTGCTCAGTAATTTTTTCTTGAATTTCCTTGCTCTATCTTATTCCATGTGGCCTTGCTTATCCATTCCTCTTTTCTCCCTTTCTGATACCCCAGCACCTCTTTTGCTGTTTCCTGTAGTGTTTTATTGAATTCTAGCATGGTCATTTACGCTCTGTTTTGTAGGACACTGATTCAGTTCGTAAGTACTATTGAGAATTAATTTCTTGTTTGCTTTCAGTATTGTTGTATCAAAGCGTGCTTTTCTTGGTTTTCTGATTTTGGCTTTCCTTAATTTTAGTCTTATTTTCGCTACCAGAAGGTTGTGATCACTTCCTACATCTGCTCCTTTCTTTGGTCTCACATCTTGTAGTGACCGTTTCCACTTGTTTAGTATGTGATTGTTTTGGTTTTCTGTGGTTTTATATGGGGACCTCCAAGTCACTTTATGGATGTTTTTATGTTGAAAAATTGTCCCTTGGACGGTCAAATTGTTTTCTTTGTAGAACCCGCACAGTCTTTCTCCATTTTCATTTATTTCTCCGATTCCTTCTCTTCCCATGATTCTTCTTCTATCTTCATTTCTCTCACCTACTTTTGCAGTGAAGTCGCCCAAGATGAGTAGCATATCATGCTTGGGTATTGTTTCTACTGTGGCTTGGAGGCTGTTGTAAAAATCTTTTAATTCCTCTTCAGCTGCTTCTGTTGGTGCATAACAAACTATAATAGACAGCTTCGTGAATCTTCAGTTGAACAGTGCATATAACAATTTCTCATTTATAGGGGTCCATTTCGGCAATGCTCTTGACGCTTCTTTTGTTATAATCAATGCTACTCCTCCTTCATGATGATCATCTTTACCTGACCATATTATTGTATCTTCTGTGTGTTGTGTTGTTAATTTCCTTCTGCCTTGTCCTGTCCATCTTGTCTCTTATATTCCTAATATATCTAGTTTGTATCTGTGCATTTCCTTGATGGTGCTAGTTTTTCAGTTTAAGTGTTCTTACATTCCACCTGCCTATTTGAATCTTGTGTTTAGGTTCCAGGAGGTCTGCAGTCAGGCTGGGGACTTCCAGTGGTTGGCTTTCATCCACAACCTTCATGGGCACAATTTCCTGATAAGCATTTCTCCTTCCACCTACATTTGTTTTTTTCCCTTGCTTCCGCTTCTGTAGCAGTCTGATAGTTTTTTTTTAACCAGACAGGGTTGCTGGCCCTATGCCGAACCCTCCTTAGTCGCCTTTTACGGTCATGCATGGCAGGGTGCACTGGTCCTCAAATTTGCTTCCCAGGCATATGCCCAGGTCCTGAGTACCACATGGAGGAAAAGAAAAGAATAGAACTGGAATTTCAGGCATAAATGTTACATAGCAAACTTCTTTAGATAAAATGCTTTGAATTAGATCAAAACTGACAAAGATGGATATATATATATATATGAAAAGTTTTTCTTTCAGCCAAGAAGACTCAGCAGAACTGGCAAGAAACTGTGTAACATGGAGACTAGCATCCAGAAAAACTGCATTATTTGAAGAAGCAACAACAGCCAAAAACTAGAACAAGAGACTCGTCCTTGAAGCATGACCATGGTCTGCTTGATACCAATGCCAAATATGCTAATAAAATATCGGTAGAGTCTGTCTTGAGAGAAGCTGTTTCTCAGTGAAATAATGCTCAGTAACTTTCACAAACATGTATCATCTGCCTGTTTTAAAACCAGCCTTCTCAGAAAAAGAACCATCATTATTTTTATCTAGCCTGCATCCCAACTCTACATACAGCAGTTCCATCTGAATTAATAAAATTCTACCTGTCATTAAATGTAGAACTAATAATTCTGTACACAGTATTATTTTATCTAGCCTACATGCCATTTCCACATACACTAATTCCATCTGAATTACTGTAATACAATTCTCTTTTTTTTCTTTCTCTCTGTAATTCCCATTTCCATGCCATTGAAGCATACTGGGGTATACAGCGTTAGGCCCGTATTTTCCATGACTTTCAGCACCTAAAACTGTGATGTGGTAAATTATCACACCTGGCCGCATTCACCTTCCCAGATTTCTCTGGTACCCACTTTTAGAGGCTGGGTGAACACCAGGCTCTTTTTCGGTGTGCACCTGAAAAAAAATCCCACAACTAGGACTGAACCTGGTACCACCGCTTTAGTAAACTGAGCACTTAACCACTCAACTAACCATGCTGCTTAGTCTTACACAAAAATGTCTTGTAGATCCTATTTGAAGATAGTTTTCAAAATTAATTTTGACACGAACTAATTCCACCTGAAGCAATGCTAGACAGCTTCACTTTGTCCGCAGTTTATAAAAATGGCATTAATTCTACAATAACTTTTCTTCCTTACAGTATACTTTTTACACACAAAACTTTTATCAGACATTAAATATAAAGGTAGTAACTCTATAAGAACTTTGTCATCACAATATAATTAATTTCTTACATACACATTCTATTTGATGCTAAGTTTAATGATAGTATAATACTGTATATAAACTAAGCCAGAAGTTAACACTTCATGCATTTAATCTAGATAAATTGTCTACACAGCATAATGCTATCATACAGATTCTGTTAAAAGTTATAAATGTATTACACCAACCCACAAGACTTAATTCCACACAACAGATCCCAGTTCAACAAGCTGATTTTTATACTTTCAAAAATAACATGAAAACAGCTTATAACTTCCACTATCTAGACTCAAACAAAGTGTAACGAATTGCTACCCTTGTGCATTATTGTCCTTGACCCTAAAGATAAATGAAATGTTAAGTGCTGACTGCAGCAACTCTGAGTTCCTCATGTTTTGGTAACATGCAGGTGTTATCTAGAATACCAAGGACAGATAAAGGTCATCAATATCAATAACAAGTTATTCTAGTGTTATTTTATGTATCAAACTGATGATAAGGTTATTTTTTTCAGGAGAAAAGATCACACAAGATACAAGTCGTATCATGATGACCCAAGAAAGCTACAATGAATGTTAATATGAAAGTTAACCCATACAACATTCAAAGAGACAGTCAGCTGCTGAGAATATGAAAGTTAACCCATACAACATTCAAAAAGACAGTCAACTGCTGAGAATATGAAAGTTAACCCATACAGTATTCAAAGAGACAGTCAGCTGCTGAGAATATGAAAGTTAACCCATACAGTATTCAAAGAGACAGTCAGCTGCTGAGAACATGAAAAGAAATATAATACAGTTCACTCATTCATATGCATGTCCCTTGTGGAAATCTGCCTCTCTAACACCACTCCTGTAGGCCTCTCGGTTGTGAGCAAGATGGCCTGCTGCTGATGCATCCATTTGCAGATCATCAACGATGTCTTGCAGCCATCTTCGCTTTGGTCTTCCTCTCTTTCTTTTTCACGTTATGTACTTTTCCAAGATGGTTTTCTCTAGATTATCGTGACATTTAATGTGTCTAAAATATTTACATTTTCTGTGTTTAATCCTCTTTACTAGCCAGCCTTCTTCAATATTAAGTTCTTGTAGTATGGATATATTTGTTCTTTTTTGTGTCCATAGTATTTGAAGAACTCTTCTGTAGCATTTACATTCACAGGCATTTATGTTTTTCTCAGCTGTTTTGTTAAGTGTCCAGGTCTCACAGGCATATGTTGTGATGAGAAAGATGCATGCCCTTAAAAATCTTATTTTTGTAGTTCTGTCTGTTCCTCCCCACAGATTCTTTAGTTGTTTTACTTTCTGAAGAGCGATAGATGTCCTCCTTTTAATTTCCCTCATTGTATCTCCATTATTAGTTAGCAGTGATCCAAGATATTCATATTTCTCCACTTCTTGCAGTTTTTCCACATTGATACATATATCAGCTGCCTTGTTTTCATTTTTATATAGTTAGTTATAAATATAATACAGTTATCAGTATAAATTTATAACTAACTATATAAAAATGAAATTACTGCAGTTGCAGTTGTAGAAATTAAAAGTTTTAAAAAAAGGTTATGATTTATTTTAGTAACTAAACACACGGCCATGACATTTCAACTTGCATCCTATTTGTACAAAAACATATATGACAAAGAATATCTTGTCTTACTGTCTTGTGCAGTCTCTCCGTAAATGTGAATTGTTGTTCTTTGCAGCCGATGCTGTAGAGGTGTTGAGGCACAGCATCGTATTAGGCATGGCAGCTGTTTATGGCAGCTATTTTTCAGTCTCGGAGTACAGCTAAAAAGCAGGGTGTGTGCAATGCTTCTTTAGCAGACTCCACCACCATGGGGACTATGGCGATCCCTGCCCCCTTAGCCAGGCTATGCCTGTTACTGGGGATACCAATGGAGAGGTGGGACAGGGTCTTGGTCAGCCAAGGTTCGCTAACCCTGATGCTAGCACATCAGCTATGGGTCACTAATTGTCTAATCGGTTAGTGCCTTCATCTCCAACAAAAAAATATAAGAAAGAAAAGAAATAGTAGACTGTACAGCGAAAAAAAAAAAAAGATCATTAACATGGTAAATAAGAAAAAGAAATGTGTAACTTAGCTTTTTGCTTGGTTACCTTGCACGCATTCACAATCCTAAAGTTTAATAGTAACACATTCACAGTCCTAAAGTTTAACAGTAACATATTCACAGTCCTAAAGTTTGACAGTAACACATTCACAGTCCTAAAGTTTGACAGTAACACATTCACAGTCCTAAAGTTTGACAGTAACACATTCACAGTCCTAAAGTTTGATGGTAACACATTCACAGTCCTAAAGTTTGATAGTAACACATTCACAATCCTAAAGTTTGATAGTAACACATTCACAATCCTAAAGTTTGATAGTAACACATTCACAATCCTAAAGTTTGATAGTAACACATTCACAATCCTAAAGTTTGATAGTAACACATTCACAATCCTAAAGTTTGATAGTAACACATTCACAGTCCTAAAGTTTGATAGCAACTCATTCACAATTCTAAAGTTTAATAGTAACACTTTACAACATTCTCTGTTCATCCTGTTCCCCTTTCCCTTCCCCAGATCTGCTACCAAAAATGAAAATGGCTCTAGCTAAATGTTTTCTTCTACAAAATGTATGAACTACCAAAGAGTAAAATCATAAACATACTCTTTCACTCCAGAACAACACTGGGAGTGTTTGCTGACCTTGCACACTTACCAAATCAATATTCATGGCACTGAGTAACAACAGCACTGAGTGACAACAGCACTGAGTAACAACAGCATTGAGTAACAACAGCACTGAGTGACAACAGCACTGAGTGACAACAGCACTGAGTAACAACAGCACTGAGTAACAACAGCACTGAGTAACAACAGCAATGAGTAACAACAGCACTGAGTAACAACAGCACTGAGTGACAACTGATAAGTTTTTATTTCAATGACAGCTGCACATTCCTGTTCATGATATGCCCTAAAGCAAATAACTTGGGTGTGCAAGGACCTAAAGGGAGAAAAATTGCATAAAAGTGTTTCTGCTGTGAATCTAGGTTAATGTGTCCATGCTCTGCTCTCTTCTTACACGATGCCAATTTGACCTGTCAAAATGGCAAGTTAAAGAGTGATATTTGAACAACGAGCATATATATTTATCCCCATATATCAAGTGGCAAGGGGAGGTAACCAATTTTGTGATACTACAGCATGCTAAACTCCATGATGATAACACTCAACAGAAGAAAATTAAGTCAGATGGGGCACCTATCTAGAATGTATCACAATTATATCCCCCAAGTAAATATTACCTGGCAAAAATGCAGAGAATGGACAATAAAAAAAAACTAAAACAGGCACATATTTGCAAGGCATCATATGGTGATATTTCAGTCAGTCAAGAGAGCTGGAAGGAACGGGGGGAAAAAGATGTCACTTTGAATCTACCAGTAACTGAGAGCACATTATCACTTTCAGAGTAAATGACAGCAAAAAACTAGAGACAAAAAATACAAGTGCAAAGAATAGACTTTTCCATATCAACAAGCTTCGCTCTTACCATTGCCCATTTTTCTAAGCAAAAATTGGTAAAATTTTGTTCAGCAAAATAATGCTTTTAAAAAAATAAATAAATAAACAACTAACGTCAACCTGCTTCAAAACTTGTCTACGAAATTGAAAAATGCCACAATTTTATTTGGAGGTTAGTAACTTACTAGCTTTAAGAAATAACGAGTCAGAATATCTCAGTTAGAAATGATTAACAGTAGAATGATTCTATTCTGAAGAAAACTTTTACATGCAAGTATATAGACAGTTTTATCAAATAATGAATTATACCACCTAGGATAGTTTTGCCAAATACTGTATTATACTGCTTGGTGACTAAACATACTGTATTACATGCAAGTGACTGGAAGAATGTATTATATAAATTACAATCTGTAATGAAACACATCTTGGCTTTGTTCACAACTGATGTTTAATCAGCATACAAAACAAAACTTTTATGATGCAGATTTTGTCCTGATGCAAAATCTCTTTCTCTCTCAGAATCTTAAGTGCCCAAAGCACATGGGGCTTCTGCAAGAGTTTTCCACAAATGCCTGTCCTTTGCCTTTTTTTTTTCCCACTTTTGCCCGGATGAGCCTGTATTGCTCAACATCCTCTCTGTTGTTCTTCTTCATGTCTCCTTTGGTCTACCCTTACTTCTGTTCCCCTGTGGTGTCCATCTTAGTGCTGTTTGTATAAATGAGTCGTCAATCATCTGGAGCACGTCCTAACCATCACCAGCGTCTTTCCTCAGTTATTGCTGTCAGTGGCTTTATCTGCAATTCTGCCAGCAAGATGTTATTTCTTACGGTGTTTGGCCAAAATATTATTCTAATTCTTTGTAAACATTTAGTGTGGAAAGAATTCAACTTGTTTTCTATAGTTCTGGTGATTTTCCAGCATTCACTTCCACAGAGTAGTACACTTAGAACATTACTCTTAAATATCTTAATTTTCATCTTCATGCTTAATTTTTTAGATTTCCATATAGTCTGCAACATTACAAAAGCCTGGTTTGTAAGTCTGCTGTTGATGTCCTCTGTCCTGTCTCCATCTTCTACTACTCTACCACCAAGATATACAAATTCATTGATCTCCTCCACTAACTTGCTATCTACTCTCAGTACACCTGATGCAAAATAATAACCATTTATTGAAAAGCAATACCAGCAGAATCTGTGATAAGGCATAATTTGTTTAGAAATGACTTGATAAGTTTGCATGGTATCATTTTTCCTTTTATTAATTTACCATTTCTTTCAATTTATCTTTCCCCACCATCGACCAAGGGGAAAAAATTAACAATTCATTGTAACAAACATATATTTAAAACTCAATTCGTTCCACCACCTGCTGCCTGCTTTCTGATAACATCCCCCCCTCCCTTTTCCCAAATCAATTCCTTTTTTTTTCCAATGAACAAAACTGCCAACAGACACATATTGGCTACATATGCTACCTTCAACAACACACCGGCCTCACAATCATTTTTCTGTAGCTTTTCTAACTCTGGAATCCGCTGAGCCCAGAATGAATGCTTCAATCCAATTATGGTTTGAAGATTGATCGATTCTCCCCTGTGACTCAGTCGTTCTCTCGGCTTTTTTTTCTCCCCTATTCCAGCTACGCTCTTAGTGCTCTGCGTATGAATCCTGCCTTCTGTTGCTTCGTTCTCCTATAGAAGCAGTACAAGCAGTTAAGATCAGTAGATCTAGCAAAATGCTTACGACTCTATCGCTAGTTCATAGGGAAATCGCAGGAACATAACTAGATAAAAGAAACCCTTCACTAGCGAAATGAGAAACAAAAGATCAGGATTTTGTATAATAACATGAAAGATGGGCTGAAAATGGCACACGCTGGTCATATCTAGCATTTCGGAACTAAATTCGCATTTATTTGGTGTAAAATATTCGTGTAACAAACATGAACAACAAGCACGGCATCCCAAAGACTAAATTATAAACAAGTTTAAATAAAAAAAAACCTCAACTCACTGCCAGAACAAATTCTTGGACTGTAACCAGTGAAGCCTTTTAGAAATGAAGAAAATACGCTTTCTGACCTGCTCTTACCGTGTGTTTACATGAGCTCACCACCAACACGGCAACCAACTCGATAGACATTTATATTGTCGGGCCACTGAAGGGAAAGACCGCACAAACTGTTACAGGATGTCAACCCTTCATTGGTCTGACCTCTTTACCAGTGATAGCGCCAGTACAGCTGCACTCGTCTTTCTCCTTACATGAAGTACTTTCCGAAATATCAGTTATGTCAGTACGACATTCGGTACTTTATACTTTTTTTTCTACTTCGTAACTAAATACAATTTACAAACATCAGCAGGAAGTAAATGTTCGCGAGAAATTTCTATCCTACCTTATTTGCAGCGAGAATCTTACAAAATGTCTACACGGTGAACCAAAAGTCAAAGCTGGCTGACTCTCCTCCATGCAAATCGAGTGTCTGCTGTTTCGACTATCATCAATTCTATTTTGCTTGTAGTTTTTTAACTAGTCACCCAAGCTGTAGAAACGGGTACCCGACTTCTGGGGTTGGGGAAGGAAAGGCGGCCATGCGTGATACTGATCGTATCACCCTCTAGTGTGCTGACAGGTCAAGGAAAATATGGGCACTAACACCACAACCCTATGTGCCTCCAAGGCATGAGGGGATTACCTTTTTACCTTTTTTACTATGTTTTTGGTAGTATAAAGTGGTTACGTAACCAATGACCTCCTTGGGCAGGGGGGTTGGTCTTGTTTTATAAATCAGTAAATTTACCGGTAACTGCTTGATTACTGCTCTTTACACATATGTTTACTATATTTTCATCATCATTCTGTGCCATCTCCACAAGAAAAGTTGATTAATTGCAGCAGTTGTTTTTTGTTGATGTTGTTGTTGTTAGTGTTGTTTAAGTTGCTTTTTGGTGTTTTTATTGTTTTTATTTTTGTTGTTGTCTTTATTTTGTTGTTGTTTTTGTTGTTGCTTTTGCTTTGTTGTTGTTGTTGTGCTGTTTTTTGTTGTTATTGTTTTTGATGTTTTTATTTTTGTTTTTGCTGTTGTTTGTTGTTGTTGGGATGAGGAAAAAGGGGGTGGATGAGGGGGTGAAGAAGGGAAGGGGAAGAGGCGGGGACAGCAGGAATAAGAAAATTACTCTGAGGATCCTAACTTCGCCGTGTCCCTCAGAGTTCTTGCCGGCACTACGAAGTTCGTGCACCGTGCTGAGAATCTCCTTGGGAGGGGGAGGGGATAGCACCCACTGACCTGTCCTGAGAGCAGTAATGATAAACTTTTAGTATCTCCCTCCACCCCCGTGTGGTACCCGGGATCTGCAAAGAATAGGACCACTGTACCCTACCATGCATGATCGTAAAAGGCGACTAAGGAGGGTTCAGCATAGGGCCAGCAACCCTATCTGGTAAAAAACTATCAGACTGCTACAGAAACAGAAGCAAGGGAAAAAGCAAATGCAGGTGGAAGGAGAAATGCTTATCAGGAAACTGAGCCCATGAAGGTTGTGGATGAAAGCCAGCCACTGGAAGTCCCCAGCCCGACTGCAGACCTCCTGGAACCTAAACAAAAGATGCAAATAGGCAGCTGGAATGTAAGAACACTAAACCAGACTGGAAAACTAGCACAAACCATCAAGGAAATGCACAGATACAAACTAGACATACTAGGAATACAAGAAGCAAGATGGACAGGACAAGGCAGAAGGAAATTAACAACACAGCACACAGAAGATACAATAATATGGTCAGGTAAAGAAGATCTTCATGAAGGAGGAGTAGCATTGATTATAACAAAAGAAGCATCAAGAGCATTGCTGAAATGGACCCCAATAAATGAGAGATTATTATATGCACGGTTCAACTCAAGATTCACGAAGCTGTCTATTATAGTTTGTTATGCACCAACAGAAGCAACTGAAGAGGAATTAAAAGAAGATTTTTACAACAGCCTCCAAGCCACAGTAGAAACAATACCCAAGCATGATATGCTACTCATCTTGGGCGACTTCAATGCAAAAGTAGGTGAAGGAAATGAAGATAGAAGAAGAATCATGGGAAGAGAAGGAATCGGAGAAATAAATGAAAATGGAGAAAGACTGTGCAGTTTCTGTGAAGAAAACATGATGACCATCGGAGGGACAATTTTCCAACACAAAAACATCCATAAGGTGACTTGGAGGTCACCAGATAAAACCACAGAAAACCAAATCGATCACATACTAATAAACAACAAGTGGAAACGGTCACTACAAGATGTGCGAGCAAGGAAAGGAGCAGATAGGAAGTGATCACAACCTTCTGGTAGCAAAAATAAAACTAAAATTAAGGAAAGCCAGAATCGGAGAACACAGAAAGATACATTTTGATACAAGAAAACTGATAGACCAGCAAACAAGAAATGAATTCTCAATAATACTTAAGAACCGCTTCAGTGTCCTACAAGATGAAGCAGAAATGTCCATATTAGAGTTCAATAAAACACTACAGGAAACAGCAAAAGAGGTGCTGGGATATCGGAAAAGGAGAAAAGAGGAATGGATAAGTGAGACCACATGGGAAAAATAGAGCAAAGAAAAGAAATCAAGAAAAAATTACTGAACACCAAATCACAACGGCTTAAAGAACGAGTTTTAAGTAATTATGCACAAAAAGACAAAGAAGTGAAGGAATCATGCCGTCAAGATAAACGTCAATATTATGACAACTTAGCAGAAACAGCAGAGAAAGCAGCATATACAAATGACATGAAAACCATATATAAAATCACAAAGCAGATGACAGGTAACTTCAATACAAGATGTGAAAGTGCAGTAAGAACACAAAATGGACAACTGGTCAGTGGAGAAAGAGAAAAAATTGAAAGATGGAGGGAACACTTTAACACCCTACTAAACAGAACACAAGCAGCACAAGCAATAGATATACCTGAAGCAAAAGTGGAACTAAACATCAATACAGGACCAATAACAATAAATGAAGTAAAAGAGGCGATAAAGATGCTAAAATCAGACAGGGCACCAGGTGAAGATGAAGTGACTGCTGAGATGTTGAAAGCAGAAGAAACAGAAACACCAAAACAACTTTGCCGGATATTACAACAAATTTGGGATTTAGAAAAAGCCCCAGAGGAGTGGAAAACTGGTCTTATAGTAAAACTACCAAAGAAGGGTGACCTCAGAGATTGCGGGAACTGGAGAGGCATTACCCTACTGCCACTCACTAGTAAAGTATTTTGCAGAATAATCATCAACAGAATTGTACCAACACTTGAGGAAAAACTTCGGAAAGAGCAGGCAGGATTTAGGAAAGGAAGATCATGCATAGACCATATATTTGTACTTAGACAAATATTAGAACAGGCAAATGAGTGGCATAGCACAACATATGCATTATTCATAGATTTTGAGAAAGCCTTTGACAGTGTCAACAGAGATGCACTGTGGAAAATCCTAAGATGGCATGGCCTCCCCCATAAAATAGTTAATGTAATCAAAGCCCTATACGAGGGTTTTCAGTGCAAAGTTATCTGTGGAGAACATACCTCCAGCAGCTTTAGGGTACAAACAGGAGTGAAACAGGGATGTGTACTATCACCAACATTATTTATCTTGGCAGTAGACTGGTTAATGAAGGAGGCAACATCAGACAAACGCAGAGGATTACAATGGACCCTTGACACAGTGCTGGAGGACCTTGACTTTGCGGACGACATTTGTCTATTATCAAGCAGTCACAAAGATATGCAAGATAAAATAAACAAGTTAACCCAGAATGCAAACAACATAGGACTAAAGATCAATGTAGGAAAGACAAAGTTAATGAAGCAAAATGTGAACAACAGAAATGTACTCAGAGTAGATAACAAGTTAGTGGAGGAGGTCAACGAATTTGTATACCTTGGCAGCAGAGTAGTAGAAAATGGAGACAGCACAGAGGACATCAACAGCAGACTTACTAGAGCAAACCAGGCTTTTGCAATGCTACAGAATATATGGAAATCAAATAAACTAAGCATAAATATGAAAATCAGGATATTTAAGAGTAATGTTCTAAGTGTACTACTCTATGGAAGTGAATGCTGGAAAATCACCAAAACCATAGAAAACAAGTTGAATTTTTTCCAGACTAAATGTTTACGTAGAATTAAAAAAATATTTTGGCCAAACACCATAAGAAATAACATTTTATTGGCAGAAATGCAGATGAAACCACTGACAACAATTATTGAGGAAAGACGCTGGCGATGGTTGGGACATGTGCTCCGAATGACTGACAACTCACTACCAAAAATAGCACTAAGATGGACACCACAGGGGAGCAGAAGTAAGGGTAGACCAAAAGAGACATGGAGAAGAACAACAGAAAGGATGTTGAGCAATAGAGGGCTCACCTGGGCAAGAGCAGAAAAAAAGGCGAAAGACAGGCATTTGTGGAAAACCCTTGCGGAAGCCCCATGTGCCTTGGGCACTTAAGGTTCAGAGAGAGAGAGAGATCTCCCTCCACCCCTCAAATATACTTGGGCAGTTGATTCTCATCTCTTGATGTTGTCCACACAACGGCATCATTGTTGTTCCCTTCAGCGGTTCTTTAGATAAAGTTTTCGGTAAATCATATCTTATATCCTTCCTGTGCCGTTAAATGTCACACAGGGCTCGCAAAGTAGTTCGCCAATGTTTCCTGTCTTCGGCGAGTCTTTCAACCTCATCAAGGGATTTTATGCCTGTTAATTTGGCCTCTCTTAACAATGTCCTCTTCAGAGTTTCACGTAGTCTGCCTCTTTTTCTTTGGCCTGTTGTGTTCCACTTGATAGCTTGTTTTGGGATTCTCTGATCGTTTCTTCTCATCGCGTGACCAACATATGTCCATTTCCTTTTCCTGATCACCCATGAGACTGGTTGTTGTTCAGTCATCTGTCTTATCTCTGCATTGTTCTTGAATTTAAATCAAGTACGTGAATATTTTTTATCTGTCCGTTTCTTATGTTTTTCACTGCTTTTTCAGTTTCATTTGTTCCAGACAACCCTTCCCTCCCTCCCTCCCTCTCTCTCTCTCTCTCACACACACACACACACACCACACCAATGAATGACTACTTTAGAATGAAAGTTGGGTGATAAAGGGCAGAAGACAGAGGATTATGGTTCAATTTTAGAAAACAAGAATGAGGAAAATGGGCAGAAACAAGAATAGCAGAAAGTAAGATGAAGTCTTATAAATGAAGAACATACAATAATCCAATATTTCTACAAAAGCCTTTTTAACAGATAACATATAAAAACACCACAAAGTATAAAATCACGAAAAATAGATGAAAAGTTAAGCACTTATCTGTTTTTTTAAAAATCTTCATTGTAAGAAAGAGGGGCAAAAAATGAAGGGGGGGGGGGGGGGGAGATCTCAGACATATCTGAGTGTCCAATTCTCTCTCTCTTTCTCTCACACACTCTCACTTTCTCTCTCTCTCTCACTCTCTCTCTCTCTAGCACTTTCTCTCTCAATCTCTCTCTCTTTCTCATCCTCTCTCTTTCCCTCACTCTCTCTTTCTCAGTACAGCTCTGGAACACCCTCCCCTACCATTTAAAATCCACTTGTAATACTTCGTCCTTTAACTCAAACCTGTTTCATTATTTACTTGCTTGTAATTATATGCCTCCATAGAATAACCAGCACTCTCTCAACACGTGGCTCGTCAACCATCAAGTACTAAAATGACATATTTCTAAAAATAACTTGCTAGATATTGTTAGAAATTATTGTAATGTTTGTTAAAAAAACATATGTTAGAAGATCTGTACTGACAATATATTTTTGTTTATGTATATGGCTGCGTGTGTGAGTGCAATTTTATTAGATTAAGTACTTCTCTTTTACTTTGAATGTAATGGTTTAATCTTACACTCTTTTGATATGTTTTTTTTTTCATAATGTAATTTGCATACTTGTATTAAATCGAGTGTGTGGGAAGAATAAAAGATAGAGTGATGAAGGGTAGAATGTAAGACGGGCCTGCGTGCCCACTCTTTCCGTGCGGGAGAAGAAGCACGGACGTGTCATGGCGTGCGGGAGTAAAAACGCGGGTCTTGTCTGTAAGGGGGTCTAGTTGTAAAATGGAATGGAAAACAATATTTCCATGTACTTCCGTATAAGTAATATGTGTCAAAGTATAGCTAAATGAATGAAAATTTCATAAATGCAGAGTTATTTAGGAAAAAAAGAAGTAATGTGATGTTTTTAGACACTGATTGTGGCCAGCTCACCATCGGCTAGGTCTAGATTCGCGCTACTTACCCCTACTTACCATCTAAGATGTGTAGATCTACTTGTCGATCTCGTATTGTGACTCCGTATTGCATTTTCGCTGAATGAATGTCTGAAATAACCTCCTAACTACTTCTCCAGTCGTTTAAATATGTATAAATCTACTTAGAAAACATTCAAGAGCAGCGGGGTGGCCATAGGCTATGTCCATACCCCTATCTACATCGTTAAAAATTGAAAAATGTCCATGCTTCGCGTCCTTGTTCTCGTTCGGCATCGCTCGTAACTAGGCACGCATTCGCCATTTTGAAAGTGTCACCGGAATCGCGGACGAAATATGTACAATCTAAATGTTACACCGCTTGTTTTAATGAAACAAACAATGTCGAATTTTCGACCATACGGTAGCTTGGGACCACCGGAAATGTCGAAAATTCGACACAACGCGCGGGAACATTCATTCATTCTCTCTCTCTCACACACACTCTCTCTCTCTCTCTCTCTCTGTCTGTCTCTGTCTCTTTGATTTTTGTCCACAAAATACAGTCATTTTATTTGGCATCATACAATAGACATGAAGACTCGAATTCATCATAAATTGCTTCCACGATCCCGACTCTACGGACCTGTTTGCCACTCAAACCTCTGTGTTCTCTATCGACTCTACGGACCTGTTTGCCACTCAAACCTCTGTGTTCTCTATCGACTCTACGGACCTGTTTGCCACTCAAACCTCTGTGTTCTCTATCGACTCTACGGACCTGTTTGCCACTCAAACCTCTGTGTTCTCTATCGACTCTACGGACCTGCTTGCCACTCAAACCTCTGTGTTCTCTATCGACTCTACGGACCTGCTTGCCACTCAAACCTCTGTGTTCTCTATCGACTCTACGGACCTGTTTGCCACTCAAACCTCTGTGTTCTCTATCGACTCTACGGACCTGCTTGCCACCGAAGCCTCTGTGTTCTCTATCGACTCTACCGACCTGCTTGCCACTCAAACCTCTGTGTTCTCTATCGACTCTACGGACCTGTTTGCCACTCAAACCTCTGTGTTCTCTATCGACTCTACGGACCTGCTTGCCACCCAAGCCTCTGAGCTCTATAAATCTTTCGGCCTTTTACTTTCTTCTTCTGTTGTCTTCAGTGTGGCTTCCATTGGCCAGGAGTATATGAGGAAGTTATTGGAACTGGGGCAAACTATCATCAAGTTGGGGCGAGACTGGAGTCTGCCAGAGTAATTTTTTGTCGGTTTCTCTATTTTCCTTTACATTCTCCTTCTCTTTCTTCATGAAAGAAAAGTCCTGAATGAGCTAACGTCATTTGCCAGGTTGGTACTGGCCACAAAAGAGAATCTAACGCAAGACATGAATTAAGAAAGACATCTCCCCCCCCCCCTTCATTGTCAAAATAATGAATAATGACTGTTCGCAAAGTGAATACCATACCTGTGTTCATTCATCAATCATTTATCTTCTTCAATTTTTGTTACAATTATTATAACTTTAGACAGCAGGTGCAAGGACATAGTTGGAAAACTTCTTATTCATTTGATTGACAGTGTCAACAAAAACAGGGGCGGGGGGGGGGGGTGAAGACGTTGTCAGTGATCCATAGCTGACATGCAGGCGTCTGGGTTGGCTATCCATAGCTGACATGCAGGCGTCTGGGTTGGCTATCCATAGCTGACATGCAGGCGTCTGGGTTGGCTATCCATAGCTGACATGCAGGCGTCTGGGTTGGCTATCCATAGCTGACATGCAGGCGTCTGGGTTGGCTATCCATAGCTGAGATGCTGGCGTCTGGGTTGGCTATCCATAGCTGACATGCTGGCGTCTGGGTTGGCTATCCATAGCTGAGATGCTGGCATCTGGGTTGGCTATCCATAGCTGATATGCTGGCGTCTGGGTTGGCTATCCATAGCTGACATGCTGGCGTCAGGGTTGGCTATCCATAGCTGAGATGCTGGCGTCAGGGTTGGCTATCCATAGCTGAGATGCTGGCGTCTGGGTTGGCTATCCATAGCTGACATGTTGGCGTCAGGGTTGGCGATCCATAGCTGACATGCTGACGTCAGGGTTGGCTATCTACAGCTGACATGTTGACGTCAGGGTTTGAAATCTATAGCTGACATGCTGGCATCAGGGTTGGTGAACCATAACTGACCAAGACCCTGTCCCACCTCACAGTTGGTTCCCGTAGTAACAAGCCTAGCCTGGCTAACGAGGCAGAGATGGTCATAGTCTCCATGGCGGCGGGGTCTGTTAAAGAAGCTTTAAACACACACACACACACACACACACACACACACACACACACACCACACACACACACACACACACACACACACACACACACACACACCTCTTGCTTTTTAGCTTAAAGCAGGGAGTGAAAACAAAGCTTCCGTGACCCGTCTTCAGACCGAGTAGATGCTGTGTCGCAACATCTCCATCGCATCAGCTGTAAAGAGCACCAGTTGGTATTTCTAAGGAGAAAGCAGAAGATGATGATTTTACAAAAGGCAGGAAAAGCGTTTTAATAAATCATAAAGACAAGAAATAGTTATTTTAGTTCAGCCTCTTTCAACTTCGCTGCCATTCTCATGAACATAAGCTTTCTCTGGCAGCTTTTATATAGCATTACTTTTCAGGAAGACACTTGCGTAACAAGACAGGCACTGAATCCTTAAGGAATTAGAAATACTTAGAGAAGGGAAATTACTGCAGCGATCAGAGGCAACGGATCCACATGGAAGGAAGCAGAGAATAATTTCAAGAACAGGGATAACCGGTGAGCCTATATCCGTGTTCTATGCTCGTAATGGAGTGAAAGGCGATGATGATGATGATATTTCAGGAAAATGTTATCTGATTTCAAAGACAACTTCGCTAACAAAAACCTCAGGAACATACTTTTATAGCTGGTTAACTGTAGTAAGATGGAACTGGTCTACAGCTCACTCATTCCCTTGAGAAGCCAGCTATGGTATTAAAAAAGCTATAAGGGGAATATAGAATTTTAAAGAGATAGTTCATGAGGAGGATGACTTCCTCGTTTCCAACTCTAATTTACTGCGATAAAAGTAACAAGACAAGCATTCAAAGTAACGAGACAAGCGTTCAAAGTAACGAGACAAGCATTCAAAGTAACGAGAAAAGCGTTCAAAGTAACGAGACAAGTATTCAAAGTAACGAGACAAGCATTCAAAGTAACGAGACAAGCGTTCAAAGTAACGAAACAAGTATTCAAAGTAACGAGACAAGCATTCAAAGTAACGAGACAAGCGTTCAAAGTAACGAGACAAGTATTCAAAGTAACGAGACAAGAAGTTATGCCTGATCTAGTGGTGGATAAGTGTGCATGACGACCCAGCTTGTAACAGTGAGAGCTCAAGGTACAACAACATATATTATGCTTCGCTGGGAGTATAGAGGACTGATGATAATGATGATGATGATAATGATGATGATGATGATGACGACGCAACAACAACCAAAAGAAGCGAGCACTTCACGCTGACTTTTGACGGAGGCTCATAAACTGCATTGAAGAACAGGTCCAAGCACAAGTCCAGCTCGAAGATCTCAGGTATATACCCCATGTTTAAATCACTCTTTCAGCACTCATGTACACATATATATACCACCATGTTTAAATCACTCTTTCAACACTCATGTACACAGATAAACACCTCGCATACCTCCAAGCGTCCGTCGCCTAGTTTCCACACAGCTGCTCTCCCACCAAAAACCCCTTTCATGACAAACTCAACAACAACTCAGTCACGTAACTAAATGACACGCGCACCCCCTCCCCCAAAGTTCACATCGCCATTTGCTTAAACGGGTTGTAGATAGGCCAGAACAGCCACGACACGCCAAATAACCCTTCTTCTGCTACACGGTGTCAACTACTACTGGCGCCCCACCCTTTTACTATAGCAAAGCATTATCCTACTATTTAGTTGGTACAGCTACTGTCTTCAGAAAGTAAAACAAATAAAGAATCTGTGGAGGGGAACAGACAGAACTACAAAAATAAGATTTTTAAGGGCATGCATCTTTCCCATTGCAACATATGCCTGTGAGACCTGGACACTTAACAAAACAGCTGAGAAACACATACATGCCTTTGAATGTAAATGCTACAGAAGAGTTCTTCAAATACCATGGACACAAAAAAGAACAAATATATACATACTACAAGAACTTAATATTGAAGAAGATTGGCTAGTAAAGAGGATTAAATAGAGAAAACTGAAATATTTTGGACACATTAATCGTCATGATAATCTAGAGAAGACCGTCTTGGAAGAGTACATAATGGGAAAAAGAAAAGAGGAAGACCAAGGCGAAGATGGCTGCAAGACATCGTTGATGGATGCATCAGCAGCAGGCCATCTTGCTCACAACCGAGAACCCTACAGAAGTGCTGTTAGGGAGGCAAAGTTCAGCAAGGGATATGCAGATGAATGAATGAGTTACTGTCTATAGAAAAGTATCGTTGAATTTGTGCATGTGATAACTGTAAAAGATAAAATTCCCGTTTTCTTGCCATTAAAGCATATTGACATATTTCCCGCTGAAATATATAAAGGGCAGGACAAGAACCTATGAACCTACAAATAATGTCTAGGAAACGGAGGTGGGTTGGCCCTCTGAGAAAACTCGACACCAACATAGCAAGACAGTCACTGACATGGAATCCTCATGGAAATTAAAAAAAGAGGAAGACCTAGACTTAACTTGGAGAAGAGAAATTACGACAGTGCTCGGAGACAGGGGATACACATGGAAGGAAGCAGAGAATAATTCCAAGAACAGGGATGACTGGAGAGCCTTTATCCGTGGCCTATGCTCTCAAGAGAGTGAAAGGCAATGATGAGATGAAGGCATATTGGGGAATACGTCGTAAAGCCCGTATTTTCCATGACCTTCTGCACATGAAAGTGTGATATAGTCAGTATCACGCCTGGCGGCTTTACCTACCCATATTTCTCTGGTACCCATTTTTAAAGTCTGGGTGGACCCCAGGGCCTTTTTGTTTTTTCAGGTGTGCACCAGAAAAAAAAAATCCCACCACTGGGGACTGACCCCGGTACCCCCGGGCTAGTAAACCCAGCGCCAAACCAGAGCTCCACGTGATAGCTGTGCCGAAGATAAAGATACTGTGACAGTTAAAGCCTTGATTGTGGTTTGTTTTTGCAACCGTGGATATATAGCCCGCTTTATTGCGTTAGTTTTACACGTTAATGTAACTTGTTCTAATGTAAGAAGTACGCGGGGTAGCACATGGGGAGCTTAAAACCCATCGTGATTGATATTGTAGTGATCTCATAAAGTAGGTTAGGAGTTATTACCCCGCCAGTTAGGGTACGGTCCAATTCCAGTTTGCCCTAGTTCTAGGGAACGCCCGAGGCATGGGAGAAAAATATTTTAATAAAGATGGAAGATCCCCTGGGAGAAAATCAATTTCTCTCATTCGGTTTACGTCTAAATGTTCATCCTCGCCAGGGGGATAAAAAAAACCGGAGAAAATTTGTTCATTTTGGAGAGAGAGAGAGAGAGAGAGAGACAGAGACAGAGACAGAGACAGATAGACAGATAGACAGAGAGAGAAATAGAGAAACAGAGAGAGACAGAGAGAGAGAGAAATAGAGAAACAGAGAGAGAGACAGGGAGAGACAGAGAGAAATAGAGAGAAATAGAGATTGATTGATTGATTGATCTTTATTTCAAAAGGGTTAAGAATTGGGCACGCGGGCCCGTCTGACATTCTGCCCTTTATCATACATCTTTCACTCTATTCCAGACATTCTACAAATATGCTGTTCATATAACAAACATAACTAACATTGAAGCTGAGAGACATAAAATAAAATATAACATTTACGTTTCGCTCTTAAACATTCACTAAGTACAGAAGTAACTACATACATTATAAATGACTATCTACTAAACAAAATTTTCTGGATATTCAGAAAACAATTAATTGTATTCGGTGTCTGTAAGAGCAGTTTAAGATAACTTTTAAGTTTTATAATTCATGGAGGCATGTAGTCGACATCAAATAGATATTAGGAAAGCTTGTAGTTGTAGGAAGGAGTATAATTTATATTTTTTATATAGGATGGGAGGGTATTCCAAAGATGAGCAGCAGAATAACTAAAGCTTTTCTTGTAACGATCAAGTCTAGGTTTTGGAAGACATGTTGTTCAAGCGTTGGCTGCACTTTGGGCTAAATTTAAACAGGTTCCATAGATAAGGCGGGGCATGCCGTGAAAGAATTTGATGTACTAACTTGGCTTTGTTGAAGAGGAACCTGTTCTTAAGAGGTAGTATTTTGTTACGTTTGTGCTGGTTAGTTGTTTGTGCTTGATCTTTGTCACTAATAAGCTTTACTGCTCGTTTTTGGAGTGAGCAAAGCCTCTTTGTATTTGACACTGAGCAACCATCCCAAACTGTTGAGCAATAGTCTAAATGTGTTTGTATATGAGATATGTAGTATGTCTTCCTAGTGTCTTGATCGATGAAGTGCTTAATTTTAGCTAATTGGTATACTTTTTGTGCGATGAGTTTTGTTAGACATTGCACATGAGAGACAGAGAGAGAAATAGAGAAACAGAGACAGACAAAGAGAGAAATAGAGAAACAGAGAGAGACAGAGACAGAGTGAAAAACAGAGAAAGACAGAGAGAGAGAGAGAGAGAGACAAAGAGAGAGACACAGAGAGGCAGAGAAATAGAGAAACAGAGAGAGACAGAGATAAACAGAGAGAGACAAAAAGAGTCTGTGAGAGACAGAGAGACAGAGATAGACAGAGAGGGAGGCAGAGAGAGAGACAGAGAGAGACAGAGAGATAGAGAGAGAGAGAGCGCTGTTATTTTTTTCCGAGTTTTGCCGGAAGCCTAATGCAAATTCCAGCTTCATGAATTTTTCTGCCTCTGAAGAATGGAAAAAAAAGCTAGTAAAGGGAAACTAAAGCTCAAAATAATAAATTAAAAAACAGTTGGTCGTTTGTACAGGTTTTTTTTCTGCTAAGGGAAGTGACGCTCCCCAGTCATGATTACAGTTATATGTTAACGCTCACCAGTCATGATTACAGTTATATGTTGACGCTCATCAGTCATGATTACAGTTATATGTTAACGCTCACCAGTCATGATTACAGTTATATATTAACGCTCCCCAGTCATGATTACAGTTATATGTTAACGCTCATCAGTCATGATTACAGTTATATGTTAACGCTCCTCAGTCATGATTACAGTTATATGTTAACGCTCACCAGTCATGATTAGTTATATGTTGACGCTCATCAGTCATGATTATAGTTATATGTTAACGCTTACCAGTCATGATTACAGTTATATGTTAACGCTCCCCAGTCATGATTACAGTTATATGTTAACGCTCCTCAGTCATGATTACAGTTATATGTTAACGCTCCTCAGCCATGATTACAGTTATATGTTAACGCTCACCAGTTATGATTACAGTTATATGTTAACGCTCACCAGTCATGATTACAGTTATATGTTGACGCTCAGCAGTCATGATTACAGTTATATGTTAACGCTCACCAGTCATGATTACAGTTATATGTTAACGCTCACCAGTCATGATTATAGTTATATGTTAACGCTCCTCAGTCATGATTACAGTTATATGTTAACACTCCTCAGTCATGATTACAGTTATATGTTGACGCTCATCAGTCATGATTATAGTTATATGTTAACGCTCACCAGTCATGATTACAGTTATATGTTAATGCTCCCCAGTCACGATTACAGTTATATGTTGACGCTCGCCAGTCATGATTACAGTTATATGTTAACGCTCCTCAGTCATGATTACAGTTATATGTTAACGCTCACCAGTCATGATTACAGTTATATGTTAACGCTCCTCAGTCATGATTACAGTTATATGTTAACACTCCTCAGTCATGATTACAGTTATATTTTGACGCTCATCAGTCATGATTATAGTTATATGTTAACGCTCACCAGTCATGATTACAGTTATATGTTGACGCTCACCAGTCATGATTACAGTTATATGTTGACGCTCGCCAGTCATGATTACAGTTATATGTTAACGCTCCTCAGTCATGATTACAGTTATATGTTAACGCTCACCAGTCATGATTACAGTTATATGTTAACGCTCCTCAGTCATGATTACAGTTATATGTTAACACTCCTCAGTCATGATTACAGTTATATTTTGACGCTCATCAGTCATGATTATAGTTATATGTTAACGCTCACCAGTCATGATTACAGTTATATGTTGACGCTCACCAGTCATGATTACAGTTATATGTTAACGCTCATCAATCATGATTATAGTTATATGTTAACGCTCGCCAGTCATGATTACAGTTATATGTTAACGCTCCTCAGTCATGATTACAGTTATATATTAACGCTCACCAGTCATGATTACAGTTATATGTTGACGCTCATCAATCATGATTACAGTTATATGTTGACGCCTCTCATTTTTTCAGAGTTCCGCTCAAAAGACCCGTGATCCTTACATCCAGACCTGTTCCGCTCTTTCGCCATTTCTCCAGCGTGTCCTCTCAAGGTGACGGCCGTCTGGCACAGTGTTATTGTTGGTCACTTTTATGACTTGCTCTCATTCACTTTACATGTGATATATACGTCGTAAATATGGCTGTTATATGGACTCGTAAGTGACATGAACTGGTTTTGCTTTTCAACGTAAGATCGGAATCTAACTGGCTGTAGGTTCGTGCACTGAACATGGAAAAATGAAACAAATAGCCCTGAACACGTTCACAAGATAAATCAATGTTCTGTTATTGAACTACGAAGATTGAGAACATTCGTTGCTGTTCACTATTCGCCATTCATTGGCTAGCAAAATAGGTCTTGAAATTAGCAAAGACAAAACAAAAATAACGAAACTTCTCATTAATCAAGAAGGAAAAATATAGTAGAAGGAACAGTTGTTGATGAAGTAAAGCAATTTGCATACTTTGGCGGCTACATAGATCAGGATGGTGACACCAGGAAGGAAGTTAGAATTGCCAAAGCAGCACTGTCCTTCAAAAATCTTGAGAACATATGGAATTCAAAAGTTATAAGCACAAAAACCAGGTTAAAATTATTCAATTCAAATGTCATATCCACCCTCATTTATGCCTGCGAAAGCTGGAAATCAACTAAAGAAATAGACAAGAAATTAGACTCTTTTGAAAACAAATGCCTAAGGAAAATACTTGGTATAAAGTGAAACCAATGCAAGAACAACGCAGAGATAAGACAGACGAGCAAACAACACCCAGTCTCATGGGTGATCAGAAAAAGAAGATGGACATATGTCGGTCATGTGATGAGAAGAAACAATCAGAGAATACCAAAACAAGCTATCAAGTGGAGCACAACAGGCCGAAGAAAAAGAGGTCGACCACATGAAACTCTAAAGAGGACATTGTTAAGAGAAGCCAGTTTTAGTGGGCATAACATCCCTTGATGAAGTTGAAAGACTCACTGAGAACAGGGAAACTTGGCAAACAACTATGCGAGCCCCATGTGACGTTTAATGGCACGGGAAGGATGTAAGATGTAAGATTCGCCATTGTGAGTAGACAAATAGTGTTGAATTTGGGTATGTGATAACTGTAGAGGTAAAATCCCAGTTCTCATGCCATTATGGTATATTGGAGATATTAGGCCCCTATTTCCACGACCTTCGGCACATAAAAGTGTGATGTGGTCAGTATCACGCCTGGCCGATTTTACTTTCCCATATTTCTCTGGTAAACAATTTTAGAGACTGGATGGGTTCCGAGGGTTTCTGGTGTGATGATACCAGAAAAAAATCCCCACTGCTGAGACTTGAACCTGTACCAGCGGATTAGTAAACCGAGTGCCTGATCACTCAGCCAACCAGGCCACTATGGGTTTGGTGACGATTGTGTTAGAGATATTGTTGTGTCTGGGTTTGGTGACGACTGTGTCATAGATACTGTTGTATTTATCATAACTGAAGACGCAGTTCGGTTTGGCAATCAGAGATCCACAGCTGACATGCTGGCGTTAGGGTTGGCGAACCATAGCTGACCAAGACCCTGTCACACCTCTCCTTTGGTACCCCAAGTAACAGGTATAGCCTGGCTAACAGGGGCAGGGATCGCCATGGTCCTCGCGGTGTTTGAGTCGGTAGAGAATCATTGCAAACCCCTCCCCCCTCCCTCCCCGCTCTTTATTACTCAGGAACTAAAAAAAAAGGACCCACAACCCGCTCCCAATCCGATATACTGCTGTGCTTCAATATCCTCACTGCATCCGCTGAAAGGGCACCATATCGCAGTTCCAAGGAGATTGAAGACAGAAGAAGAAGAAGAAGAAGAAGATGATGATGATGATGATGATGATGACGATGTCAAAATATATTTAATTACTAAAGATAGTTATCTTAACTCTTTCTTATCCTTTGTCAAATTTTTATTACGCAATCTTCCGACAAAAGGTACCCATTGTCCACTGATTACAAAATTTTTAAGAGTAATGTTCTAAGTGTACTACTCTATGGAAGTGAATGCTGGAAAATCACCAAAACCATAGAAAACAAGTTGAATTCTTTCCAGACTAAATGTTTACGAAGAATTAGAAAAATATTTTGGCCAAACACCATAAGAAATAACATCTTGTTGGCAGAAATGCAGATGAAGCCACTGACAACAATTATTGAGGAAAGACGCTGGCGATGGTTGGGACATGTGTTCCGAATGACTGATAACTCACTATCAAAAATAGCACTAAGATGGACACCACAGGGGAACAGAAGTAAGGGTAGACCAAAAGAGACATGGAGAAGAACAACAGAAAGGATGTTGAGCAATAGAGGGCTCACCTGGGCAAGAGCAAAAAAAAAAAAAAGGCAAAAGACAGGCATTTGTGGAAAATCCTTGCGGAAGCCCCATGTGCCCTGGGCACTTAAGTTTCAGAGAGAGAGAGAGAGAGAGAGAGAGAGAGAGAGAGAGAGAGAAAGACAGAGAGACAGATTACAAAATTTACAAGTTAACTGACATATTCAAGAATGAATGTTCTTCTTTGACGTCAGAAAGTGGGAAAATTTACAACCACTTAGAAAATAGTAGGCAGACAACGCTATGAATAAACTAAAAGCAGTCAGGATTGAAAAGGGTTAATAGAGAAATAATACTAATGCTTGCAGCGATGAAGACCATCATCATCGCTACACAAAATAGTAACTATGTAGATCTGCCTGGGCCCTTCTTCATCCATGCTGTCATCTGTACCATCACTGAACGGAACACATAGATCTTAACAATTTACGAGCTGTTAAATCTCCTCCTAACTTCTCTAAGTAAAATGTTCTATAACTCTTTGCTTCACACAAGATTCTTTACCAGCTCGAAACAACTACATCCCAAAACCAGTCCAGTTTGGCCACCTGTCAGAATAACCAGTTCGGTCTTACAATGCTAAGGGGCTCTAACAGAGAGTGATAATTTACTATGAATCTCTTCGGCTCAGACACCAGTATTTTTATGTGGAGTGTTAGCCACTGGCTTGATCAATCATGGCCAAACCACAGCCTTTAGATAGAGGGACAGTCAGACAGGTGGGCGGACGGACGGACGGATAGATAGATAGATAGATAGATAGATAGATAGATAGATAGATAGACAGACAGATAGATAGATAGACAGACAGACAGACAGATAGACAGATAGATAGACAGACAGACAGACAGACAGACAGATAGATAGATAGATAGACAGACAGACAGATAGATAGATAGATAGATAGATAGATAGATAGATAGATAGATAGACGGACAGACAGATAGATAGAGATAGATAGATAGACAGACAGACAGATAGATAGATAGATAGATAGATAGATAGATAGATAGATAGATAGATAGATAGATAGATAGATAGATAGATAGACAGACAGACAGACAGACAGATGGACGGACAGACAGACAGACAGACAGACAGACAGATAGATAGATAGATAGATAGATAGATAGATAGATAGATAAATAGATAGACAGACAGATAGATAGATAGATAGATAGATAGATAGATAGATAGATATAGATAGATAGATAGATAGATAGATAGATAGATAGATAGATAAATAGATCCAACAATTAAAAGGATAGGAAACTGACAAGGAAGAAGTGGATAAATTAGAGAAGGATACGCGATAAAAAAGAGAGAGAGAGACCGAGATATGAGAGACCATAAAAAAACTTATGCAAGAAAGTGAAATGGAGAACTATGAAAATATGAAGTAAATGAAGTGAAGTGAGTGCACATAAAATACGAAATAAAACGAGGAAGAATGACAGTAAGAAGGGAAGAACTGGTGAAAGGTGTAGAGGAAAATGAAGACGCATGTGACACATTTCTCTTTCTGATTTTCTCCATTTTACTTTTTTGATCAAATCTAAATACAGGGAACACAGCTCTTTTGGTTTCTTCCTTCATGTACCACTCTGTGACCCAGTTTAACAGGACGATGTGTGTGGACAGATTCGCCATGGGAAATGAAAGCAACATATTCTAGTCTCATTGAGCGGCCTCTGATTAGCAAAACTTGGCGCGAACTCCTGCGCCCTCTAGCGGCATTTCTGGTCGATCTGGGCCAAGGGAGACAACTGGGACTACAACGATTTGTTGAAAATCTCATTCGCCCCCGACATTTGAAGAGAACTTGATGGAATACGAGAAACATTTTTTTTTTTTTTACAAAACTGTAAGCTGCCAGCGAATTAGGGATTTCTTTCTTGAGAAATGGAGAACAAGAAGGATTTACATAAAAATGTTTCTTTCAGTTGTTTCTTGACATGACAGCACTGTCTACAGTGAATCAAGGGAGGAGGCGGCAATGGATTGACCGGAGTATGAGAATGATAAGTATTATCACGACCAGCTTTGATGTGAACTCCAGGGGATAAAAGAAGCATAGGACAACCCAAAGAGACATGGAGACTTGCAGCAGGAGAATGCTGGTAATCAAAGGACTAACATGGGAGACAGCCAAGAAGATATATATATATATATATATCGTATTTGTTTCTTTGTGCAATCTCCCTGTAACTGCGAGAGTTGTTGTTCTTTGCAGCCGATGCTGTGAAGGTGTTGAGGTACAGCATCGTATCGGGCGTGGGAGAGGGTTATGGCAGCTACTTTTTCAGTCCCAGAGTACAGCTAGAAAGCAAGGGGATGTGCAATGCCTCTTTAGCAGACTCCACCACCACGGGGGGACTATGGTAATTTCTGCTCCGTTATCCGGGCTAGGCCAGTTACTGGGGGTACCGTGGAGAGATGGGACAGGGTCTTGGTCAGCTATGGTTCGCTAACCCTGACGCTAGCTATGGGTCGCTATATATATATATATATATATATATATGCCAGAGAGAAGTTTTGTACTTCGCTACAAAACACCACCCCTCCCTCCTCGCCCCCCGCCCCCAACCCCCTTGTTCTTGTCATTCACCGTGGGCCTCCCAAGCCCGCCAGCTGTAGCTCACCGGTTGGCCCACTGTGGACCACTCTTTCGGCAGCCCTGTCCTGATATGAAAAGAGAAAGAAACATTATAGATCGACACAATAATACGTACATCAATGCGACAAACATTATACATCGACACAATAATACATAAATCAATGCAACAAACATTATACATCGACACAATAATACATAAATCAATGCGACAAACATTATACATCGACACAATAATACATAAATCAATGCGACAAACATTATACATCGACACAATAATACATAAATCAATGCGACAAACATTATACATCGACACAATAATACATACATCAATGCGACAAACATTATACATCGACACAATAATACATACATCAATGCGACAAACATTATACATCGACACAATAATACATACATCAATGCGACAAACATTATACATCGACACAATAATACATACATCAATGCGACAAACATTATACATCGACACAATAATACATACATCAATGCGACAAACATTATACATCGACACAATAATACATACATCAATGCGACAAACATTATAGACCAATACAATCCTACATAAATCAGTGTGAAACACTTTAGATCAACAGAATCCTACATAAATCAGTGTGAAACACTTTAGATCAACACAGTCCTACATAAACCAATGTGATAAGCACTTTAGATCAACAGAGTCCTACATAAATCAGTGTGACAAACACTTTACATCAACACAGTCCTATATAAATCAGTGTGACAAACACTTTACATCAACACAGTCCTATATAAATCAGTGTGACAAACACTTTACATCAACACAGTCCTATATAAATCAGTGTGACAAACACTTTACATCAACACAGTCCTATATAAATCAGTGTGACAAACACTTTACATCAACACAGTCCTATATAAATCAGTGTGACAAACACTTTACATCAACACAGTCCTATATAAATCAGTGTGACAAACACTTTACATCAACACAGTCCTATATAAATCAGTGTGACAAACACTTTACATCAACACAGTCCTATATAAATCAGTATGATAAACATTATAGATCAACACAGTCCTATATAAATCAGTATGATAAACGTTATAGATCAACACAGTCCTATATAAATCAGTATGATAAACGTTATAGATCAACACAGTCCTATATAAATCAGTGTGACAGATTACTGCTTCCTTTGCCCATCATGCCTTTCTTGTTAACGACAGTCAACCACAAGGGACGCTATTTCAGAAAAATCATGCTCCAGCATCTTGTACAAACATTACACAGCTGTCGTCATCATCATCATCATCATCATCATCATCATCATCATCATCATCATCATCATCATCATCTTCCGTGTGCTTGTACGTTCAAACATATTTTGTGTTTGTTTTCAGGTTTCTTATTGTCTGGGCCATTCTGTACAAGCTGGGACAATGAGCCGGGGGGGGGGGGGAGGGTGGGAGGAAGATGAGGGAGGGGAGGGAGGCGGTCAGGAAGATGAGGCAGGGGAGGGAGGCCGTCAGGAAGATGAGGGAGGGGAGGGAGGCCGTCAGGAAGATGAGGGATGGGAGGGAGGCAGTCAGGAAGATGAGGCAGGGGAGGGAGGCCGTCAGGAAGATGAGGGAGGGGAGGGAGGCCGTCAGGAAGATGAGGGATGGGAGGGAGGTCGTCAGGAAGATGAGGCAGGGGAGGGAGGCCGTCAGGAAGATGAGGGAGGGGAGGGAGGCCGTCAGGAAGATGAGGGAGGGGAGGGAGGCCGTCAGGAAGATGAGGCAGTGGAGGGAGGCCGTCAGGAAGATGAGGCAGGGGAAGGAGGCCGTCAGGAAGATGAAGGAGGGGAGGGAGGCCGTCAGGAAGATGAGGCAGTGGAGGGAGGCCGTCAGGAAGATGAGGCAGGGGAGGGAGGCCGTCAGGAAGTTGAGGCAGGGGAGGGAGGCCGTCACGAAGTTGAGGCAGTGGAGGGAAGCCGTCAGGAAGATGAGGCAGGGGAGAGAGGCCGGCAGGAAAATGAGCAAGGGAGGAAGGCTGGCAGGAAGATGGGGCAGGCTTACTGAAAGATTCACGAAATATGAATAGACAGACAAGACATGCAGGCAAAACAGGACAGAGGGAGAGAAAAAGTGAGAGAGGGAGAGAGAAGTTACTCGCAGAAATAATGAGAAATGCCACAAACATAGAGGAGGACAATATACACCGACAGAGAGGAGAAGGAAAGAGAGAGAGAAAGGAGCGAGAAAAGAGAGAGAGAGGAAGGCGGAAGAGAGAGCGACAGAGACAAAAAGAAGGGGGAAGAGAGAGAAGAGAGGAGGGAAGAGGGAAGAGAGAGTGAGGAGAGAGGGAAGAGAGAGAGAAGAGGGGAAAGAGAGAGAGGAGGAGGGAAAGAAGAGAGGAGAGGAAAGAGAGAGAGAGAGGGAAAGAGAGAGAGGAAGGGAAGAGAGAGAGAGAGCAACAGAGACAGAAGAGGGAGGAAGAGAAAGAGGAGGGAAGAGAGAGAAGTGGAGGGGAAAGAGAGGAGGGGAAGAGAGAGGAACAAAGACAGAAGAGAGGGAAAGAGAAAGAAGAGGAAAGAGAGGAGGGGGAAGAGATAGTGAGAAGGAGAGAAAAGAGGGGGGAGAAGAGATAGAGGGGGAAGAGAGAGAGAGAGAGAAGAGTAGAAAAAATAGAAGGGTGATGATAGTCTGCAGGCTTGGTTGAGACAGGCCATCAGATACAGAGAAAGCTTAATCAAAACCTGAACAAATCCACTTACGCCAGCCAGTCAAGCTTGAACTAAGATAAACAGCTCTCATTGTCAGGCATGACTGCCTCAGGTGATATTATCATGTTACATGCACGAAACTGGGGGCAAATCTTTCACTCGGTTCTTCTACTTCTTCTTCTTCTTGGAACTGCCAGTACGCGTTCTTTGCAGCCAATGCAGTGAAGATTTTGAAGCACGGCGTCATGTCGGATTTCGAGCGCGTTACAGCGGCCATTTTGTCCCTGAATAGAGTTAAAATGCAGAGGCTGTGCAATATTTCTTTAACAGACTCCACCACCATGGGGGGACTATGGTGATCCCTGCCTCGTTAGCCAGGCTATGCCTGTTACTGGGGGTACCACAGAGAGGTGGGACAGGGTCTTGGTAAGCTATGGGTCAATGATTGCCTCGTAGCACAAGCGTCTTCACACCCCCCCCCCCCAGCCTGGATTGAAAAGGTAAGACTGAGACGTGGGCCGGTATGAACCACGAATCACCAGACCATACCTTGTTTTATTGCGTTTCGTAGATGTTGCGTTTTCCCAACTTTTTAGGTTTATTGTTTTCAGGTTATCTCCTTCTACTTTCCTTCTTTGGTTTTGTTCTCGGTTTTAAAAAACAAAAACCGCATTCGAGCTGTTCTGTCTGTCTTGTTCCGTCTCAGATTCTTGCAACTTTCCTGTCTCTATGTCACATTTTGGTAAATCTCACATTTCAAACTTTTTTTATTATTATTATCATGTATTAATGGCACATCAAAGACACATAATTAAAGCAAGTGGAGAAATTCAAGTATTTAGGAGAAATAATAACACAAGACGGAAGATACGAAACTGATATAAGGAACAGAATAGTCCAGGCCGTCAGCATTTGTGACAATGAAAAACATGCTGAGCAACAAAGATATGTCGGTGAACACCAGAAAGAGAATTATTTAGTGCTACATCGAACCCGTGTTGTTATATTGATGAGAAGCATGGGCGGTAACAAAGAGCACTCAAAATCTGCTGGACGCGGCAGAGTTGTGGTTCCTAGGAAGAATGACGAGGATACCACAGACAGCCAAGAAAACAAATGAAGAGGTTCTAACGGACGCTGAGCAAAAATGAGAAAATATTTCAAAATTCAGAACACGAAAGTCCAGAAAGAACCCGAAAATTGTGTGTTACTCTTCTATTGTCGGTTCGGGTTCTTTCTCCTCCAATACTAATTCACACTGTTGATTTCTGCTTTCACAGTCAGTTGTTTCATACATTCCTCGATCGGTTTCATGTCTGGAGACAGGGATGGCCAGGGAAGGGTGAGAATGTTGTTGGCAGTCAGGAACTGTGTGGTGAACTGTGCAGAATGGGGCCTGGCGTTGTCCTGTTGAAACACAGACCTTTGCCCACCCAAAAATTGGAAGGACATGGGGTCGAAGAATTTCATTGACGTATCTTTGCTCATTCAAGCCTCTTTCAATCTGCTCCAATGGACTCCTTCCGCTGAAATTGATCATTCCCCATACCATTACACCTCCACCACCGTGCGGCGGAGCTTCATCAAAGCAATTTTGGGCAAAACGTTCATTTGGCCTACGGTAGACCCTTCTCCGTATATCATGGCGGTGCAACAAAAAGGAAGATTCGTCACTAAACCAGACACGTCTCCATTGATTGTCAGTTGTCCAGGGCTGGTTGGCACAAACAAGTCGATTTTGGCGATGGCTCTCGTTAAGACAGGACCTCTATGAGGTTGTCGTGCCACCAGTCCAGCTTCATGCAGTCTACTCCTGAGTTAGATAGACACATGACGTCCTGCAAGCAATGACTGGGCACTTGAGGAAGCTGTTGTAAAACTGTTTCTGAGTTGATGAACCAGAATAAAGCGATCATTAGCTGCTGTTGTCACCCTGGTCGTCCACTGCGGTGCCGGTCTTCAGCTGAGCCAGTGGCTTGGAAACGGTGCCAAAGTCTGCTGATGGTACTCTGCTGCACGTTTAAATGCCTGCCAACCTGACTCTGACATTCGCCTGCTTGCAGGCGACCAATAGCAATGTTTCATAAATTTATGCAATAAACACGCCATAATTGTCTGCTTGAAAATTAACTGAATTTGTTTGTGTAACTTCATCCTTTAATAGGGTTTTATTGCGTAGGAAATGAGTTGTACTCACCACAAAAATCACGACTTTTCCAAAAACGCAACGTGAGTTATGGTAAAGAAAAAATACGTGATTAGCATGGGGGGGGGGGGGGGGGGGCAGCTACTGAGTTCTGACAATATATGAAAATAACAAAATTCGTGCTAAATCACGGACCTGATATCTTGGTGACATTTTTTGGTTTGGTTTGAGATACTCGGGACAAAGATTTTTGTCATAACAGGAATAAATCCGATCGAGCACCTATGGGATGAGCTGCAAAGACGTGTTTGTCGCCGAAACGTTTCTCCAGCCAATCGTTGTGATCTGTGGCAGGCACTCCAGGAAGAGTGGGCAGCCATCCCAAAGGCGCACATCAAACATCTGATCGCATCTATGACCAGGAGACGCCAGTCGCTGATCGATGCAAGCAGAGGCCACACACCATACTAACTTCAGAACCTCTGGGACTAACACATTCTCGTCACAGATGCAAGAAACTGTGAAGTGAGTTTTTAAACCCTTAGGTATTATTGTGTGCAATTTGAAAATTGTATTCATTCAATTTAAAAAGCTATAGAATATCAAAGCTATGGCTAAAATTGGGTCATCTATCAGTAGTTATGCGTTTTTTTTTTTTAGACAGTATATATAACACTTGAGAATGTATTAGAGCACTCGAAAAATAACCAAACTATATAACACTTGAGAATACATTAGAGCACTCGAAAAATGTAAATAACTAACTATATAACACTTGAGAACGCCTGCAACATTGAAATAAAACAGAAACAAGTGAGCTCAAATGTACTAAACAAAATCTTACCTTCAGGTACAGCCCACGGTAAAACTTCTAGCGGCTTTTAATCTCATCTGGCACTTACGTTTTATTCTTAACTGCTATACTAACGGCAGTGCCAGGCACACCTAGCTTACGTCCTGTCTCAGCACTGGAGATGTCTTGCTTATTAAGCTTTATGATCTCAAGTTTTTTTTAATAAGAATCTTATGGGTTCTTTTATCTTTATATCTAGTTATCTCTAGGCTTAGCAGCAAATATAACATATTTAACCAAGGAATATAAATTCAAAGATAAGTGTTATATAATCTAAGTACTGTCCGCGTGTTTTATACCAATGTCTAGTATAAGCATTGTCTGCGTGTTTTATACCACTGTCTAGTATAAGTACTGTCCGCGTGTTTTATACCACTGTCTAGCATAAGTATTGTCTGTGTGTTTTATACCATTGTCTAGTATAAGTATTGTTTGCTTGTTTTATACCATTGTCTAGTATAAGTATTGTCTGCTTGTTTTATACCATTGTCTAGTATAAGTACTGTCCACTTTTTTATACCAGTGTCTAGTATAAGTACTGTCCGCGTGTTTTATACCAATGTCTGGTATACGTACTGCATGTATTTTTATACCAATGTCTAGTATAAACATAATATATAATATAACATATTACATTTGAATTGAATAGTCTTAACATGCTATATATAGTCAAAACATGCTATATATCAAAATTACAATAAATCATCACCAAAGTCTCTAAACACGACATCCTAATTGCTATGGGGGAACTTCAACGCTAAGGTACGGAAAGATAACACCGACGTTGAAAAAGTGATGGGGAAAGAAGGAACTGACATGGTACATCAGAATGGAGAAAGATTAATTGAATTATGTCTAACAGAGGGCATGGTCACTGGAGGAACAATATTTCCACACAGAGAGATACATAAAACAACGTGAATGTCTCAAGATGATAGAACTAGAAACCAGATAGATCATTTTTATATTAGAGAGTAAATTAGAACATCTCTGATAGATGTAAGGGCATATAAGGGTGCAGATGTCAACAGTGATCACAATCTGTGTATAGGGAAACTAAAACTAAAACTTAAAACTGAAAAGCCAACGCAAGAAATCAATACACAGAAAGATAAACAGCCACAGCCTACAAGAAGAGAATACTAACAGTAATTTCAATCAGGAACTTGCCAGTCACTCCACAACTCTCAGTGAAGTAGAGGATACAGATATTGATGAATTATAGAATTCTTACAGCCCAGCCATAATCACAGTAGCAGAAGCAAGCGCTGGACTGAAAAAAAAAACAAATAGAATAGCATGGATATCAGAAGACACATTGAAGTACATACATGAAAGACGAGCAGCCAAATCAGACATGTTGAATGTAAAGACAGATCTTGGAAAAGATCTGGCGAAAGCAACGTACAAAGAAATAGATAAGAAAGTAAACAGTACAGCTAGAAGGGATAAAAGAGACTACATAGACAATATGGCGAAAGAGGCAGAGAAAGCAGCAAAAACAGGAGACAGCAAAGCTTTATATAACATACAAAAGAGCAAGTACTATTACATCTAAAGAAAGACCAATTTTTAGCAAAACTGGAACCCTATTAACATCAGGTAAAGACCAATAGCTAAGATGGGCTGAACACTTCCAAGAAATATTTAATCGACCACACCCAAAAGAATTGATAGATGTTGAAACCGGCTTACCAACCCCACAACTAAATGTCAACCTAGACGAAATTAAAGTCCTATTTTGCTAGCCAGTGAAGACAGGCTATCTGTTTTTTCTTGCATGAAATTCACATTATTTATCATTTATCATTTATTTATCATTTATGCATGCGAAAGCTGGAAAACAACTAAAGAGATAGAAAAGATATTAGACTCTTTTGAAAACAAATGCCTAAGGAAAATACTCGGCATCAAGTGGAATTAATTCAAGAACAATGCAGAGATAAGACAGATGACTGAACAACAACCAGTCTCATGGGTGATCAGGAAAAGGAGATGGACATATGTTGGTCACTTGATGAGAAGAAATGATCAGAGAATCCCAAAACAAGCTATCAAGTGGAACACAACAGGTCGAAGAAAAAGAGGCAGACCGCGTGAAACTCTGAAGAGGACATT
This sequence comes from Achatina immaculata, assembly GCA_009760885.1. Taxonomy (NCBI): domain Eukaryota; kingdom Metazoa; phylum Mollusca; class Gastropoda; order Stylommatophora; family Achatinidae; genus Lissachatina; species Lissachatina immaculata. The sequence continues at coordinate 15,277,045 of CM019701.1, read as the reverse complement.
ATTAAGAGAGGCCAAATTAACAGGCATAAAATCCTTTGATGAGGTTGAGAGACTCGCCGAAGACAGGAAAAATTGGCGAACTACTTTGCGAGCCCTATGTGACGTTTAACGGCATGGGAAGGATATAAGATATAAGATAAGACGAAATTACATTGCACGAAATTGAAACAGCAGTAAATTTAATGGCTAACAACAAAGCTGCAGGTGAAGATTAAATAACAGCCGAAATATTAAAAGCTATTAACAGTGACAACATGAGGCAACTACAAAGAATGTTTAATAATGTTTGGAAAGAGTAAAAAAAAAGGTCCCTTCTAAATTAAAAAAAAAAGGAATCATTGTTAAGATGCCAAAAAAAAAAAAAAAAGGCAACCTTCGTGATTGCAATAACTGGAGAGGAGTAACCATCATCATCATCATTCATTTGTGTCAAAAGTATTTTACAAAGTCGTTCTGAATAGAATTTAAGATGTAGTGGACACTGTAATGAGAGAAGAACAAGCAGGATTTTGAAAAAGAGAAGATGTCTCGACCAGATCTTTACTTTAAGAATAATACTTGAACAACATAATGAAAACCTAAAACCATTAACCCTGAACTTCATGGACTTTAAAAAGGCATGTGATGGCATACACAGAGATTCATTATGGAGAATTTTAAGACCTCATGGAATACCATCTAAAACTGTTAACATCATTAAGGACCTCTACAATGGATTTGTTTGTGCAGTCAAAACAGAAGAAGGGATGAGCGAATGGTTCCAGATTGAAACAGGAGTGAAACAAGGATGTATGCTGTCTCTTTTGCTTTTTGGAATTGCAATAGACTTCATAATGAAAAAATGCTGCACAGGTAACACAGGTATTGACTGGGTACATGGGACCAAACTAGAAGATTTTGATTTTGCTGATGACATAACTCTTATCAGTAACAATGTGAATTCCATGCAAGAAAAAACAGATAGCCTGTCTTCACTGGCTAGCAAAATAGGGCTTGAAATTAACAAGGACAAAACAAAAATAATGAAACGTCCCATTAATCAAAATGGAAAAATACACGTAGAAGGGGCAGATACTGAAGAACTCAATCAATTTGCATACCTTAACAGCTACATAGACCAGGATGGTGACACCAGAAAGGAAGTTAGACTTAGAATTGCAAAAGCAGCATCGATCTTCAAGAATGTTGAGAACATATGGAATTCAAAAGTTATAAGCACAAAAACCAAGTTAAGACTATTCAATTCAAATGTAATATTCACCTTCATTTATGCACGCGAAAGCTTGAAAACAACTAAAGAAATAGACAATAAATTAGACTCTTTTGAAAACAAATACCCAAGGAAAATACTCTGCATCAAGTGGAACGAGTTCAAAAACAATGCAGAGATAAGACAGATGAGCAAACAACAACCTGCTCAAGGGTGATCAGGAAAAGAAGATGGACATATGTTGGTCACGTGATGAGAAGAAACGATCAGAGAATCCCAAAACAAGCTATCAAGTGGAACACATCAGGCCGGAGAAAAAGAGGCAGACCGCGTGAAACTCTGAAGAGGACATTGTTAAGAGAGTCCAAATTAGTAGGCATAAAATCATTTAATGAGGTTGAAAGACTCGCCGAAGACAGGAAAAATTGGCGAACTACCTTGCGAGTTCTATGTGACGTTTAACGGCACAGGAGGGATATAAGATAAGTATAAGCATTGTCTGCGTGTTTTATACCAATGTCTAGTATAAGCATTGTCTGCGTGTTTTATACCAATGTCTAGTATAAGTTTTGTCCAGGTTTTTACATCATTGTCTAGTATAAGCATTGTCTGCGTGTTTTATACCAATGTCTAGTATAAGTTTTGTCCAGGTTTTTACATCATTGTCTAGTATAAGCATTGTCTGCGTGTTTTATACCAATGTCTAGTATAAGTTTTGTCCAGGTTTTTACATCATTGTCTAGTATAAGCATTGTGTGCGTGTTTTATACCAATGTCTAGTATAAGCATTGTCTGCGTGTTTTATACCAATGTCTAGTAAGTTTTGTCCAGGTTTTTACATTATTGTCTAGTATAAGCATTGTCTGCGTGTTTTATACCAATGTCTAGTATAAGCATTGTCTGCGTGTTTTATACCAATGTCTAGTAAGTTTTGTCCAGGTTTTTACATCATTGTCTAGTATAAGCATTGCCTGCGTGTTTTATACCAATGTCTAGTATAAGCATTGTCTGCGTGTTTTATACCAATGTCTAGTATAAGCATTGTCTGCGTGTTTTATACCAAATGTCTAGTATAAGTTTTGTTCAGGTTTTTACATCATTGTCTAGTATAAGTATTATTCGCTTGCTTTATACCAATGTCTAGTACAGGTACTGGATGTATGTTTTATACCTATGTCTAGTATAAGTTTTGTCCAGGTGTTTTATATCATTGTCTAGTATAAGTACTGTCCGCTTGCTTTATACCAATGTCTAGTATAAGTATTCTTCACGTGTTTTATATCAACGTCTAGTATAGGTACTATATGCATGTTTTATAATAGTGTCTAGTATAAATACTATACGCGTGCTTTATACCAGTGTCGTACTAGATATATGAACCATGTGAGTTACACTGTTACCATAACATTACTTTGGATTGTCTACAGTATAGAATGTAATCACAAAAATAACGTACTTTTAATCACGAACATGACGAAATAAAAATATGTTTAAACACGATTACAAGAGGTTCAGTGTGTGGACAAGTTAGGAAACTGAAGTTAGATACACCAAAAGATTTCTGTTTGTAGACGGAAAAACGACTTTAAAAAAAAAAGAAAAGAATGGCTCGCGACGCATCGATGACTACAAGCGACGAAAGCTTGAAACATGGTTATATATAAAAGCGTCGTAAGACCGGGGAAGCGACGAAATTTCGAAACTTGTCTATAACTGAAAAGCGACGAAAAGCGGAAATATGCATGTATTTGCGACACTTAACCCCATCTCTTGTAAAACATTAAGGAGTCGGATGAGAAGAGCTGCGACGGTCTTCTTTAATTTGAGGACCACACCAGAAGAATATATTTCTCGGCGCGTGCCATTTCACCTCGGAGATTATGTTATTCCTTATCCACGTTTTTGGTCACGTGGTATAGCCTGTAACATCCTGTTTGCAGGGACTCTGGGATATAAGGTCTTACTGACCCTGATAACACCGCCACTTCCTGCCCCCCCCCCCCGGGGGCACAGTCATCCGCTCCTGCTTTGTCGGTACGGTATTTGCTTTGAGTTGATTTCACAACAAAAGAGGAAAAGTTACTCACGGCTATCGATTGGTCATTACTCATTTCTTGTACATGTTAACGCAAGGGGGAGGTTATTACAGTGAAAGGGCTGTTACTCTTCATGTAGTCTGACAGCCGTGTTATCCATTATCCTTGAAATCGTTTCTGCCCAGATCTAATTCCATGTGTATTTGCCTGCTGTGACATCACTTCTGAATGAATGTCAGTTAAAAAAAGATGATCAGAACTTAAGATCAATAGTCTTTCATCTTCTTTACAGGCTCGTGCTACGCGTAATTATTATTTAGAACCGCGGGTGACTTGTCGCCCTGTGTCGCATTGTTACCTGGACTAGAGCCCTGGATGACTTGCTGTGGAAGAGACTATGAGTAATGCCATTCCTGGTGTATCATCATCATCATCATCATCATCATCACCTTTCACTCCCTTGAAAGCATAGGCCACGGATAAAGGCTCTCCAGTCATCCCTGTTCTTGGAATTATTCTCTGCTTCCTTCCATGTGCATCCCTTGTCTCTGAGCACTGTCATAATTTCTCTTCTCCAAGTAAGTCCAGGTCTTCCTCATTTTCCATTTCCATGAGGATTTCATGTCAGTACCTGTATTGCTATGCTTGTTTAGGGTCTCCTCAGAGTGTGGCCAATCCACCTCCACTTCCTAGCCATTCCAGATTAAGCATCACAAATTATTAAAGACCAAAGACTGATTAGAATAGTTTGTACGAAAGGAGTACAGGATTACTGGTGAGGTGATTAAACGAGATATAGTCAACTGAAAGACATCTGAGGACATTAAAACGACAGCGAAAATAGAGATAAGTAAATCAAGAAAGACACAACAGAACAGGTAGGCAGACAGAGAAACATACAGGTAGGCAGACAGAGAAACATACAGGTAGGCAGACAGAGAAACATACAGGTAGGCAGACAGAGAAACATACAGGTAGGCAGACAGAGAAACATACAGACGTGCAGACAGATTATAAGAGAAAAACAGATGCATCTCCATCTATGTACAGCGTGATTTAGTGGTGGTTGAGTGTTTGTGCAATGTAGTGGTGGATGATTGTATGTCCGATCTAGTGGTAGATGAGTGAATGTGTGATGTAGTGGTGGACGAGTGTATGTCTGATCTAGTGGTAGGTGAGTGAATGTGTGATGTAGTGGTGGACGAGTGTATGTCTGATCTTGTGGTAGATGAGTGAATGTGTGATGTAGTGGTGGACGAGTGTATGTCTGATCTAGTGATAGATAGGTGTATGTGTGATCTAGTGGTGGATGAGTATATGTTTGATCTAGTGGTAGATGAGTGTATGTGTGATCTAGTTGTAGATGAGTGTATGTGTGATATAGTGGTAGATGAATGTATGTGTGATCTAGTGGTAGATGAGTGTATGTGTGATCTAATGGTAGATGAGTGTATGTGTGATCTAGTGGTAGATGAGTGTATGTGTGATATAGTGGTAGATGAATGTATGTGTGATCTA